>CM028703.1:1669003-1754855 GCA_016771965.1 Brassica carinata
CATAAGATTACATAAATATTTTAATATTAAAACTTTCAATGAATTTTCAAAAACATTTATAAATTATAAACTTATTAAAGATTTCACATTGAAAATTTTGTTATCGATGATTTAAATATTCAGTTATAAAAGCGATATGAATGATCATAGAAGTGTATGATTATAAATTCTCATTTAATAAATGACTATATAAAATATACTATTCTTAAAAAATAGGTTGGTCCATCTTAACTTACATTATATTTTTATTAAACTAACTATCGAATATTCAATTGATAAATAATCTACCAAATATTGTTTTGCACTTTCTTTAATTAGAAGCTACTGAAATTACCTAATATGATTAACGATATATGAAAATTAATTATTATGAATAATAAATATTTGATAACAATTTTGGTATCTTAGTTCTTTTTTTAATTTTATATTATTAAAAGATATTAAAAAAAACACATTAAATATATAATAAAAACATTTATATTTTTTCTTATATGTTATATTTTGAATTTTCCAAAACGTCTATATATTATTAGATATTTGAAGATTCTCACTCTAAAAATTTTGTGATCAATAGATTATTTTTTTTGTTATAATAAGTTACAAATGATCATAAAATATAACGCATATGAATTTTTATTTAATAAATATTCAAACTAAATAATATATATATATTTATATATATATATATATATATATACTAATGATTTAAAGCAACAAGATTGGCTGATCAATTTAGTTGTCCAATTGAAATCTTTAAAAAGTATGTGAAAGACTAAAGTCAAAGTAAATATGGATTTAGAATAGTAGTTATATTTTACTAACCAAGATACCGAAAAAACCCGAACCGAATCGAAACCAATCCGATATCTGGATTGAACACCCCTAATCCAAATGAAGCCAAACTATTGTTTCATTCTCCAAAATATAATAAAAATAATAACTTAATTCCGCGCAAGGCGCGAATCTTATCCTAGTATATATATATGGAGAGAACTATCTGCACCATCTATTTTTTCTCCCCACAATATTCTAAAGCTGAAAGCTTTTCTTTTTCCTCTTCTCAAATTTATTCTAATCAATTACCCATTTGATCCATCTCCATCCTCTGATTTTTAAGACATTAAGATTTCCTTCTGATCTTTGTCTTTTTCTTTCTTTCTTTCTTTCTCTCCCTCTCTGTTTCCCACATTTTCTCAGAAAAATCCAACGTAGAAGAAAAAAAAAACTTTGTAACTTCCGGATCGCCTCCTTATTAATCCATTTTACCCATAACGACCCGCTTGATTTGGCGCGAACCCTTTTGTGTTGGTTGTTGATTCTGGTGTAAAAAAAAAAAAGTTTAGGATCAGAGCAATGACGACGACAATGGAAGCGGTGATGGAGATAAGTATGGTGGACGATATCATAAGAAGATTACTAGAAGGCAAAGGAGGCAAACAGGTCCAGCTCTCAGAGATCGAGATCCGTCAACTCTGCGTTAACGCCAGACAAATCTTCCTCAATCAGCCCAATCTCCTTGACCTCCATGCCCCTATTCGCATCTGCGGTACTCTCTTATTCTTGTTTATTATGTTATTACAAACTATGAGAAATATTACCAAAGAGGACAATAATGATCAGGTGATATCCATGGACAATACCAAGACCTTCTACGTCTCTTCGAATACGGAGGCTACCCTCCTTCAGCTCACTACCTCTTCCTGGGAGACTACGTCGACCGAGGCAAGCAAAGCCTCGAAACGATCTGCCTCCTCTTGGCTTACAAAATCCGCTACCCGTCCAAGATCTTTCTCCTGAGAGGCAACCACGAAGACGCCAAGATCAACAGGATCTACGGCTTCTACGACGAATGCAAAAGGAGATTCAACGTCAGGCTATGGAAGATATTCACGGACTGCTTCAACTGTTTGCCCGTTGCTGCTCTCATCGACGACAAGATCTTGTGCATGCACGGCGGGCTGTCGCCGGATTTGGAGAATTGGGAGCAGATTAGGGAGATTCAAAGGCCTACTGAGATTCCGGACAACGGTCTTTTATGTGACTTGCTTTGGTCTGATCCTGATCAGAAGAGTGAAGGATGGTCTGATAGCGATAGAGGTATCTCTTGCACGTTTGGAGCTGATGTTGTCGCTGAGTTTTTGGATAAGAATGATCTTGACCTTATTTGCCGTGGCCATCAAGTAAACAATCATCTCTTCTAGACATTAGTTGAGATTATCTTTTGTGATTTACTTTGGTTTGTTTGCAGGTAGTGGAAGATGGGTATGAGTTTTTCGCTAAACGGAGACTAGTGACTATATTCTCAGCCCCAAACTATGGTGGAGAGTTTGACAATGCAGGTGCATTATTGAGCGTGGACCAGTCTCTTGTCTGCTCTTTTGAGATTCTGAAACCTGCCCCATCTTCAAGCGGTATTCCTCTAAAGAAGGTTTGTTTCTCACCAGACCAAGAAGCTCTTCTTCTCACTAGCACAATTGGTTTAGCTAGTAATAACTTAAACACATGGCTTTCTTTATGTTTTATGTTTTATCAGGTACCTAAAATGGGCAAGTCTTGAAAATGCAATAAAGCATGCTCACTTAAGCTAGGCTCTGTGCATTTCTTGAGATGTAGGAAGAGAACCTCAAAGGCTACTTTACTTTTAGTAATCAAAGAAGAAGCATCTGTAAAAAAAAACAAAAAACATTTTTTAAAACTTTCTATATTTAAATTGCCTTTCATGGTTATGGCTCTTACTATATTGAGTAAAAAACTGTTTGGGTTACAATGTGTTGAGTCCCCAAAACTCCCAATGAGTTATAGCAGTGAGATATTTGATTCCATATGAATGTTATATGATAAGAAAACTCAACAAGAAAACTCCCTATGAATGCTAAGAAAACTCAAAAAGAGTTAAAATCTTCTCCTATTCTTGTTCCTTCTTCTCAATCTTCTCGCATCCCTCACCAGCTGATAAAACAACCTGAGTTATCAAATTTCCAAAGCAAGATTCATATATCAATTGGTTAGAAGGGAAATAATGTTGATATTTAGACTGAATCTAGAGAGAGTAAGAGATGCAAACCTGTAAATCATGGTTGATTCTAGAACAAAAACTGCTATTTTCAAACACGTCTGTAGATCCAGTATCAGCAGCTCGTAGTTACGATCTTGAAGCCGCACAGTCTTCATGAGTGACTCCACCACAGGCACCACTGTCACTAAAATTGATTTGCTTCCATAACAAGGCTCTTCTACAGAATCACCAGCTGGTTTAACAACAGTGAAACCCACTGCTTCACAGAACGCTGTGCCATTAGTCTCCAACTTAGAAGCTTTCTCGCAGATGGTATCATTGCTTGCTACACACGGTACTATAACCTAACATATAAAACAAGAACCAAACACACTCTCTCAAACAAAACTTGTGAGTTTTAAACTTCTCAAACACACAACCGTTCTTTTACCTGATTAGTGGAATCACTAGTACTAAAGTAAGCGTCTGAGCAAGCTTCAAAGACAGTATCACAGAAGGAGGCACAAACGCGAAGAGGACCTGATTGAACTCCAACGTCAGGGTGACAGATTGAACATTCCAAAAGCTCAAACCAAAACAAGCAGTCTTTAGAAGCTTCTCCGTGAGTAGCTAGGTTTTGGAGAGCTAGTGAAGCAGAGCAACAAGTCTTCTCGTGGAACATACTACACATGTTTAGATCCTTGAACTCAAGATCAGCAGACTCGGGAAGCTTTCCTTCTAGCTCGTACGCCTGATGAGATCGTCCTCCTTTAGAAACGCATACTCTGTTCTCACTCGAGTTAACCGCTTCACCTGAACAACAAACAGAAACAGAGAGAACAGAGCATATCTTACTTATGAACCAAGACGAATCAAGATTGATCTAAAAAGAACGTAACTATGGTAGACGCAAGGTGATCTCTGCATTGATAACGAATCAAGACGAACTAAAAAGATCGAAACATAGCAGAGGCTCTGTTTCAATATTGAATATGATCCAAAAAAAACATGTGAAAGAGACTCAGAGATTTTGATACTCACCAGAGGAAGACGAGATCAAGAGAGGAAGCAACAGGATCGGAGTAAGAAGCTGCAGAAACATCATCACCCTCTTCGTAGTTACGTATCCTTCTTCCATGAACGGTGACTTATCTCGAAGCGAAAGATACTCTGATAACAGATTCTCCTCTCTCTATCTTCTCTTTGTACTTTCTTTATATAGTAGGCAACACTTTCGGTTTAGCGTTCAATTCCGGTTCGCAATCTTGAGTTTTATTAATGTTTTATATTTTGTTCGGTTTATAGAAAACCACTCCGGTCATAAACGAATTCAGTTGAGAACTCTTTATAGAGAGGTCGAGATTAAAAGAAAGAAACTAATAATAAACTGGAGGATACTGCATTATGCAATAATAATAACATGATGCTAATGAATGAGTACAGAAAACTGTTTGGTTTACAATTTGTTATGTCCCCAAAACTCCCAATGAGTTATAGCAGTGAGATATTTGATTCCATATGAATGTTATATGATAAGAAAACTCAACAAGAAAACTCCCTATGAATGCTAAGAAAACTCAACAAGAAAACTCCCTATGAATGCTAAGAAAACTCAACAAGAAAACTCCCTATGAATGCTAAGAAAACTCAAAAGAGTTAAAATCTTCTCCTATTCTTGTTCCTTCTTCTCAATCTTCTCGCATCCCTCACCAGCTGATAAAACAACCTGAGTTATCAAATTTCCAAAGCAAGATTCATATATCAATTGGTTAGAAGGGAAATAATGTTGATATTTAGACTGAATCTAGAGAGTAAGAGATGCAAACCTGTAAATCATGGTTGATTCTAGAACAAAACTGCTATTTTCAAACACGTCTGTAGATCCAGTATCAGCAGCTCGTAGTTACGATCTTGAAGCCGCACAGTCTTCATGAGTGACTCCACCACAGGCACCACTGTCACTAAAATTGATTTGCTTCCATAACAAGGCTCTTCTACAGAATCACCAGCTGGTTTAACAACAGTGAAACCCACTGCTTCACAGAACGCTGTGCCATTAGTCTCCAACTTAGAAGCTTTCTCGCAGATGGTATCATTGCTTGCTACACACGGTACTATAACCTAACATATAAAACAAGAACCAAACACACTCTCTCAAACAAAACTTGTGAGTTTTAAACTTCTCAAACACACAACCGTTCTTTTACCTGATTAGTGGAATCACTAGTACTAAAGTAAGCGTCTGAGCAAGCTTCAAAGACAGTATCACAGAAGGAGGCACAAACGCGAAGAGGACCTGATTGAACTCCAACGTCAGGGTGACAGATTGAACATTCCAAAGCTCAAACCAAAACAAGCAGTCTTTAGAAGCTTCTCCGTGAGTAGCTAGGTTTTGGAGAGCTAGTGAAGCAGAGCAACAAGTCTTCTCGTGGAACATACTACACATGTTTAGATCCTTGAACTCAAGATCAGCAGACTCGGGAAGCTTTCCTTCTAGCTCGTACGCCTGATGAGATCGTCCTCCTTTAGAAACGCATACTCTGTTCTCACTCGAGTTAACCGCTTCACCTGAACAACAAACAGAAACAGAGAACAGAGCATATCTTACTTATGAACCAAGACGAATCAAGATTGATCTAAAAGAACGTAACTATGGTAGACGCAAGGTGATCTCTGCATTGATAACGAATCAAGACGAACTAAAAGATCGAAACATAGCAGAGGCTCTGTTTCAATATTGAATATGATCCAAAAACATGTGAAAGAGACTCAGAGATTTTGATACTCACCAGAGGAAGACGAGATCAAGAGAGGAAGCAACAGGATCGGAGTAAGAAGCTGCAGAAACATCATCACCCTCTTCGTAGTTACGTATCCTTCTTCCATGAACGGTGACTTATCTCGAAGCGAAAGATACTCTGATAACAGATTCTCCTCTCTCTATCTTCTCTTTGTACTTTCTTTATATAGTAGGCAACACTTTCGGTTTAGCGTTCAATTCCGGTTCGCAATCTTGAGTTTTATTAATGTTTTATATTTTGTTCGGTTTATAGAAAACCACTCCGGTCATAAACGAATTCAGTTGAGAACTCTTTATAGAGAGGTCGAGATTAAAAGAAAGAAACTAATAATAAACTGGAGGATACTGCATTATGCAATAATAATAACATGATGCTAATGAATGAGTACAGAAAACTGTTTGGTTTACAATTTGTTATGTCCCCAAAACTCCCAATGAGTTATAGCAGTGAGATATTTGATTCCATATGAATGTTATATGATAAGAAAACTCAACAAGAAAACTCCCTATGAATGCTAAGAAAACTCAAAAGAGTTAAAATCTTCTCCTATTCTTGTTCCTTCTTCTCAATCTTCTCGCATCCCTCACCAGCTGATAAAACAACCTGAGTTATCAAATTTCCAAAGCAAGATTCATATATCAATTGGTTAGAAGGGAAATAATGTTGATATTTAGACTGAATCTAGAGAGTAAGAGATGCAAACCTGTAAATCATGGTTGATTCTAGAACAAAAACTGCTATTTTCAAACACGTCTGTAGATCCAGTATCAGCAGCTCGTAGTTACGATCTTGAAGCCGCACAGTCTTCATGAGTGACTCCACCACAGGCACCACTGTCACTAAAATTGATTTGCTTCCATAACAAGGCTCTTCTACAGAATCACCAGCTGGTTTAACAACAGTGAAACCCACTGCTTCACAGAACGCTGTGCCATTAGTCTCCAACTTAGAAGCTTTCTCGCAGATGGTATCATTGCTTGCTACACACGGTACTATAACCTAACATATAAAACAAGAACCAAACACACTCTCTCAAACAAAACTTGTGAGTTTTAAACTTCTCAAACACACAACCGTTCTTTTACCTGATTAGTGGAATCACTAGTACTAAAGTAAGCGTCTGAGCAAGCTTCAAAGACAGTATCACAGAAGGAGGCACAAACGCGAAGAGGACCTGATTGAACTCCAACGTCAGGGTGACAGATTGAACATTCAAAAGCTCAAACCAAAACAAGCAGTCTTTAGAAGCTTCTCCGTGAGTAGCTAGGTTTTGGAGAGCTAGTGAAGCAGAGCAACAAGTCTTCTCGTGGAACATACTACACATGTTTAGATCCTTGAACTCAAGATCAGCAGACTCGGGAAGCTTTCCTTCTAGCTCGTACGCCTGATGAGATCGTCCTCCTTTAGAAACGCATACTCTGTTCTCACTCGAGTTAACCGCTTCACCTGAACAACAAACAGAAACAGAGAGAACAGAGCATATCTTACTTATGAACCAAGACGAATCAAGATTGATCTAAAAAGAACGTAACTATGGTAGACGCAAGGTGATCTCTGCATTGATAACGAATCAAGACGAACTAAAAAGATCGAAACATAGCAGAGGCTCTGTTTCAATATTGAATATGATCCAAAAAAAACATGTGAAAGAGACTCAGAGATTTTGATACTCACCAGAGGAAGACGAGATCAAGAGAGGAAGCAACAGGATCGGAGTAAGAAGCTGCAGAAACATCATCACCCTCTTCGTAGTTACGTATCCTTCTTCCATGAACGGTGACTTATCTCGAAGCGAAAGATACTCTGATAACAGATTCTCCCTCTCTCTATCTTCTCTTTGTACTTTCTTTATATAGTAGGCAACACTTTCGGTTTAGCGTTCAATTCCGGTTCGCAATCTTGAGTTTTATTAATGTTTTATATTTTGTTCGGTTTATAGAAAACCACTCCGGTCATAAACGAATTCAGTTGAGAACTCTTTATAGAGAGGTCGAGATTAAAAGAAAGAAACTAATAATAAACTGGAGGATACTGCATTATGCAATA
The DNA here is from genome assembly GCA_016771965.1 of Brassica carinata. Classification (NCBI taxonomy): domain Eukaryota; kingdom Viridiplantae; phylum Streptophyta; class Magnoliopsida; order Brassicales; family Brassicaceae; genus Brassica; species Brassica carinata. Next base: position 1,676,846 of record CM028703.1, read on the forward strand.
ATAATAACATGATGCTAATGAATGAGTACAGAAAACTGTTTGGTTTACAATTTGTTATGTCCCCAAAACTCCCTAATGAGTTCTTTCACCCAAAATATAGCAGTGAAATATCTATATTTCATATGATTATAGGCTTATTTACAAGTTTGAATGCTATTCTAATAAAAAATTTGAATTACAAATCCTCCCATTCATGTATCTTATCAATCTTCTCGCATCCCTCTGGATCATAGCTCGCATCTGTTGCTGATAACGCCACCTGATATATCAAAGCAAGATTCAAACATCAAAGTGGTTTGAACAGAAACGTACTAGACTATGCGAGAGATAGAGAGAGTGATGCAAAACCTTTTAAAGAGCATTGTTCCTAGTACAATAAGTGTTACGACCCAAGAGAACTGTTGAACCAGTGTCATCTCTCTAACTAGCTTCTTGAGATCTTGAAGCCAACCAACATTCTCAGTCTTTATGAGTGACTTCACCGCTGGTCCAAAACTTGATATGCTGCTTCCGTAACAAGCGGAATCATCAGCTGTTTGAACAACAGTGAAACCCACTGCTTCACAGAACGCTGTGCCATTAGTCTCCAACTTAGAAGCTTTCTCGCAGATGGTATCATTGCTTGCTACACACGGTACTATAACCTAACATATAAAACAAGAACCAAATCACTCTCTCAAACTTTTGAGATTCTCAAAACACAACCGTTCTTTTACCTGATTACTAGCATCACTAGTACTAAAGTAAGCGTCTGAGCAAGCTTCAAAGACAGTATCACAGAAGGAGGCACAAATGCGGAGACGTTCTGATTGAACTCCAACATCTGGATGACAGATTGAACATTCCAAAAGATCATAGAAGTACAAGCAATCTTTAGAAGCTTCTCCATGAGTAGCTAGGTTTTGGAGAGCTAGTGAAGCAGAGCAACAAGTCTTCTCGTGGAACATACTACACATGTTTAGATCCTTGAACTCAAGATCAGCAGACTCGGGAAGCTTTCCTTCTAGCTCGTACGCCTGATGAGATCGTCCTCCTTTAGAAACGCATACTCTGTTCTCACTCGAGTTAACCGCTTCACCTGAACAACAAACAGAAACAGAGAACAGAGCATATCTTACTTATGAACCAAGACGAATCAAGATTGATCTAAAAGAACGTAACTATGGTAGACGCAAGGTGATCTCTGCATTGATAACGAATCAAGACGAACTAAAAGATCGAAACATAGCAGAGGCTCTGTTTCAATATTGAATATGATCCAAAAACATGTGAAAGAGACTCAGAGATTTTGATACTCACCAGAAGAAGACGAGATCAAGAGATGAAGCAACAGGACTGAAGTAAGAAGCTGCAGAAACATGATCATCCTCCCATCTTTCTCGAGTGATCTCTACGCAGGGATGTACAGTATTATCTCGAAGCGAAAGAGGAAGATGAGAGAGTGCAAGAATTACTCAAGTTTCTTTTTTTTACAAATAGATTTATCCCTCTCTTCTCAGCTATATGTAGTAGGTAACACTTTCTCTTTTAGGAAATAAATAGAGCGCGCTACTTAAATCTCGTGGTTCACAATCTCGAGTTTTATATTGTTCGGTTTATAGAAAACCACTCCGGTCATAAACGAATTCAGTTGAGAACTCTTTATAGAGAGGTCGAGATTAAAAGAAAGAAACTAATAATAAACTGGAGGATACTGCATTATGCAATAATAATAACATGATGCTAATGAATGAGTACAGAAAACTGTTTGGTTTACAATTTGTTATGTCCCCAAAACTCCCTAATGAGTTCTTTCACCCAAAATATAGCAGTGAAATATCTATATTTCATATGATTATAGGCTTATTTACAAGTTTGAATGCTATTCTAATAAAAAATTTGAATTACAAATCCTCCCATTCATGTATCTTATCAATCTTCTCGCATCCCTCTGGATCATAGCTCGCATCTGTTGCTGATAACGCCACCTGATATATCAAAGCAAGATTCAAACATCAAAGTGGTTTGAACAGAAACGTACTAGACTATGCGAGAGATAGAGAGAGTGATGCAAAACCTTTTAAAGAGCATTGTTCCTAGTACAATAAGTGTTACGACCCAAGAGAACTGTTGAACCAGTGTCATCTCTCTAACTAGCTTCTTGAGATCTTGAAGCCAACCAACATTCTCAGTCTTTATGAGTGACTTCACCGCTGGTCCAAAACTTGATATGCTGCTTCCGTAACAAGCGGAATCATCAGCTGTTTGAACAACAGTGAAACCCACTGCTTCACAGAACGCTGTGCCATTAGTCCCCCACTTGGAAACTTTCACGCAGATGATACCATTGCTTGCTCCACACGGTACTATAACCTAACACATAAACAAGAACCAAATCACTCTCTCAAACTTTTGAGATTCTCAAAACACAACCGTTCTTTTACCTGATTACTAGCATCACTAGTACTAAAGTAGGCATCTGAGCAAGCCTCGAAGACTCTGTCACAGAAGGAGGCACAAATGCGGAGACGTTCTGATTGAACTCCAACATCTGGATGACAGATTGAACATTCCAAAAGATCATAGAAGTACAAGCAATCTTTAGAAGCTTCTCCATGAGTAGCTAGGTTCTGGAGAGCTAATGAAGCAGACCAACAAGTCTTGTCATGGAAGGCATTACACAGGTTTAGATCACCAGGCTTGGGAAGCTTTCCTTCTAACTCGTATGGTCGTCCCCTTTTAGAAATACATACTCCGTTCTCACTTGAGTTAACTAGTGCACCTGAATAACAACAACAACGCTCGAAGATTCAACAACACTTTTTGTATAAGATTTTCTTGCAATGTTTTGATTCTTTATGAAATAGAGAGAACAAGTCTTGCCATTGCAACGAGATGTCGATCTTTTTTACTATGAAGATCTATAGCGACTCACAACACAGTTTCAAACAGGTCTTACGAATCAGGACGGATCAAAGATGCTCTAAAGGAATTGAAAGATGGTAACTTTTCTTCCAAGTATGACATCGCAGAGTACTCAATTTCAAAAGAGGTTTCTTTGCAACATAACGAATCAAGATCGTAACTTTAATGAACAAACAAAGATGGTTTTGAACAGCATTAGTATTCGATACTCACCAGAAGAAGACGAGATCAAGAGATGAAGCAACAGGACTGAAGTAAGAAGCTGCAGAAACATGATCATCCTCCCATCTTTCTCGAGTGATCTCTACGCAGGGATGTACAGTATTATCTCGAAGCGAAAGAGGAAGATGAGAGAGTGCAAGAATTACTCAAGTTTCTTTTTTTTTTTACAAATAGATTTATCCCTCTCTTCTCAGCTATATGTAGTAGGTAACACTTTCTCTTTTAGGAAATAAATAGAGCGCGCTACTTAAATCTCGTGGTTCACAATCTCGAGTTTTATATTGTTCGGTTTATTGAAAACCAATCCGGTTCATAACTAATACAATTGAGATGAACGAAAAAGAAACTAAAAAGAAACTCCTTAGAAGACACTGCAATATGAATGGTAATAACATGATGTTACTGATTGAATGAACAACTGAATTAACTAAATATATATATATTTTGATCAAACTACATATATATATAAAAGATTTTAGTCAATTTAATTATTTATCACAACTGGGTTTAAATTAGAAACTAATAAAAAACGTGAATCTAACACAAAACCCACACATATCTATAATATTTTAAATCTTAAAATAAAAAAGAAATCCTTGGAATCAATGGTCATAATGACGCCTAATCACACGAAAGTGGAGCCTTGACGCATAAGTATTCCAAAAGAGTCCAATTAAATCGCCAGCTTCGAGGTTTCTTCTTATAACAAATTGCTCATTCCAATTGCTAATGAACACATAGCTTCCACTTGAATGCCACTTTTTCAAAGTCAGCTGATGCAAAGACTCAGTATTGCTGTCGTACACTCTGATCCTCAACCCTCGATTATTTGCATCTTCGATCATTAGGCGCTCTTCATCCGTTAGGTAGTCCAGAATATGCGCAACCACATCATCCTTAGGTAGCATAAGGCGTGTTTGGTTGTTTCTCACGTCGCTCACTGTGAGATGTTTCTTGATTTCCCATATATCAGGGCTTATGGAGAGGGTTAACTCGGTACCTGGAGCCTTTTTGTCCCTTAAGTGCGCGAGACTAATTACTCCTTCGTTTCTTGTAGCAGAAGAAACCATGCTTGCTCCTCCAACTTGTGTGTTCACCATCTTACTTTTGATACTCAGCGAGAATTAAACTAATGATAAAAATTGTATTTTATGTTCAGGTTTATATACACAAATCTCCAGTCTCCTAATCTGTCTAGAGAGATCAAAAAAATTCTCAGTTTATGTAGGAAAATGATTTTTTTAATATAAAAATATAATTCAAATTCTTATTTTAAGCAGGAAAAGGATTTTATGGGCCATATTCTTAACGAATAAGCCGATCCCCTGTTATGAGTGTTGGGCTAATGGGCCGGTACGTTATGGGCCTCTAGGCCATAAATTAAGAAAAAAACGTAACTCTAATTTTGGGATTGTAACATTAAAACATTGCTCGAAAACGTTTAATAAAACCACTATCCAGCTACCTTGCACGGAAGCTTCGTCGGACGTCCGCTTCCCGCTTCGGAACCGGAATCGGAATCGGAACCTTGTGGAAGCTTGCGGAATCTCGCTTCCAAAACGTTTCTAAAATATTATCTTTAAAAACATGTTGGAAGCTTACAATTCCGTTTTGGAATCACGCTTCCGTTTTAAAAAAAAAATGCAATGTATATCAATAAAATATAAAACCGTAGTTTTAATCTATATAAAATATAAAAAATAATAGTAATAAATATTGAGTTATAAATATACAAAAAATAATACTATAAATTATCATTGAGATTTTTTATTAAAGATATAGCACATATTGAAATATATTGTGTCAATTATTTATGAAGTATTGAAAATAATTAATATAATATTTTTTTGTAAACTTAATTTATGTGTATTTTTACAGTTTTAATATAAAATCATTTCAAAATTATTATAAATGAATAAATGCTTTATTTCAAATTTAAATCATATAATTTCTAGTACTAATTTTTAAAATTTTTATATATATATATATATATATATATTTATATATATGGATATAAGCTTCCAACACGTACCCGTTTCTTAATATTTTAAAAAATCTCGCTTCTGCGCTTGCTTACGCTTCCGCTTCCACGTATCCGTTTCCATGTAACATAGCTATCCAGTTAATCAATCTGAATAATTATTTTATTTAATCCCCAATAAAAGATTCAGGAATCATACGATATTTTTTTTCTCAAATAATTGTCTGAAAACAAAAGTTTTAACTTCAACCAAAACTAGATAAGATCTGTGAAACAAGAAATATAAATTGTATTGAGCAACAACGAACGAGCAGAAACCAATACAAGAAGAGTATAAAGATCTTCTAGTCTTCTTCCTCTCCCTCGTTCTCAGCGATGTTGAAGTACCTCAACTCGTAGAGGTTACGGTCCTTGTTGGCTGCAATCACTCTGAGCCAATCCCTCACGTTGTGCTTCTTCAAATACTTCTTCGTCAAGTACTTGAGATACCTATAAATAAACATTCAGTTTCCATCATCTCAAAGACCAATTCCAGAAGAGACTGGGTCCAAATCGAACAAGTGTTAGTTGAGTGTTGTTGTTACCTTTTGGAGAACTGACCATCAGAAGTGACAGTGATCTTGTTCTTGTCACGTGTGATCGTGACAGAGTCACCGAGTGCACCGGCTTTGCCACCGACTTTGATCCTCTCCTGAAGGAACTTCTCGAGGGAAGCAATCTCCATGATCTTGTCATCGACAGGCTTGGAGCAGTCAATGGAGAAGGAGACTCCCTTCTTCTTTCCCTTGGCAACGGCTGCGCTTCCACGACTCATCTTTCAACCCTCTTCTCTCTTCAAACACACAAAAAAAATTAAAAAGAGCATAGTGTGCTTATCAACAGCAGAGCATAGTGTGCTTATCAACAGCAGAGCGCATAGTGTGCTTATCGATAACTACTCAGAGAGTTTCTAATCTAACAAGACCTCGAAGCAAAAGTGAAATGTGAAACTACGATTCCGAATCCGTGAATCGAAACTTCTTACATTGAATCTATTATCAGACATTGAAGAGCGCTTCCGTTAAAGAGAGAGAGAGGAGTAACAGGCGTACCTTTAACAAATCGTAGAAGGTGGAACTTGTCTGAAGAGACGAGCGGCGTCTTTTAGCTGAGGAGACAGAACCAAATGTTCTAGGGCTTTTGTGCATTTAAAGTGGTCTTGTTGCCCTAATTTATATTTTCTTTAAATTACAGAATCTTCCCAAATGTTTCTAAATTATCAACTTTACCCAAAAACTTTCGTACTTATACTAATTCTCCCCGTTTGTGTCCAAATGTTAGTTGTTGAAAGTAAGCATTGTTTATTGTCCGCAAGTTTCTCTTACAAATCTGTATCTGGTGTGTATTTCAACACAGAACAGTCTTTCTGTATACACTCATGAACATATTCAATGCAGCTCATAATATTTCTTTTTTTTTTAGTGTTAGTATTTGGCCTAGAAAACAATCATCACCATTGAAATAATTGTAATATGCTAAAGAAAAAGGAGTCAGTACTTAAACATTTAACATATCAAGAAGAAGAAACCAAATGTCCCATAAGGGTATAATATCACTTGGATTACCCATTGTAGCCCACATTAGAAAAAAATAATAACAAATGTCCAACCACCATTTTGCTACTCTGTTCCAAACCAGACCTAAACCGGCTCGAACCGGACGGCCACCGCCAACTGGGAAAGCAGTCTCTGTCTCCAAACCATTACATACCACATCCATTTTGTGTTTTTTAGATATTATCATCAACACATCATATAACTTGAGAGCATGCAGTTTTTTTTTTCAGGTTTTCTCAAATATCAAATTCCCAATTGTTTAATTATGGTTTTGTTTTGGTCCCAATGTTCATGAGAATTGTCAGACCGGTGAGATTCTCACCAGGCACTGACTCAACTCTTATGATGATCCTCCGGCGCCATGCCTCTGATGGAGGCTTCCTGATCCTTCGTTGAAGGTCCAAAGGGATGGTGGTTCTCTATCCGTCTGGTTAACCGGGTAAGCCGGTTGCAATTGCATATAAGGCTCTCTCTCCCATATGTTAAACCGGATAAACCCGCTCCCACCTGCCTGATCCGACGAAGATGAAGTCGAACCACCCATCAAGGAAGCTCTACTGGGCCTCCGCCCAGACGAGAACACAGGCCCATGAGAGACTATAGGAGAATCAGGTTGGTGTGACTGTGCAGAAGACTGTTGGTGATAGGCTTGAAGTGCTTGCATTCTATCTCGAGTCCGAACGTTGCTTCCCGGAAAAGGCGGTGACCTGGGAATCGATGCCACCGAGCTCCCCGCTCTGCCACTAGAACTGCAAATGAATTTAATCTTTAAATGATGAGAACTTAAAAATATTATGATATATTATCATTATAACAAAAAAATTAATTTCTGATTATATTAATATATTTAGTTTACAATACTTTTTTTTATCAAAACTGCAATTAGTCTGCAAAACGCATTAACCACTGTTCTGCTTATTTTACTAAATCCGCAGTTACCATTCAACGCCGTGAGAATAAAGACTTTAATAATTCCGTTTTGAAGTCAAGACAGAAACTATGTACCTGTGAGCATGATATGATGGACGCATGAAATGAGGCGGTCTCGGTCTGATAACATCTGAGCCGTTGGCTCGGGAAGTCCTGGCAGCAGCTGGCGGAGGCGTGGGATGAGTTGGACTTCCCACGTGAGCGCCAGAAGCAGCAGAGAAGTGCTGTGGCGGTGGGGGTGGAGGCGAGTGATAATCCCAGCCGTGAAAGTGCGGATCCACAGGGAAACCATAAGGAGGTGGGACTTCACTGGAACCGGATGTGTTCCAGTGACTAGGGAAACTTGAAGTGTCTGAACCGCCAGAGCTTGAGGAAGACGAATGAACAGGGCCAAAGTAAGTTACATATGGACATGGGTGACCCGCTGTTGGCGCTGCTGGTTCTGTAAAGTAGCCTTGTTGGCCTAAAAGCTCTTGATCTGTGCCATGTTGTCAGAATCGAATAGTTCAATAAACCAAAATGCCAGAAAACGTAAAAAAATAACCAATCTGGCAATGTCTTACAAGAACTCGGCGAAAATTCTCCATCCCTGCAAAGATTAAGAGAGATTCATAAGCAAAGAAGATCCCACTTAGCACAAAACAGAGTTAAAAATTACTTACTCGAAAGAAGGAAGACGAGCTGAACTTCCAAATGGGCACCAGTGAACTCCAAAAGCCTGTGCAAAGATACATAAACACACGCATTTTTCGACACGGAACATAACTCAAGCGGTTAAAAATAAAACAATCCTCCAGCATGAGAAGGCAGAGAAGTGTGACCAGGCTATTACCAATTCAGAGTAGGTTCCAATATCATAAATATCCTCTTCATGAACCCATTCCTCAGCACTGAACTCAGGGTTTGAACGGCAACCGTTTGCGTAAAGCCACTGGCCTTTCTCTACTTTGCGACAGTTTGGGCACTGCATCACTCCCTTTGTGTTGAAAGCTGAGCCAATACAATCTAAAGGAAACAGATGTGAAGTTAGACAGGTTTGTGAAACAGCATAAGAAACACAACATAAGGCATTTAATACCCGCCACATATTGAAGGATGTCTCAAATTTTAGCTACCTAAAATACTTAAAAATCTTAATAAGTATCTATAACATGAATATTTATTCAAAAAAGAAAAAAAAAACATGAATAATTAATTTAATACTGAAATACTGTAAATTTTTAAGTTTTGATTGACAATTGCATTTGAAATTTGATAATGAATAAGTTTTCTTCTTAGATTTCAACAATTTTACTTTATTTTTGAAGCTTAAATATATAAACACACAGCTACTCTCCTATCTAGACATCCAAGATTGCCACATAGTGAACATATATTAAGAAGCAAAGACTCATATGAAATTTTTGAGTTTAATGATTCCCTCGTTAAACAATACTAATGAAGAGCACGCAATGCATGTACAGCTGATACACACTAAATAGATGCATCAAACAAGATGAAGAGATCAATAAGACAGTGATCAATCCCTAACTGGTTCTGTCTGAATAACCTCACAAACAACAATCCGACCAGTTCATGACTATATCAACCAATTAAAATTCCAAACCTCAATTAGAATCTAAAATGATCATAATTCACAAAAACTGAATCAAACAAAAGGTAGATCTGGATGATTCAAATCGAATACAATACCGAGATGGAACTCGTGGCCACAATGAAGCTTAGCCCAAGCTCGATCGCCTTCTTTGGTCACCGTCTCGATGCAAATCGAACACAGAACCGAGCCAAAGGCGTTAACTTCGTCGATAGAATCGCCATCCGAGCTATCGTCGGCGGCGAGATCATTTGCATCGAAATCGAATTTGGTAGCGTTGTTGCCTAAACCCATAATTCAAATCCAATCTCTTTTTTTTCGTCGAATTTTCAAGATAACTTGTGGATCTCTGAACTCTACCCAGAAGAAGAGGAAATAACGAAAAGAAGAAATTGAAGTTTTTTTTTTCTTCAACGGAATGATATTTTTTTTTGTGTGAGAGAATAAGATTGGGTTACGGGTAGAACCGTAGAAGCAATGACCGATGTCTGAAATACTTCAAACTTTTTTTTTATAACTGGACGGTTCAGATTTGTTTACTTGACATCAGCTGCTTGTTTCCTAGGGCCGGACAAATAAACCGAATCCGATCCGATAAAAATGAATCTGAACCGATCCGAATCTGACGTAAATGCCGAATGGATCTTGTTTTGTGGTATTTCGGGTTATGAGTATTATCCGAACCGAACCCGAATCTAAATGAATATCCGATAGAACCCGAAACATTCAAAACTTCGAAAAAATCGTGTACCAATCATGATCTCAATTCCTAATATGTATCCAAAATACACTAAGAAATATTGAACATCTAAAATACTTATATATTACATGAAGGTTGGTGGTTCTATTACATGAATGTTGGTGGTTCTATTACATGAAGGTTGATGGTTGATGGTTGAAGATGGCCGTTGAATCTTGAAGTATTTAGATTTAGATTTTGTTTTTGTTAAACAATGTTTCTCATTTCATGAGAACTTGGTTTTCGTTTTATACTTTTATTTATTTGGTTTTCTTTTTATAGTAAATATGTTTACTTTACGTTTGATTTTGAATGATCACGGTTGATGTTCCTTATTTTTGAATCGATTTTACTTACGTTTTGGTTATAAAATAGGTACAAATCAGGTATTTTAAAACTGAAGAACCGATTTTACTCATGTTTTGGTTATAAAATAGGTAAAAATCAGGTACTTTTAAACCGAAAAATCAATTGGGACCCAAATCCGAAAGTATATTGGGCTGTGCCGGTTCTTTGAAGATTTACTAACCCCGACCCGAACCCGATAGAATCCGAACCGGTTCCGAACCGAACTTTCATATAATCCGAATGGAGCTGATTTTGATAAACCCGAAAAACCAAAACCCGATTGGATAAACCGAAACCCGATTGGGACCCCGAATGCCCAGGCCTATTGTTTCCCACAGATTTGTTTCCTTTTTCCCCATTATATGAGAAAACAATATATATATATGTTCTTATGATATATTATATTTTGTATATACTTTAAAATTATATATATATATATATATATATTTATATTTTTTTGGGTAAGAATTTTAAGATTATATTTTTGATAAAAATGTTACAATTATATTTTTGTATAAGAGTTAAGGTTATATATGTACACAATTTTTTTGACTCATCACATTCTCGTTGGATTTAAATTAGAATATGCTAACACAATGTCACAATGACAACACCAGTACAAAATCACAAAACTATTTCGATTTTGTATTTGAATATTGGGATTCCTTTTTTTTTTCGTCAACAATATTGGGATTCCTTTTATTTTTTTAAAAAATATTATTCATCAAATTTAAAATATTTCTCATAGCACATCAAATAAAAATAATGTCACAAAAAGACAAATACTACATACTGTTTATGACACTATCTAGACTAGAAATCTAAAACTCAGGCGCAGTAAACGTGTTCAGTTTTCTTTCAGGATCCTTTTATTTTCTCTAACATGCATGTGATGATGTGAACTAAAACATACTGAAATTTATAAACAACTCTCGATCGTCGTACTACACCAATATTGCTGTGAGTTTCTTAGAGCTTTTTTTTTTTTTGATTAAACACAGTTTCCACAACGGCTTCCCAGACCCAAGAAACTAATCTGTGTCGCTGCGGCCCGAATGTTAAATCTGCAGTGGCCGGGAATCGGTTTCTTAGAGCTTCTCCAATAAAAACTGAAAATATAAAATAATATATAATATATAATGTTAAATCCGCAGTGGCCGGGAATCGGTTTCTTTGATCATCTCTAACAATAACACCAAATACACCAAAAATAATATTATATATTATTTTATATTTTCAGTTTTTATTTTTTTTATTTTTTTTATTGTTTGTAATTGATAAATAATTATTTTATCATATTTAGATTATTATTTATATTTTTATTATTTGTAAGTGATAAATAATGGTCATTTAATAATTTATCTTGAAAATAAAAGTAAAAATAAAAAAACTAAAATAAATTTAAAATATAAATTACACAATATATTTATGTTAAATTACAAATTTGATAATAATTAAACTATATTATTAAATGAAACATAATAAAATATGTATTTTAAAGATTTGGTGTGGTGAATAGTATTATTCACATTACGCCAAATTTTGTGGGATGGTGTAAAATTTAGTATCTTGTTAGAGATGAAATTACACTAAATTTAGTTTTTTGGTGTCTTGTTGAAGATAACCTTAAAGGCTTAACCTTTTTTTTTTTTTTATCAAATCTTACTTTTATAAATTCTTATTTTTCCATGACCGGAGAAAGTGTTCCTAGAACATGAAAACAAAACCATCAAAACTAAACAAACGACTAATACAAAGAAGTAAATACAACATAGAAAGATATGAGCATACAAAACGCCTAAACAACTAATGACGTCGAAAAGTCCTCTGACCTCAACGACCAGCGAGCTGTAAAGTGAGATGAAGCCAATGAATTTAGAGAACACCACCAGTGATATAAATCCCAAAATTGAAGCAGCATGAAGTGCGCAATCAACAATTTCAATATGGCTACAAAGGCTTAAACCATTTAATTTACATTGTCTGGACGTAAATTTTTTGAAAGTGATATGCGCTCGTTTACTATAAGAAAAGGATTTGCCAGATTCCAACCAAATGGCTGTAAGAAATAACTCAAAAATTAGCCATGCGACATTAAGCAATTCATGTGTAAGTTGCAATAATTAATAGCAAAGAAACTGTGGGTTACAGACTTACAGTACTCCAATATATCTCATATAGATTCTAAATTTTGACATATTTTCTGCTTTTAAATTTTTTTCTTTTGATACTATTTAGTGTAGTAATAAAATGCATATACTAAAAACAATTACTATTCTTGTTATAAATTTCTTACTGTGTAATTATTCATATAGAATTTTAAAAAGGTCAATAGTAGTCAAACTTCTTAGTGAGTCCAATCTGACGCCGAGCAATTATTGCGTCCACATGACAAAAGTTTATTCGCGCCTGCAGCTCTTCTCTCGTACTTGCCAATTTCGCTCTTTTATCTAACTTTTACGGGCAGTGAAATAATATACTTTCTAGTTTTAATCCGATAATAGCATAGGCAAGTGAAAGCAAAAAGTTAGGCTTTGTCGATTCTATGAACATAGTTTGGGGTGGAAAATTCAATAGTTTTCTTTTTGTCAACTCAAAACAATTTCTGTATAAAAAAGTTTATGCTATCTATAAATTTCTTCTGATGCCATGAAACCAATGTAATCATTTAAAAGCTACTATCAAGTATACACGCAGTAAAATGTTAATATATTAAAACATGTGGAACTAAATTTGTTTTAAGCAAAAAAAAAAACTAAGGTGATCATTGGTTCGACCGTGGTTTTGAAAATTTAAAATGTGATATGTAAATAATATTTATATTATTTAAATATCTTAATAATTTTAAAACACTCAAATTCAAAATGAAAATATTTATAAAAGTTTTGTTATGATTATATAATTTATTTGATATTATAGATATTTCTTTTTCATTTCTGATTCTGACCTATAAAAAGAAGGTGTAGTGTTTTTGCCTAAAATAAATAAGAAAAAGTTTTGCTTTATTTTTTGCTATAGTTTTAAAATAAAATATATGAAATATGTGCTGTATATATAAAATTATTATTTTATATCAATTAAAATAATTTATATTAATATTTTTTAAATAAATTATCAAAATTTATTGTAATTTAAAATGTGATATGTAAATAATATTTATATTATTTAAATATCTTAATAATTTTAAAACACTCAAATTCAAAATGAAAATATTTATAAAAGTTTTTGTTATGATTATATAATTTATTTGATATTATAGATATTTCTTTTTCATTTACAGATTCTACAGCCTATAAAAAGAAGGTGTAGTGTTTTTGCCTAAAATAAATAAGAAAAAGTTTTGCTTTATTTTTTTGCTATAGTTTTAAAAATAAAGTTAAAGCATGATTAATAAAACTAAATAAAAACTTGATGTAGACTTTAATTTTTAAAAGTAAAGCTACAACATGATTGGTAAAATTTATTGATTTAAAAATAAATAAAGCTAAAGTAAGGAGATAAAGTCCAACCAATCACCCCCTAAATTTGTCACATGTATGTTACTTCCAATTTAAAACGATAAGTTCGTTATTTTATTATGGTTTTACAATTTATTTTATATACCTAAGTTTACTAACATTTTTTTCAAAAATTTAGAGATGAACTTAATTAAGAAAAATCAATGGCTAGGATTTTCAAACACAAGTAAAAGGAAGGGTTCTGAATGGTAAAAGGAAACTTTCCTTTTGTTTTGGTGAATATGGAAACTTTCCTTTTGTTGAAGGAAAACGAAAGACATATACATATAAGCCTAGAAAGAAAAGGAAAGAAAACTCTCACTTGCATCAGATAATGGCTCACCTTAATTCCTCTAAATAGATATCTCCTCTCGTCTCTTCTCTTCACCCACAACAAAGTCCCAATCTCTCAAATCAGTAATAGAGCGGTGAGTTTGATTGCCTCAAGTGTTACAAATGAACATCACTATCAGTCTTATGTTGCGTCTGGTGGTCCCTCTTGGCTACAAGTTCTCTTACAACAAGAGGCTAGTTCTTCCCTTCTTTGACTAGCTTATGCTCTCTGCTTATGAGCTATGTCCTGCTGCACCGCCTGCTGGTGGTTTTCCCCTTATTTATTTCCATTGGTTTTGCTATTTACGTTGATTGTGGCTTTTGAACTCTTGTATTTTGTTGAGACTTGCCTCGGTTTTAGACTTTATGCTCATAACTTGAATGATGAATCCAGCGTAAAAAAAAAAGATATCTCCTCTCGTCTCTTCTCTTCACCCACAACAAAGTCCCAATCTCTCAAATCAGCTAAAGCAAATAAGACATAAATCTATCTCTCATTCTCTTTAAACATGCTAGTATATGATATCACTCAAATTACCCTAAGGAGTGATTTATACTCTCTCAAATAAGAAGTCGAGTTGTAGTACTTAAGGATCAAATTCACAGGGAGCTAGGAAACCAATTAGATCTAACAGTTATATGATTAAGCTAGGCTAATAGTTTATAAAGTAGTAAATAAATAATGCAAAGCAGTAAACAAGTTGAACAATACAATTGTTCAGCTTGGCAGGGAGTTGTTTGATGGAAGGATGGTTGCTAGATCTAGGGTTTCTATTCAGGTATTGGAGATTATAATCCTATAGATGCCTAACAGTTGCATGCATGATATATTAGAGCTCAACTCCTTAATCACAGTGATCAGCGATGACAATGTTCCACTAGTTAACTAACTAGATCTTAGATCTCAACTGTTGTCTTTTGATCACAAGAAAGTGTCGATCGATGATCCTATAGGGATATCGATCGATACACCTTTCACTATATCGATCGATTGTCAGATGACGATATCGATCGATAGCTTCTAGTTAAGCCTTAGGCGCAGGTTGATAATGCTCACTAGTCTCCTAGATCAGCGGTTAGCTCTCTCTAGCAGTCATAGCATGACATATTAGATTCAGGACATGATGATCAAGGATGCTTGACACATGCAAATTCCTAGGTTCAATATTCTAGTTAGCAAGGCTAGAACAAGCATTAAGAACAATCAATCAATGAATATCACAACTAAGCAGTTCTATATTTTGGGCTAATCCCTCGTAACCTATCTGAACCCTAAACCTAACAGGTGGATCTATTCAGACATGAAGTTTGTCACATAAATCATATATGAATAGATGAAAAGCATAAATAATATAAAACCAAAACCAATGGAGTTCCAGGAGGACTCTGATGGAGTTCCTCATTTCTCTCCTAACTAAGAACAAGAATCGAAGAAATCTTAGATAGCGTAGCCGTCGACAATGGCTTATAAATAACATAAATAGGGCTTCTGGTCGTCCAAGGGTATTCTGGTAATTTGTGGTTGATTCTGGGCTTCAGTCGGTCATAAAATATGCTCGGCCAGCATTCTAGCATCCATATCGATCGATGTCAAGAGTTCTGCATCGATCGACATACGTTCCTCTTCTCGACAGCTTCCTCTCGCGAGGCAGACTGACAACTCCTCAGTAAAACAGGCATAACTTTTGCTACAGGATGTTGATTGCCCTCAAACCGATGGCATTGTAAAGATAACTCAAAGTTCTATCCTTTGTCAAAAGATGAGCTAAATCTAACGGTGGTAAGGTCTCCATCCATAGTTAAACATCTGACACGTCTGTGCAGTTCTGCACCTCAAAAGGCTCCAAAATCACCATATTTCTCCATAACGTACCTGAACCTGTAAATACTCTAAATAGACTCTATATAGTAATAAATATATATTAAAACACTTATAGACCATGGCTAAAATGAGTAAAATCCATGGTCTATCAGTATACCAAGATCTTCTTACATGTACCTAATATGATATTTCTAGTCTGTTTAGAACTCATCGATCTATGATTTTGCGTTTGAACATTTTTTGTCTCCATTTCACTAGAGAATAGCGATTTTATAATGGTTAGTCTACTAATTTAGGGAGTATATGAAGTTTTACAAAATTAATTTATAAAAACAATTGAATAATGTTCATTTACCATGAAAAAGAGTTTAACATACATTAATACAAATGTAGAATATAGTTAGAAATTTTAAAACAACACTAAAGATTATATGCTTCAGTATATAAAGTATTTACCAAAATTTTAAAACAACACATAGATTTTGAGAAAATTTTAAAAAATACAACAATATTGTTTTAATGCATAGTTGAATCATGCATTAACATATGATGATGTTCAAAGAGTTTTGGAACCATTGTTGTCTCCAATTCTCTAGAGAATATCGGTTTTATAATGGTTGGTCCACTAATTTAGGGAGTATATGAAGTTTTACTAAATTAAATTATAAAAACAATTGAACGATGCCCATTTATCATGAAAAGAGATTAGCATACATTAATACAAATGTAGAATATGTTTAGAAATTTTAAAACAACACTAAAGATTATATGCTTCAGTATATAAACTATTTACCAAAAACTCAATATTTTCGTAAGGGTTAACATATAGATTTTGAGAAAATTTCAAAAATACGACAATATTGTTTTAATGCATAGTTGCATCATGCACTAATATATAATGATGTTCAAAGAGGTTTGGAACCTTTGTTGTCTCTATTTCTCTAGATAATAGCGATTTTATAATGTTTAGTCCACTAATTTATGGAGTATATGAAGTTTTACTAAATTAATTTATAAAAAAAACTGAACGATGCTCAGTTACCATGAAAAAGAGTTTAGCATACATTAATACAAATGCAGTATATGGTTAGAAATTTAAAACAACACTAAAGAAGCTTCGGTATATAAAACATTTACCAAAAACTCAATATTTTCGTAGGGGTTAACGAATAGATTTTGAGAAAATTTCAAAAAATATGACAATATAGTTTTAATGCATAGTTGCATCCAACACTAACATATAATGATGTTCAAAGAGGTTTGGAACCTTTGTTGTCTCCATTTCTCTAGAGAATAGCGATTTTATAATGGTTAGTCCACTATTTTAAGGAGTATATGAATATTTAATAAATTAATTTACAAATATAATTGAACGATGCTCATTTACCATGAAAAAGAGTTTAGCATACATTAATACAAATATAGATTATTGTTAGATTTTTTAAAACAACACTACAGATTATATGCTTCAGTATATAAAGTATTTACCAGAAATTTAATATTTTCGTAAGGGTTAACACATAGATTTTGAGAAAATTTCAAAAAATACGACAATAATGTTTTAATGCAGAGTTGCATCATGCACTAATATATATGATGTTCAAAGAAGTTTGGAACCTTTGTTGTCTCCATTTCTCTAGATAATAGCGATATTATAAAGGTTAGTCCACTAATTTGGGGAGTATATGAAGTTTTACTAAATTGATTTATAAAAAAAACTGAACGATGCTCAGTTACCATGAAAAAGAGTTTAGCATACATTAATACAAATGCATAATATGGTTAGAAATTTAAAACAACACTAAAGATTATAAGCTTCGGTATATAAAACATTTGCCAAAAACTCAATATTTTCGTAGGGGTTAACGCAAAGATTTTGAGAAAATTTCAAAAATATGACAATATAGTTTTAATGCATAGTTGCATCCAACACTAACATATAATGATGTTCAAAGAGTTTTGGAACCATTGTTGTCTCCATTTCTCTAGAGAATAGCGATTTTATAATGGTTAGTCCACTATTTTAAGGAGTATATGAATATTTAATAAATTAATTTACAAATATAATTGAGCGATGCTCATTTACCATGAAAAGAGTTTAGCATACATTAATACAAATATAGATTATTGTTAGATTTTTAAAACAACACTACAGATTATATGCTTCAGTATATAAAGTATTTACCAAAACTCAATATTTTAAGTAAGGGTTAACACATAGATTTTGAGAAAATTTCAAAAATCGACAATATTGTTTTAATGCATAGTTGCATCATGCACTAATATATATGATGTTCAAAGAGTTTTGGAACCATTGTTGTCTCCATTTCTCTAGATAATAGCGATATTATAAAGGTTAGTCCACTAATTTGGGGAGTATATGAAGTTTTACTAAATTGATTTATAAAAAAAACTGAACGATGCTCAGTTACCATGAAAAAGAGTTTAGCATACATTAATACAAATGCATAATATGGTTAGAAATTTAAAACAACACTAAAGATTATATGCTTCAGTATATAAAGTATTTACCAAAACTCAATATTTTCGTAGGGTTAACGAATAGATTTTGAGAAAATTTCAAAAAATATGACAATATAGTTTTAATGCATAGTTGCATCCTACACTAACATATGATGATGTTCAAAGAGGTTTGGAACCTTTGTTGTCTCCATTTCTCTAGAGAATAGCGATTTTATAATGGTTAGTCCACTATTTTAAGGAGTATATGAATATTTAATAAATTAATTTACAAATATAATTGAGCGATGCTCATTTACCATGAAAAGAGTTTAGCATACATTAATACAAATGTAGAATATGTTTAGAAATTTTAAAACAACACTAAAGATTATATGCTTCAGTATATAAAGTATTTACCAAAACTCAATATTTTCGTAAGGGTTAACATATAGATTTTGAGAAAATTTCAAAAATATGACAATATAGTTTTAATGCATAGTTGCATCATGCACTAATATATAATGATGTTCAAAGAGGTTTGGAACCTTTGTTGTCTCCATTTCTCTAGATAATAGCGATTTTATAATGGTTAGTCCACTAATTTAGGGAGTATATGAAGTTTTACTAAATTAATTTATAAAAAAACTGAACGATGCTCAGTTACCATGAAAAGAGTTTAGCATACATTAATACAAATGCATAATATGGTTAGAAATTTTAAAACAACACTAAAGATTATAGGTTTCGGTATATAAAACATTTGCCAAAAACTCAATATTTTCGTAGGGTTAACACATAGATTTTGAGAAAATTATAGAAAATATGACAATATTGTTTTAATGAATAGTTACATCCTGAACTAACATATGATGATGTTCAAAGAGGTTTGGAACCTTTGTTGTCTCCATTTCTCTAGAGAATAGCGATTTTATAATGGTTAGTCCACTATTTTAAAGAGTATATGAATATTTACTAAATTAATTTATAAATATAATTGAACGATGCTCATTTACAATGAAAAAGAATTTAGCATACATTAATACAAATGTAGATTATGGTTAGATTTTTAAAAACAACACTAAAGATTATATGCTTCAGTAAATAAAGTATTTACAAAAAACTCAATATTTACGTAAGGGGTTAACACATAGATTTTGAGAAAATTTCTAAAAATACGACAATAATGTTTTAATGCATAGTTGCATCATGCACTAATATATGATGATATTCAAAGAGGTTTGGAACCTTTGTTGTCTCCATTTCTCTAGATAATATCGATTTTATAATGGTTAGTCCACTAATTTAGGGAATATATGATGTTTTACTAAATTAATTTATAAAAAAAAGAACAATGCTCAGTTACTATGAAAAAGAGTTTAGCATACATTAATACAAATGCAGAATATGGTTAGAAATTTTAAAACAACACTAAAGATTATAGGTTTCAGTATATAAAACATTTACCAAAAACTCAATATTTTCGTAGGGGTTAACACATAGATTTTGAGAAAATTATAGAAAATATGACAATATTGTTTTAATGAATAGTTACATCCTGAACTAACATATGATGATGTTCAAAGAGGTTTGGAACCTTTGTTGTCTCCATTTCTCTAGAGAATAGCGATTTTATAATGGTTAGTCCACTATTTTAAGGAGTATATGAAGATTTACTAAATTAATTTATAAATACAATAAAACGATGCTCATTTACCATGAAAAAAAGTTTAGCATACATTAATACAAATTTAGATTATGGTTAGAGTTTTTAAAACAACACTAAAGATTACATACTTCAGTATATAAAGTATTTACCAAAAAATCATTATTTTCGTAAGGGTTAACACATAGATTTTGAGAAATATTCAAAAAATATGACCACATTGTTTTAATGCATAGTTGCATCATGCACTAACATATGATGATGTTCAAAGAGGTTTGGAACCTTTGTTGTCTCCATTTCTCTAGTGAATAGCGATTTTATAATGGTTAGTCAACTAATTTAGGGAGTACATGAAGATTTACTAAATTAATTTATAAATACAATTGAACGATGCTCATTTACCATGAAAGAGAGTTTAGCATACATTAATACAAATGCAGAATATGGTAAAAAATTTTAAAACAACACTAAAGATTATAAGCTTCGGTATATAAAACAATTACCAAAAACTCAATATTTTCGTAGGGGGGGTTAACGCATAGATTTTGAGAAAATTTCAAAAAAATAAGAAAATATTGTTTTAATGCATAGTTGCATTATGCACTAACATATGATGATGTTCAAAGAGGTCTGGAACCTTTGTTGTCCCATTTCTCTAGATAATAGCAATTTGTTTAATGGTTAGTCCACTAATTTAGGGAGTATATGAAGTATTACTAAATTAATTTATAAAAACAACTGAACGATGCTCATTTACCATGAAAAGAGTTTAGTGTACATTAATACAAATTTAGAATATGGTTAGAAATTTTAAACAACAATAAATATTATAGGCTTCTGTATAGAAATTATTTAGCAAAAACTCAATATTTTCGTTAGAAATAACACATAGATTTTCAGAAAATTTCAAAAAATACGGCAATATTGTTTTAATGCATAGTTGCATCATGCACTAACATATGATGATGTTCAAAGAGGTTTGGAACCTTTGTTGTCTCCATTTCTATAGTGTATAGCGATTTTATAATGGTCAGTCCAATAATATTGGAAGTATATGAAGTTTTACTAAATTTATTTATAAAAACAATTGAACAATGCCCATTTACCATGAAAAAGAGTTTAGCATACATTAATACAAATGAAGAATATGGTTAGAAATTAAAAAAAACAATAAATATTATATGCTTCAGTATATAAAACATTTACCAAAAAACTCAAAATTTTCGAAAGGGTTAACACATAGATTTTGAAAAAAATCAGAAAATATGAAAGTATTGTTTTAATGCATAGTTGCATCCTGAAACAACATATGATGATGTTCAAAGAGGTTTGGAACCTTTGTTTCCTCCATTTCTCTAGAGAATAGCGATTTTATAACGGTTACTCCACTATTTTAAGGAGTATATGAAGATTTACTAAATTAATTTATAAATACAATTGAACGATGCTCATTTACCATGAAAAAGAGTTTAGCATACATTAATACAAATGTAGATTATGGTTAGATTTTTTAAAACGACACTAAAGATTATATGCTTCAGTATATAAAGTATTTACCAAAAACTCAATATTTTCGTAAGGGTTAACACATAGATTTTCAAAAAATACGACAATATTGTTTTAACGCATAGTTGCATCATGCACTAATATATGATGATGTTCAAAGAGGTTTGGAACCTTTGTTGTCTCCATTTCTCTAGATAATAGCGAGTTTACAATGGTTAATCCACTAATTTAGGGAGTATACGAAGTTTTACTAAATTAATTTATAAAAAAAACTGAACGATGCTCAGTTACCATGAAAAAGAATTTAGCATATATTAATACAAATGCAGAATATGGTTAGAAATTTTAAAATAACACTAAGCCTCGGTATATAAAACATTTACCAAAAACTCAATATTTTCGTAGGGGTTAACGCATAGATTTTGAGAAAATTTCAAAAAATATGACAATATAGTTTTAATGCATAGTTGCATCCTGCACTAACATATGATGATGTGCAAAGAAGTTTGGAACCTTCGTTGTGTCCATTTCTCTAGAGAATAGCGATTTTATAATGGTTAGTCCACTAATTTAGAGAACATATGAAGTTTTGCTAAATTAATTTATAAAATTAATTGAACGATGCTCATTTTCCATGAAAGAGAGTTTAGCATACATTTATACAAATTTAGAATATGGTTAGAAATTTTAAAACAACACTAAAGATTATAGGCTTATGAATAGAAATTATTTACCAAAAACTCAATATTTTCGTAGGGTTAACATAGATTTTGAGAAAATTTCAAAAATATGACAATATAGTTTTAATGCATAGTTGCATCCTGCACTAACATATGATGATGTGCAAAGAAGTTTGGAACCTTTGTTGTCTCCATTTCTCTAGAGAATAGCGATTTTATAATGGTTAGTCCACTAATTTAGAGAACATATGAAGTTTTGCTAAATTAATTTATAAAATTAATTGAACGATGCTCATTTTCCATGAAAGAGAGTTTAGCATACATTTATACAAATTTAGAATATGGTTAGAAATTTTAAACAACACTAAAGATTATAGGCTTATGAATAGAAATTATTTACCAAAAACTCAATATTTTCGTAGGGGTTAACACATAGATTTTGAGAAAATTTCAAAAAATACGACAATATGCTTTTAATGCATAGTTGTATCCTGCACTAACATATGATGATGTTCAAAGAGGTTTGGAACATTTGTTGTCTCCATTTCTCTAGAGAATAGCGATTTTATAATGGTTAGTCAACTAATTTAGGGAGTACATGAAGATTTACTAAATTAATTTATAAATACAATTGAACGATGCTCATTTACCATAAAAAAGAGTTTAACATACATTAATACAAATTTAGATTATGGTTAGATTTTTAAAAACAACACTAAAGATTATATGCTTCAGCATATAAAGTATTTACCAAAACTCAATATTTTAAGTAGGGGTTAACACATAGATTTTGAGAAAATTTCAAAAATACGACAATATTGTTTTAATGCATAGTTGCATCATGCACTAACATATGATGATGTTCAAAGAGGTTTGGAACCTTTGTTGTCTCCATTTCTCTAGATAATAGCGATTTTATAATGGTTAGTCCACTAATTTAGGGAGTATATGAAGTTTTACTAAATTAATTTATAAAACAATTGAACAATGCCCATTTACCATGAAAAGAGTTTAGCATACATTAATACAAATTTAGAATATGGTTAGAAATTTTAAAACAACACTAAAGATTATAGGCTTATGTATAGAAATTATTTACCAAAACTCAATATTTTCGTAAGGGTTAACACATAGATTTTCAGAAAATTTCAAAAATACGACAATATTGTTTTAATGCATAGTTGCATCATGCACTAACATATGATGATGTTCAAAGAGGTTTGGAACCTTTGTTGTCTCCATTTCTATAGTGTATAGCGATTTTATAATGGTCAGTCCAATAATATTGGAAGTATATGAAGTTTTACTAAATTTATTTATAAAAACAATTGAACAATGCCCATTTACCATGAAAAAGAGTTTAGCATACATTAATACAAATGAAGAATATGGTTAGAAATTAAAAAACAATAAATATTATATGCTTCAGTATATAAAACATTTACCAAAAACTCAATATTTTCAGTAGGGGTTAACACATAGATTTTGAAAAAATCAGAAAATATGAAAGTATTGTTTTAATGCATAGTTGCATCCTGAAACAACATATGATGATGTTCAAAGAGGTTTGGAACCTTTGTTTCCTCCATTTCTCTAGAGAATAGCGATTTTATAACGGTTACTCCACTATTTTAAGGAGTATATGAAGATTTACTAAATTAATTTATAAATACAATTGAACGATGCTCATTTACCATGAAAAAGAGTTTAGCATACATTAATACAAATGTAGATTATGGTTAGATTTTTTAAAACGACACTAAAGATTATATGCTTCAGTATATAAAGTATTTACCAAAACTCAATATTTTCGTAAGGGTTAACACATAGATTTTCAAAAATACGACAATATTGTTTTAGCATAGTTGCATCATGCACTAATATATGATGATGTTCAAAGAGGTTTGGAACCTTTGTTGTCTCCATTTCTCTAGATAATAGCGAGTTTACAATGGTTAATCCACTAATTTAGGGAGTATACGAAGTTTTACTAAATTAATTTATAAAAAAAACTGAACGATGCTCAGTTACCATGAAAAAGAATTTAGCATATATTAATACAAATGCAGAATATGGTTAGAAATTTTAAAATAACACTAAGCCTCGGTATATAAAACATTTACCAAAAACTCAATATTTTCGTAGGGGTTAACACATAGATTTTGAGAAAATTTCAAAAATATGACAATATAGTTTTAATGCATAGTTGCATCCTGCACTAACATATGATGATGTGCAAAGAAGTTTGGAACCTTTGTTGTCTCCATTTCTCTAGAGAATAGCGATTTTATAATGGTTAGTCCACTAATTTAGGAGTATATGAAGTTTTACTAAATTAATTTATAAAAAACTGAACGATGCTCAGTTACCATGAAAAAGAGTTTAGCATACATTAATACAAATGAAGAATATGGTTAGAAATTTTAAAACAACACTAAAGATTATATGCTTCAGTATATAAAACATTTACCAAAACCTCAATATTTTCGTAGGGGATTAACACATAGATTTTGAGAAAATTTCAAAAATATGACAATATAGTTTTAATGCATAGTTGCATCCTGCACTAACATATGATGATGTGCAAAGAAGTTTGGAACCTTTGTTGTCTCCATTTCTCTAGAGAATAGCGATTTTATAATGGTTAGTCCACTAATTTAGAGAACATATGAAGTTTTGCTAAATTAATTTATAAAATTAATTGAACGATGCTCATTTTCCATGAAAGAGAGTTTAGCATACATTTATACAAATTTAGAATATGGTTAGAAATTTTAAACAACACTAAAGATTATAGGCTTATGAATAGAAATTATTTACCAAAACTCAATATTTTCGTAGGGTTAACACATAGATTTTGAGAAAATTTCAAAAATACGAAAATATTATTTTAATGCATAGTTGTATCCTGCACTAACATATGATGATGTTCAAAGAGGTTTGGAACATTTGTTGTCTCCATTTCTCTAGAGAATAGCGATTTTATAATGGTTAGTCAACTAATTTAGGGAGTACATGAAGATTTACTAAATTAATTTATAAATACAATTGAACGATGCTCATTTACCATAAAAAAGAGTTTAACATACATTAATACAAATTTAGATTATGGTTAGATTTTTAAAAACAACACTAAAGATTATATGCTTCAGCATATAAAGTATTTACCAAAAACTCAATATTTTCGTAATGGCTAACACATAGATTTTGAGAAAATTTCAAAAAATACGAAAAATATTGTTTTTATGCATTTTTGCATCATGCACTATTATGTTATGATATTCAAAGAGGTTTGGAACCTTTGTTGTCTCCATTTCTCTAGATAATAGCGATTTTATAATGGCTAGTCCACTAATTTAGAGAGTATATGAAGTTTTACTAAATTAATTTATAAAAAAAACTGAACGATGCTCATTTACCATGAAAAAGAGTTTAGAATACTTTAATACAAATTCAGAATATAGTTAGAAATTTTAAACAACACTAAAGATTATAAGCTTTGGTATATACAACATTTACCAAAACTCAATATTTTAGTAGGGGTTAATACATAGATTTTGAGAAAATTTCAAAAAATATGACAATATAGTTTTAATGCATAGTTGCATCCTGCATTAACATATGATGATGTTCAAAGAAGTTTGGAACCTTCGTTGTGTCCATTTCTCTAAAGAATATCGATTTTATAATGGCCAGTCCAATAATATAGGAAATATATGAAGTTTTACTAAATTAATTTATAAAAAACTGAACGATGCTCATTTACCATGAAAAAGAGTTTAGAATACTTTAATACAAATTCAGAATATAGTTAGAAATTTTAAAACAACACTAAAGATTATAAGCTTCGGTATGTAAAACATTTACCAAAAACTCAATAATTTCGTAGGGGGTTAATACATAGATTTTGAGAAAATTTCAAAAAATATGACAATATAGTTTTAATGCATAGTTGCATCCTGCATTAACATATGATGATGTTCAAAGAAGTTTGGAACCTTCGTTGTGTCCATTTCTCTAAAGAATATCGATTTTATAACGGCTAGTCCACTAATTTAGGGAGCATATGAAGTTTTACTAAATTAATTTATAAAATTAATTGAATGATGCTCATTTTTCATGAAAGCGAGTTTAACATACATTTATATAAATTTAGAATATGGTTAGAAATTTTAAACAACACTAAAGATTATAGGCTTATGTATAGAAATTATTTACCAAAAACTCAATATTTTTGTAGGGGCTAGCACATAGATTTTCAAAAAATACAACAATATTTTTTTAATGTATAGTTGTATCCTGCACTAACATACGATGATTTTCAAAAAGTTTGGAACCTTAGTTGTCTAAATTTCTCTAGAGAATAACGATTTTATAATGGTTAGTCCACTATTTTAGAGAGCATATGAAGTTTTACTAAATTAATTTATAAAATTAATTGAACGATGCTCATTTTCCATGAAAGAGAGTTTAGCATACATTTATACAAATTTAGAATATGGTTAGAAATTTTAAACAACACTAAAGATTATAGGCTTATGTATAGAAATTATTTATCAAAAACTCAATATTTTCGTAGGGGTTAAACTCATAGATTTTGAGAAAATTTCAAAAAATACGAAAATATTATTTTAATGCATAGCTGTATCCTGCACTAACATATGATAATGTTCAAAGAGGTTTGGAACCTTTGTTGTCTTCATTTCTCTAGAGAATAACGATTTTATAAGGGTTAGTCCACTATTTTCAGGAGTATATGAAGATTTACTAAATTAATTTATAAATACAATTGAACGATGTTCATTTACCATGAAAAAGAGTTTATCATACATTAATACAAATTTAGATAATGGTTAGATTTTTTAAAACAACACTAAAGATTATATGCTTCAGTATATAAAGTATTTACCAGAAACTCAATATTTTCGTAAGGGTTAACACATAGATTTTGAGAAAATTTCAAAAAATACGAAAATATTGTTTTAATGCATAGTTGCATCCTGAACTAACATATGATGATCTTCAAAGAGGTTTGAAACCTTTGTTGTCTCCATTTCTCTAGATAATAGCGTTTTTATAACGGTTAGTCCACTAATTTCGGGAGTATACGAAGTTTTACTAAATTAATTTATAAAAAAATAAACGATGCTCAGTTACCATGAAAAAGAGTTTAGCATACATTAATACAAATGTGGGATATGGTAAGAAATTTTAAAACAACACTAAAGATTATAAGCTTTGGTATATACAACATTTACCAAAAACTCAATATTTTCGTAGGGTTAACACATAGATTTTGAGAAAATTTCAAAAAATAAGAAAATATTGTTTTAATGCATAGCTGCATCATGCACTAACATATGATGATGTTCAAAGAGGTTTGGAACCTTTGTTTTCCCACTTCTCTAGATAATAGTAACTTTTTAAGGGTTAGTCTACTAATTTAGGGAGTATATGAAGTATTACTAAATTAATTTATAAAAACAATTGAACGATGCTCATTTACCATGAAAAGAGTTTAGAATACATTAATACAAATTTGGAATATGGTTAGATATTTTAAACAACACTAAAGATTATAGGCTTCTGTATAGAAATTATTTAGCAAAAATTCAATATTTTCGTAGGAGTTAACACATAGATTTTCAGAAAATTTCAAAAAATACAGAAATATTGTTTTAATGCATAGTTGCATCATGCACTAACATATGATGATGTTCAAAGAGGTTTGGAACCTTTGTTGTCTCCATTTCTCTAGTGAATAGCGATTTTATAATGGCCAGTCCAATAATATAGGAAATATATGAAGTTTTACTAAATTTATTTATCAAAACAATTGAACAATGCCCATTTACCATGAAAAAGAGTTTAGCATACATTAATACAAATGCAGAATATGGTTAGAAATTAAAAAAAAACAATAAATATTATATGCTTCAGTATATAAAACATTTACCAAAAACTCAATATTTTCGTAGGGGTTAACACATAGATTTTGAGAAAATTCAGAAAATATGAAAGTATTGTTTTAATGCATAGTTGCATCCTGAAACAACATATGATGATGTTCAAAGAGGTTTGGAACCTTTGTTTCCTCCATTTCTCTAGAGAATAGCGATTTTATAATGGTTAGTCCACTATTTTAAGGAGTATATGAAGATTTACTAAATTAATTTATAAATACAATTGAACGATGCTCATTTACCATGAAAAAGAGTGTAGCATACATTAATACAAATGTAGATTATGGTTAGATTTTTTAAAACGACACTAAAGATTATATGCTTCAGTATATAAAGTATTTACCAAAAACTTAATATTTTCGTAAGGGTTAACACATAGATTTTCAAAAAATACGAAAATATTGTTTTAATTCATAGTTGCATCATGCACTAATATATGATGAGGTTCAAAGAGGTTTGGAACCTTTGTTGTCTCCATTTTTCTAGATAATAACGAGTTTATAATGGTTAGTCCACTAATTTAGGGAGTATACGAAGTTTTACTAAATTAATTTATTAAAAAAACTGAACGATGCTCAGTTACCATGAAAAATAATTTAGCATACATTAATACAAATGCAGAATATGGTTAGAAATTTTAAAACAACACTAAAGATTATAAGTTTCGGTATATAAAACATTTACCAAAAACTCAATATTTTCGTAGGGGTTAACGCATAGATTTTGAGAAAATTTAAAAAAATATGACAATATAGTTTTAATGCATAGTTGCATCCTGCACTAACATATGATGATGTTCAAAGAAGTTTGGAACCTTCGTTGTGTCCATTTCTCTAGAGAATAATGATTTTGTAATGGTTAGTCCACTAATTTAGAGAGAATATGAAGTTTTACTAAATTAATTTATAAAATTAATTGAACGATGCTCATTTTCAATGAAAGAGAGTTTAGCATACATTTATACAAATTTAGAATATGATTACAAAACAACACTAAAGATTATAGGCTTATGTATAGAAATTATTTACCAAAAACTCAATATTTTCGTAATGGCTAACACATAGATTTTGAGAAAATTTCAAAAAATACGAAAATATTGTTTTTATGCATTTTTGCATCATGCACTATTATGTTATGATATTCAAAGAGGTTTGGAACCTTTGTTGTCTCCATTTCTCTAGATAATAGCGATTTTATAATGGCTAGTCCACTAATTTAGAGAGTATATGAAGTTTTACTAAATTAATTTATAAAAAAAACTGAACGATGCTCATTTACCATGAAAAAGAGTTTAGAATACTTTAATACAAATTCAGAATATAGTTAGAAATTTTAAAACAACACTAAAGATTATAAGCTTCGGTATATAAAACATTTACCAAAAACTCAATAATTTCGTAGGGGGTTAATGCATAGATTTTGAGAAAATTTCAAAAAATATGACAATATAGTTTTAATGCATAGTTGCATCCTGCATTAACATATGATGATGTTCAAAGAAGTTTGGAACCTTCGTTGTGTCCATTTCTCTAAAGAATATCAATTTTATAACGGCTAGTCCACTAATTTAGGGAGCATATGAAGTTTTACTAAATTAATTTATAAAATTAATTGAACGATGCTCATTTTTCATGAAAGAGAGTTTAACATACATTTATATAAATTTAGAATATGGTTAGAAATTTTAAACAACACTAAAGATTATAGGCTTATGTATAGAAATTATTTACCAAAAACTCAATATTTTTGTAGGGGTTAGCACATAGATTTTCAAAAAATACAACAATATTTTTTTAATGTATAATTGTATCCTGCACTAACATACGATGATTTTCAAAAATTTTGGAACCTTAGTTGTCTAAATTTCTCTAGAGAATAACGATTTTATAATGGTTAGTCCACTATTTTAGAGAGCATATGAAGTTTTACTAAATTAATTTATAAAATTAATTGAACGATGCTCATTTTCCATGAAAGAGAGTTTAGCATACATTTATACAAATTTAGAATATGGTTAGAAATTTTAAACAACACTAAAGATTATAGGCTTATGTATAGAAATTATTTATCAAAAACTCAATATTTTCGTAGGGGTTAAACACATAGATTTTGAGAAAATTTCAAAAAATACGACAATATTATTTTAATGCATAGCTGTATCCTGCACTAACATATGATAATGTTCAAAGAAGTTTGGAACCTTTTTTGTCTTCATTTCTCTAGAGAATAGCGATTTTATAAGGGTTAGTCCACTATTTTAAGGAGTATATGAAGATTTACTAAATTAATTTATAAATACAATTGAACGATGTTCATTTACCATGAAAAAGAGTTTATCATACATTAATACAAATTTAGATAATGGTTAGATTTTTTAAAACAACACGAAAGATTATATGCTTCAGTATATAAAGTATTTACCAGAAACTCAATATTTTTGTAAGGGTTAACACATAGATTTTGAGAAAATTTCAAAAAATACGAAAATATTGTTTTAATGCATAGTTGCATCCTGAACTAACATATGATGATCTTCAAAGAGGTTTGGAACCTTTGTTGTCTCCATTTCTCTAGATAATAGCGTTTTTATAACGGTTAGTCCACTAATTTCGGGAGTATACGAAGTTTTACTAAATTAATTTATAAAAAAATAAACGATGCTCAGTTACCATGAAAAAGAGTTTAGCATACATTAATACAAATGTGGGATATGGTAAGAAATTTTAAAACAACACTAAAGATTATAAGCTTTGGTATATACAACATTTACCAAAAACACATAGATTTTGAGAAAATTTCAAAAAATAAAAAAATATTGTTTTAATGCATAGTTGCATCATGCAATAACATATGATGATGTTCAAAGAGGTTTGGAACCTTTGTTTCCTCCATTTCTCTAGATAATAGTAACATTTTAAGGGTTAGTCTACTAATTTAGGGAGTATATGAAGTATTACTAAATTAGTTTATAAAAACAATTGAACGATGCTCATTTACCATGAAAAGAGTTTATCATACATTAATACAAATTTGGAATATGGTTAGATATTTTAAACAACACTAAAGATTATAGGCTTCTGTATAGAAATTATTTAGCAAAAATTCAATATTTTCGTAGGAGTTAACACATAGATTTTCAGAAAATTTCAAAAAATACAGAAATATTGTTTTAATGCATAGTTGCATCATGCACTAACATATGATGATGTTCAAAGAGGTTTGGAACCTTTGTTGTCTCCATTTCTCTAGTGAATAGCGATTTTATAATGGCCAGTCCAATAATATAGGAAATATATGAAGTTTTACTAAATTTATTTATCAAAACAATTGAACAATGCCCATTTACCATGAAAAGAGTTTAGCATACATTAATACAAATGCAGAATATGGTTAGAAATTAAAAAAAAACAATAAATATTATATGCTTCAGTATATAAAACATTTATCAAAAACTCAATATTTTCGTAGGGGTTAACACATAGATTTTGAGAAAATTCAGAAAATATGAAAGTATTGTTTTAATGCATAGTTGCATCCTGAAACAACATATGATGATGTTCAAAGAGGTTTGGAACCTTTGTTTCCTCCATTTCTCTAGAGAATAGCGATTTTATAATGGTTAGTCCACTATTTTAAGGAGTATATGAAGATTTACTAAATTAATTTATAAATACAATTGAGCGATGCTCATTTACCATGAAAAAGAGTGTAGCATACATTAATACAAATGTAGATTATGGTTAGATTTTTAAAACAACACTAAAGATTATATGCTTCAGTATATAAAGTATTTACCAAAAACTTAATATTTTCGTAGGGTTAACACATAGATTTTGAGAAAATTCAGAAAATATGAAAGTATTGTTTTAATGCATAGTTGCATCCTGAAACAACATATGATGATGTTCAAAGAGGTTTGGAACCTTTGTTTCCTCCATTTCTCTAGAGAATAGCGATTTTATAATGGTTAGTCCACTATTTTAAGGAGTATATGAAGATTTACTAAATTAATTTATAAATACAATTGAACGATGCTCATTTACCATGAAAAAGAGTGTAGCATACATTAATACAAATGTAGATTATGGTTAGATTTTTTAAAACGACACTAAAGATTATATGCTTCAGTATATAAAGTATTTACCAAAAACTTAATATTTTCGTAAGGGTTAACACATAGATTTTCAAAAAATACGACAATATTGTTTTAATTCATAGTTGCATCATGCACTAATATATGATGAGGTTCAAAGAGATTTGGAACCTTTGTTGTCTCCATTTTTCTAGATAATAACGAGTTTATAATGGTTAGTCCACTAATTTAGGGAGTATACGAAGTTTTACTAAATTAATTTATAAAAAAAACTGAACGATGCTCAGTTACCATGAAAAAGAGTTTAGCATACATTAATACAAATGTGGGATATGGTAAGAAATTTTAAAACAACACTAAAGATTATAAGCTTTGGTATATACAACATTTACCAAAAACACATAGATTTTGAGAAAATTTCAAAAAATAAAAAAATATTGTTTTAATGCATAGTTGCATCATGCAATAACATATGATGATGTTCAAAGAGGTTTGGAACCTTTGTTTTCCCACTTCTCTAGATAATAGTAACATTTTAAGGGTTAGTCTACTAATTTAGGGAGTATATGAAGTATTACTAAATTAGTTTATAAAAACAATTGAACGATGCTCATTTACCATGAAAAGAGTTTATCATACATTAATACAAATTTGGAATATGGTTAGATATTTTAAACAACACTAAAGATTATAGGCTTCTGTATAGAAATTATTTAGCAAAAATTCAATATTTTCGTAGGAGTTAACACATAGATTTTCAGAAAATTTCAAAAAATACAGAAATATTGTTTTAATGCATAGTTGCATCATGCACTAACATATGATGATGTTCAAAGAGGTTTGGAACCTTTGTTGTCTCCATTTCTCTAGTGAATAGCGATTTTATAATGGCCAGTCCAATAATATAGGAAATATATGAAGTTTTACTAAATTTATTTATCAAAACAATTGAACAATGCCCATTTACCATGAAAAAGAGTTTAGCATACATTAATACAAATGCAGAATATGGTTAGAAATTAAAAAAAAACAATAAATATTATATGCTTCAGTATATAAAACATTTATCAAAAACTCAATATTTTAAGTAGGGGTTAACACATAGATTTTGAGAAAATTCAGAAAATATGAAAGTATTGTTTTAATGCATAGTTGCATCCTGAAACAACATATGATGATGTTCAAAGAGGTTTGGAACCTTTGTTTCCTCCATTTCTCTAGAGAATAGCGATTTTATAATGGTTAGTCCACTATTTTAAGGAGTATATGAAGTTTTACTAAATTAATTTATAAATACAATTGAGCGATGCTCATTTACCATGAAAAAGAGTGTAGCATACATTAATACAAATGTAGATTATGGTTAGATTTTTTAAAACGACACTAAAGATTATATGCTTCAGTATATAAAGTATTTACCAAAAACTTAATATTTTCGTAGGGTTAACATAGATTTTCAAAAATACGACAATATTGTTTTAATTCATAGTTGCATCATGCACTAATATATGATGAGGTTCAAAGAGATTTGGAACCTTTGTTGTCTCCATTTTTCTAGATAATAACGAGTTTATAATGGTTAGTCCACTAATTTAGGGAGTATACAAAGTTTTACTAAATTAATTTATTAAAAAAACTGAACGATGCTCAGTTACCATGAAAAATAATTTAGCATACATTAATACAAATGCAGAATATGGTTAGAAATTTTAAAACAACACTAAAGATTATAAGTTTCGGTATATAAAACATTTACCAAAAACTCAATATTTTCGTAGGGGTTAACGCATAGATTTTGAGAAAATTAAAAAAAATATGACAATATAGTTTTAATGCATAGTTGCATCCTGCACTAACATATGATGATGTTCAAAGAAGTTTGGAACCTTCGTTGTGTCCATTTCTCTAGAGAATAATGATTTTGTAATGGTTAGTCCACTAATTTAGAGAGAATATGAAGTTTTACTAAATTAATTTATAAAATTAATTGAACGATGCTCATTTTCCATGAAAGAGAGTTTAGCATACATTTATACAAATTTAGAATATGATTACAAAACAACACTAAAGATTATAGGCTTATGTATAGAAATTATTTACCAAAAACTCAATATTTTCGTAGGGACACATAGATTTTGAGAAAATTTCAAAAAATACGACAATATTGTTTTAATGCATAGTTGTATCCTGCACTAACATATGATGATGTTCAAAGAGGTTTTGAACCTTTGTTGTCTCCATTTCTCTAGAGAATAGCGATTTTATAATGGTTAGTCCACTAATTTAGGGAGTACATGAAGATTTACTAAATTAATTTATAAATACAATTGAACGATGCTCATTTACCATGAAAAAGAGTTTAGCATACATTAATACAAATGTATATTATGGTTAGATTTTTATAAAACGACACTAAAGATTATATGCTTCAGTATATAAAGTATTTACCAAAAACTCAATATTTTCGTAAGGGTTAACACATATGTTTTCAAAAAATACGAAAATATTGTTTTAACGCATAGTTGCATCTTGCACTAATATATGATGATGTACAAAGAGGTTTGGAACCTTTGTTGTCTCCATTTCTCTAGATAATAGCGAGTTTACAATGGTTAATCCACTAATTTAGAGAGTATACGAAGTTTTACTTAATTAATTTATAAAAAAAACTGAACGATTCTCAGTTACCATGAAAAAGAATTTAGCATATATTAATACAAATGCAAAATATGGTTAGAAATTTTAAAATAACACTAAGCTTCGGTATATAAAACATTTACCAAAAACTCAATATTTTCGTAGGGGTTAACGCATAGATTTTGAGAAAATTTCAAAAAATATGACAATATAGTTTTAATGCATAGTTGTATCCTGCACTAACATATGATGATGTGCAAAGAAGTTTGGAACCTTCGTTGTTTCCATTTCTCTAGAGAATAGCGATTTTATAATGGTTAGTCCACTAATTTAGAGAACATATGAAGTTTTACTAAATTAATTTATAAAAATAATTGAACGATGCTCATTTTCCATGAAAGAGAGTTTAGCATACATTTATACAAATTTAGAATATGGTTAGAAATTTTAAACAACACTAAAGATTATAGGCTTATGTATAGAAATTATTTACCAAAAAACTCAATATTTTCGTAGGGGGTTAACACATAGATTTTGAGAAAATTTCAAAAAATACGACAATATGCTTTTAATGCATAGTTGTATCCTGCACTAACATATGATGATGTTCAAAGAGGTTTGGAACCTTTGTTGTCTCCATTTCTCTAGAAAATAGCGATTTTATAGTGGTTAGTCAACTAATTTAGGGAGTACATGAAGATTTACTAAATTAATTTATAAATACAATTGAACGATGCTCATTTATCATAAAAAAGAGTTTAGCATACATTAATACAAATTTAGATTATGGTTAGATTTTTAAAAATAACACTAAAGATTATATGCTTCAGTATATAAAGTATTTACCAGAAACTCAATATTTTCGTAAGGGTTAACAAAAAGATTTTGAGAAAAAAATTCAAAAATACGATAATATTGTTTTAATGTATAGTTGCAGCATGAACTAAAATATGATGATGTTTAAAGAGGTCTGAAACCTTTGTTGCCTCCATTTCTCCAGAGAATAGCGATTTTATAATGGTTAGTCCATTATTTTAAGGAGTATATGAAGATTAACTAAATTAATTTATAAATACAATTGAACGATGCTCATTTACCATGAAAAATAGTTTAGCAGACATTAATACAAATGTTGATTATCGTTAGATTTTTTAAAACAACACTAAAGATTATATGCTTCAGCATCTAAAGTATTTACCAAAAACTCAATATTTTCGTAATGGTTAACACATAGATTTTGAGTAAATTTCAAAAAATAAGACAATATTGTTTTTATGCATTTTTGCATCATGCACTATTATATGATGATATTCAAAGAGGTTTGGAACCTTTGTTGTCTCCATTTCTCTAGATAATAGCGATTTTATAATGGTTAGTCCACTAATTTAGGGAGTATATGAAGCTTTACTAAATTAATTTATAAAAAAAACTGAACGATGCTCAGTTACCATGAAAAAGAGTTTAGAATACTTTAATACAAATTCAGAATATTGTTAGAAATTTTAAAACAACACTAAAGATTATAAGCTTCGGTATATAAAACATTTACCAAAAACTCAATAATTTCGTAGGGGTTAATGCATAGATTTTGAGAAAATTTAAAAAAATATGACAATATAGTTTTAATGCATAGTTGCATCCTGCATTAACATATGTTGATGTTCAAAGAAGTTTGGAACCTTCGTTGTGTCCATTTCTCTAAAGAATATCGATTTTATAACGGTTAGTCCACTAATTTAGGGAGCATATGAAGTTTTACTAAATTAATTTATAAAATTAATTGAACGATGCTCATTTTTCATGAAAGAGAGTTTAGCATACATTTATATAAATTCAGAATATGGTTAGAAATTTTAAACAACACTAAAGATTATAGGCTTAAGTATAGAAATTATTTACCAAAAACTCAATATTTTTGTAGGGGTTAACACATAGATTTTCAAAAAATACAACAATATTGTTTTAATGTATAGTTGTATCCTGCACTAACATATGATGATTTTCAAAAAGTTTGGAACCTTCGTCGTCTAAATTTCTCTAGAGAATAACGATTTTATAATGGTTAGTCCACTAATTTAGAGAGCATATGAAGTTTTACTAAATTAATTTATAAAATTAATTGAACGATGCTCATTTTCCATGAAAGAGAGTTTAGCATACATTTATACAAATTTAGAATATGGTTAGAAATTTTAAACAACACTAAAGATTATAGGCTTATGTATAGAAATTATTTATCAAAAACTCAATATTTTCGTAGGGGTTAAACACATAGATTTTGAGAAAATTTCAAAAAATACGACAATATTATTTTAATGCATAATTGTATCCTGCACTAACATATGATAATGTTCAAAGAGGTTTGGAACCTTTGTTGTCTCCATTTCTCTAGAGAATAGGGATTTTATAAGGGTTAGTCCACTATTTTAAGGAGTATATGAAGATTTACTAAATTAATTTATAAATACAATTGAACGATGTTCATTTACCATGGAAAAGAGTTTATCATACATTAATACAAATTTAGATAATGGTTAGATTTTTTAAAACAACACTAAAGATTATATGCTTCAGTATATAACGTATTTACCAGAAACTCAATATTTTCGTAGGGGTTAACATATAGATTTTGAGAAAATTTTAAAAAATGCGAAAATATTGTTTTAATGCATAGTTGCATCTTGAACTAACATATGATGATGTTCAAAGAGGTTTGGAACCTTTGTTGTCTTCATTTCTCTAGATAATAGCGTTTTTATAATGGTTAGTCCACTAATTTCGGGAGTATACGAAGTTTTACTAAATTAATTTATAAAAAAATAAACGACGCTCAGTTACCATGAAAAAGAGTTTAGCATACATTAATACAAATGTGGGATATGGTAAGAAATTTTAAAACAACACTAAAGATTATAAGCTTCGGTATATACAACATTTACCAAAAACTCAATATTTTCGTAGGGGTTAACACATAGATTTTGAGAAAATTTCAAACAATACCGAAATATTGTTTTAATGCATAGTTGCATCATGCACTAACATATGATGATGTTCAAAGAGGTTTGGAACCTTTGTTGTCTCCATGTCTCTAGTGAATAGCGATTTTATAATGGTCAGTCCAATAATATAGGAAGTATATGAAGTTTTACTAAATTTATTTATAAAAACAATTGAACAATGCCCATTTACCATGAAAAAGAGTTTAGCATACATTAATACAATTGCAGAATATGGCTAAATTTTTTTAAAAAACAATAAATATTATATGCTTCAGTATATAAAACATTTACCAAAAACTCAATATTTTCGTAGGGGTTAACACATAGATTTTGAGAAAATTTCAGAAAATATGAAAGTATTGTTTTAATTCATAATTGCATCCTGAACTAATATATGATGATGTTCAAAGAGGTTTGAAATCCTTGTTGTCTTCATTTCTCTAGAGAATAGCGATTTTATAAGGGTTTGTCCACTATTTTAAGGAGTATATAAAGATTTACTAAATTAATTTATAAATACAATTGAAAGATGCTCATTTACCATGAAAAAGAGTTTAGCATATATTAATACAAATTTATATTATGGTTAGATTTTTTAAAACAACACTAAAGATTATATGCTTCAGTATATTAAGTATTTACCAGAAACTCAATATTTTCGTAGGGGTTAATAAATAGATTTTGAGAAAATTTCAAAAAATACGACAATATTGTTTTAATACATAGTTGCATCCTGAACTAACATATGATGATGTTCAAAGAGGTTTGGAACCTTTTTTATCTCCATTTCTCTAGAGAATAGCGATTTTATAATGGTTAGTCCACTATTTTATAGTGTATATGAAGATTTACTAAATTAATTTATAAATACAATTGAACGATGCTCATTTACTATGAAAAAGACTTTAGCATACATTAATACAAATGTAGATTATGGTTAGGTTTTTTAAAACAACACTAAAGATTATATGCTTCAGTATATAAAGTATTTACCAAAAACTCAATATTTTCGTAGGGGTTAACAAATAGATTTTGAGAAAATTTCAAAAAATACGACAATATTGTTTTATTGGATAGTTGTATCCTGCACTAACATATGATGATGTTCAAAGAGGTTTGGAACCTTTGTTGTCTCCATTTCTCTAGATAATAGCGATTTTAAAATGGTTAGTCCCCTAATTTATGGAGTATATGAAGTTTTACTAAATTAATTTATAAATACAATTGAACGATGCTAATTTACCATGAAAAAGAGTAGCATACATTAATACAAATTTAGATTATGGTTATATTTTTTAAAACATCACTAAATATTATATGCTTCAGTATATAAAGTATTTATCAGAAACTCAATATTTTAAGTAGGGGTTAACACATAGATTTTGAAAATTTCAAAAATCTGAAAATATTGTTTTAATGCATAGTACATCCTGAACTAACATATGATGATGTTCAAAGAGGTTTGGAACCTTTGCTGTCTCCATTTCTCTAGAGAATAGCGATTTTATAATGGTTAGTCTACTATTTTAAGGAGTATATGAATATTTACTAAATTAATTTATAAATACAATTGAACAATGCTCATTTACCATGAAAAAGAGTTTAGCATACATTAATACAAATTTATATTATGGTTAGATTTTTTAAAACAACACTAAAGATTATATGCTTCAGTATATAAAGTATTTACCAGAAACTCAATATTTTCGTATGGGTTAACACATAGATTTTGAGAAAATTTCAACAAAAATATGACAATATTGTTTTAATGCATAGTTGCATCATGAACTAACATATGATGATGTTCAAAGAGGTCTGGAACCTTTGTTGCCGCCATTTCTCCAGAGAATAGCGATTTTATAATGGTTAGTCCATTATTATTTTTTTTTAATAGGTTAGTCCATTATTTTAAGGAGTATATGAAGATTTACTAAATTAATTTATAAA
Organism: Brassica carinata; assembly: GCA_016771965.1. Taxonomy (NCBI): domain Eukaryota; kingdom Viridiplantae; phylum Streptophyta; class Magnoliopsida; order Brassicales; family Brassicaceae; genus Brassica; species Brassica carinata. Next base: position 1,716,762 of record CM028703.1, read on the forward strand.
TACAATTGAACGATGCTCATTTACCATGAAAAATAGTTTAGAAAATATTAATACAAATGTAGATTATGGTTAGACTTTTTAAAACAACACTAAAGATTATATGCTTCAGTATATAAAGTATTTACCAAAAACTCAATATTTTCGTAAGGGTTAACACATAGATTTTGCGAAAAATTTCATAAAATACGAAAATATTGTTTTAATGCATAGTGCATCCTGAACTAATATATGATGATGTTCAAAGAGGTTTGGACCCTTTTCTGTCTCCATTTCTCTAGAGAATAGCGATTTTATAAGGGTTAGTCCACTATTTTAAGGAGTATATAGAGATTTACTAAATTAATTTATAAATACAATTGAAAGATGCTTATTTACCATGAAAAAGAGTTTAGCATACATTAATACAAATGTATATTATGGTAAGATTTTTTAAAATAACAAAAGATTATATGCTTCAGTATATAAAGTATTTACCAAAAACTCAATATTTTCGTAAGGGTTAACACATAGATTTTGCAAAAAATTTCAAAAAATACGAAAATATTGTTTTAATGCATAGTGCATCCTGAACTAACATATGATGATGTTCAAAGAGGTTTGAAACCTTTTATGTCTCCATTTCTCTAGAGAATAGCGATATTATAATGGTTAGTCCACTATTTTAAGGAGTATATAGAGATTTACTAAATTAATTTATAAATACAATTGAATGATGCTTATTTACCATGAAAAAGAGTTTAGCATACATTAATACAAATGTAGATTATGGTTAGAAATTTTAAAACAACACTAAAGATTATAAGCTTCGGTATATAAAACATTTACCAAAAACTCAATATTTTCGTAGGGGTTAACGCATAGATTTTGAGAAAAAATTCAAAAAATATGACAATATAGTTTAATGCATAGTTGCATCCTGCACTAACATATGATGATGTTCAAAGAAGTTTGGAACCTTCGTTGTCTCCATTTCTCTAGAGAATATCGATTTTATAATGGTTAGTCCACTAATTTAGAGAGCACATGAAGTTTTACTAAATTAATTAATAAAATTAATTGAACGATGCTCATTTTCCATGAAAGAGAGTTTCGCAAACATTTATATAAATTAAGAATATGTTTAAAAATTTTAAACAACACTAAAGATTATAGACTTATGTATAGAAATTATTTACCAAAACTCAATATTTTAAGTAGGGGTTAACACATAGATTTTGAGAAAATTTCAAAAATACGACAATATTGTTTTAATGCATAGTTGCATCATGAACTAACATATGATGATGTTCAAAGAGGTCTGAACCTTTGTTGTCTCCATTTCTCTAGATAATAGCGATTTTATAATGGTTAGTCCATTATTATTTTTTAATAGGTTAGTCCATTATTTTAAGGAGTATATGAAGATTTACTAAATTAATTTATAAATACAATTGAGCGATGCTCATTTACCATGAAAAGAGTTTAGCATACATTAATACAAATGTAGATTATGGTTAGATTTTTAAAACAACACTAAAGATTATATGCTTCAGTATATAAAGTATTTACCAAAAACTCAATATTTTCGTAAGGGTTAACACATAGATTTTGCGAAAATTTCAAAAAATACGAAAATATTGTTTTAATGCATAGTGCATCCTGAACTAATATATGATGATGTTCAAAGAGGTTTGGAACCTTTGTTGTCTCCATTTCTCTAGAGAATAGCGATTTTATAATGGTTAGTCCACTATTTTAAGGAGTATATGAATATTTACTAAATTAATTTATAAATAAAATTGAAAGATGCTCATTTACCATGAAAAGAGTTTAGCATACATTAATACAAATTTATATTATGGTTAGATTTTTAAAATAACAAAAGATTATATTCTTCAGTATATAAAGTATTTACCAAAACTCAATATTTTAAGTAAGGGTTAACACATAGATTTTGAAAAATTTCAAAAATCTGAAAATATTGTTTTAATGCATAGTGCATCCTGAACTAACATATGATGATGTTCAAAGAGGTTTGAAACCTTTTATGTCTCCATTTCTCTAGAGAATAGCGATTTTATAATGGTTAGTCCACTATTTTAAGGAGTATATAGAGATTTACTAAATTAATTTATAAATACAATTGAATGATGCTTATTTACCATGAAAAAGAGTTTAGCATACATTAATACAAATGTAGATTATGGTTAGAAATTTTAAAACAACACTAAAGATTATAAGCTTCGTATATAAAACATTTACCAAAAACTCAATATTTTCGTAGGGTTAACATAGATTTTGAGAAAAAATTCAAAAAATATGACAATATAGTTTAATGCATAGTTGCATCCTGCACTAACATATGATGATGTTCAAAGAAGTTTGGAACCTTCGTTGTCTCCATTTCTCTAGAGAATATCGATTTTATAATGGTTAGTCCACTAATTTAGAGAGCACATGAAGTTTTACTAAATTTATTAATAAAATTAATTGAACGATGCTCATTTTCCATGAAAGAGAGTTTCGCAAACATTTATATAAATTAAGAATATGTTTAAAAATTTTAAACAACACTAAAGATTATAGACTTATGTATAGAAATTATTTACCAAAAACTCAATATTTTCGTAGGGGTTAACACATAGATTTTGAGAAAATTTCAAAAAATACGACAATATTGTTTTAATGCATAGTTTCATCATGCACTAACATATGATGGTTTTCAAAGAGGTTTGAAACCTTTGTTGTCTCCATTTCTCTAGAGAATAGCGATTTTATAATGGTTATTCCACTATTTTAAGAAGTATATGAAGATTTAGTAAATTAATTTATAAATACAATTGAACGATGTTCATTTACCGTGAAAAAGAGTAGCATACATTAATACAAATTTAGATTATGGTTATATTTTTTAAAACATCACTAAATATTATATGCTTCAGTATATAAAGTATTTATCAGAAACTCAATATTTTCGTAAGGGTTAACACATAGATTTTGCGAAAATTTCAAAAAATACGACAATATTGTTTTAATGCATAGTACATCCTGAACTAACATATGATGATGTTCAAAGAGGTTTGGAACCTTTAATGTCTCCATTTCTCTAGAGAATAGCGATTTTATAATGGTTAGTCTACTATTTTAAGGAGTATATGAATATTTACTAAATTAATTTATAAATACAATTGAACGATCCTCATTTACCATGAAAAAGACTTTAGCATACATTAATACAAATTTATATTATGGTTAGATTTTTTAAAACAACACTAAAGATTATATGCTTCAGTATATAAAGTATTTACCAGAAACTCAATATTTTCGTAGGGGTTAACACATAGATTTTGAGAAAATTTCAAAAAATACGACAATATTGTTTTAATGCATAGTTGCATCATGAACTAACATATGATGATGTTCAAAGAGGTCTGGAACCTTTGTTGCCTCCTTTTCTCCAGAGAATAGCGATTTTATAATGGTTAGTCCATTATTTTTTTTTTGAATAGGTTAGTCCATTATTTTAAGGAGTATATGAAGATTTACTAAATTAATTTATAAATACAATTGAACGATGCTCATTTACCATGAAAAATAGTTTAGAAAATATTAATACAAATGTAGATTATGGTTAGACTTTTTAAAACAACACTAAAGATTATATGCTTCAGTATATAAAGTATTTACCAAAAACTCAATATTTTCGTAAGGGTTAACACATAGATTTTGCGAAAAATTTCAAAAATCTGAAAATATTGTTTTAATGCATAGTGCATCCTGAATTAACATATGATGATGTTCAAAGAGGTTTGGACCCTTTTCTGTCTCCATTTCTCTAGAGAATTGCGATTTTATAAGGGTTAGTCCATTATTTTAGGGAGTATATGAAGATTTACTAAATTAATTTATAAATACAATTGAAAGATGCTTATTTACCATGAAAAAGAGTTTAGCATACATTAATACAAATGTATATTATGGTTAGATTTTTAAAACAACAAAAGATTATATGCTTCAGTATATAAAGTATTTACCAAAACTCAATATTTTAAGTAGGGGTTAACATAGATTTTGCAAAAATTTCAAAAATCTGAAAATATTGTTTTAATGCATAGTTGCATCCTGAACTAACATATGATGATGTTCAAAAGGTTTGAAACCTTTTCTGTCTCCATTTCTCAAGAGAATAGCGATTTTATAAGGGTTAGTCCACTATTTTAAGAAGTATATGAAGATTTACTAAATTAATTTATAAATACAATTGAAAGATGCTCATTTACCATGAAAAGAGTTTAGCATACATTAATACAAATGTAGATTATGGTTAGAAATTTTAAAACAACACTAAAGATTATAAGCTTCGGTATATAAAACATTTACCAAAACTCAATATTTTAAGTAGGGGTTAACACATAGATTTTGAGAAAATTTCAAAAATATGACAATATTGTTTTAATGCATAGTTGCATCCTGCACTAACATATGATGATGTTCAAAGAGTTTGGAACCTTTGTTGTCTCCATTTCTCTAGAGAATATCGATTTTATAATGGTTAGTCCACTAATTTAGAGAGTATATGAAGTTTTACTAAATTAATTTATAAAATTAATTGAGCGATGCTCATTTTCCATGAAAGAGAGTTTAGCATACATTTATATAAATTTAGAATATGGTTAGAAATTTTAAACAACACTAAGTGGGGGTTATTGGTTAGGGTATTTTGATTGATTTGAAAATCCAAACTAAATCTAGTGTTATTGGTTATATGATTTTAAAATACGTATTGAAATCATGTGTTATTCGTTTAATGATTCATAAATTCTAATTCAAATCAAGTGTTATTCAATCATACGGATTTACTAATAGATTTGATTTCATAATGTATTTGAATGGATTTGCATGGATTTCTTTGTTAAAAATACAAAGGACCAAATCCGAGGGAAAACCTCCGGATTTGTAAATACTAATCCGAGAGAATTTGAAAATTTGTATATTTTACTTAGATTTATAAATATTGTATGGATTTCTAAATCAATCAAAATATATAAACCAATAACACCTCCTAAAGATTATAGACTTATGTATAGAAATTATTTACCAAAAACTCAATATTTTCGTAGGGGTTAACACATAGATTTTGAGAAAATTTCAAAAAATACGACAATATTGTTTTAATGCATAGTTTCATCATGCACTAACATATGATGATTTTCAAAGAGGTTTGAAACTTTTGTTGTCTCCATTTCTCTAGAGAATAGCGATTTTATAATGGTTATTCCACTATTTTAAGGAGTATATGAAGATTTACTAAATTAATTTATAAATACAATTGAACGATGTTCATTTACCGTGAAAAAGAGTAGCATACATTAATACAAATTTAGATTATGGTTATATTTTTTAAAACATCACTAAATATTATATGCTTCAGTATATAAAGTATTTATCAAAACTCAATATTTTCGTAGGGTTAACACATAGATTTTGAAAAATTTCAAAAATACGACAATATTGTTTTAATGCATAGTACATCCTGAACTAACATATGATGATGTTCAAAGAGGTTTGGAACCTTTGCTGTCTCCATTTCTCTAGAGAATAGCGATTTTATATTGGTTAGTCTTCTATTTTAAGGAGTATATGAATATTTACTAAATTAATTTATAAATACAATTGAACGATGCTCATTTACCATGAAAAAGAGTTTAGCATACATTAATACAAATTTATATTATGGTTAGATTTTTTAAAACAACACTAAAGATTATATGCTTCAGTATATAAAGTATTTACCAAAACTCAATATTTTCGTGGGGTTAACACATAGATTTTGAGAAAATTTCAAAAATCGACAATATTGTTTTAATGCATAGTTGCATCATGAACTAACATATGATGATGTTCAAAGAGGTTTGGAACCTTTGTTGTCTCCATTTCTCTAGAGAATAGCGATTTTATAGTGGTTAGTCCAATATTTTTTTTTGAATAGGTTAGCCCTTTATTTTAAGGAGTATATGAAGATTTACTAAATTAATTTATAAATACAATTGAACGATGCTCATTTACCATGAAAAATAGTTTAGAAAATATTAATACAAATGTAGATTATGGTTAGACTTTTTAAAACAACACTAAAGATTATATGCTTCAGTATATAAAGTATTTACCAAAAACTCAATATTTTCGTAAGGGTTAACACATAGATTTTGCGAAAATTTCAAAAATCTGAAAATATTGTTTTAATGCATAGTGCATCCTGAACTAACATATGATGATGTTCAAAGAGGTTTGGACCCTTTTCTGTCTCCATTTCTCTAGAGAATACGATTTTATAAGGGTTAGTCCACTATTTTAAGGAGTATATAGAGATTTACTAAATTAATTTATAAATACAATTGAAAGATGCTTATTTACCATGAAAAAGAGTTTAGCATACATTAATACAAATGTATATTATGGTAAGATTTTTTAAAATAACAAAAGATTATATTCTTCAGTATATAAAGTATTTACCAAAAACTCAATATTTTAGTAGGGGTTAACACATAGATTTTGAAAAATTTCAAAAATCTGAAAATATTGTTTTAATGCATAGTGCATCCTGAACAAACATATGATGATGTTCAAAGAGGTTTGGAACCTTTGTTGTCTCCATTTCTCTAGAGAATAGCGATTTTATAAGGGTTAGTCCACTATTTTAAGGAGTATATATAGATTTATTAAATTAATTTATAAATACAATTGAAAGATGCTTATTTACCATGAAAAAGAGTTTAGTACATTAATACAAATGTAGATTATGGTTAGAAATTTTAAAACAACACTAAAGATTATAAGCTTCGGTATATAAAACATTTACCAAAAACTCAATATTTTCGTAGGGGTTAACGCATAGATTTTGAGAAAAAATTCAAAAAATATGACAATATAGTTTAATGCATAGTTCCATCCTGCACTAACATATGATGATGTTCAAAGAGGTTTGGAACCTTTGTTGTCTCCATTTCTCTAGAGAATATCGATTTTATAATGGTTAGTCCACTAATTTAGAGAGCACATGAAGTTTTACTAAATTAATTAATAAAATTAATTGAACGATGCTCATTTTCCATGAAAGAGAGTTTAGCATACATTTATATAAATTTATAATATGGTTAGAAATTTTAAACAACACTAAAGATTATAGACTTATGTATAGAAATTATTTACCAAAAACTCAATATTTTCGTAGGGGTTAACACATAGATTTTGAGAAAATTTCAAAAAATACGACAATATTGTTTTAATGCATAGTTTCATCATGCACTAACATATGATGATTTTCAAAGAGGTTTGAAACCTTTGTTGTCTCCATTTCTCTAGAGAATAGCGATTTTATAATGGTTATTCCACTGTTTGAAGGAGTATATGAAGATTTAGTAAATTAATTTATAAATACAATTGAACGATGTTCATTTACCGTGAAAAAGAGTAGCATACATTAATACAAATTTAGATTATGGTTATATTTTTTAAAACAGCACTAAATATTATATGCTTCAGTATATAAAGTATTTATCAGAAACTCAATATTTTAAGTAGGGGTTAACACATAGATTTTGAAAATTTCAAAAATACGACAATATTGTTTTAATGCATAGTACATCCTGAACTAACATATGATGATGTTCAAAGAGGTTTGGAACCTTTGCTGTCTCCATTTCTCTAGAGAATAGCGATTTTATAATGGATAGTCTACTATTTTAAGGAGTATACGAAGATTTACTAAATTAATTTATAAATACAATTGAACGATGCTCATTTACCATGAAAAAGAGTTTAGCATTCATTAATACAAATTTACATTATGGTTAGATTTTTTAAAACAACAAAAAAGATTATATGCTTCAGTATATAAAGTATTTACCAGAAACTCAATATTTTCGTAAGGACACATAGATTTTTAGAAAATTTCGAAAAATACGACAATATTGTTTTAATGCATAGTTGCATCATGAACTAACATATGATGATGTTCAAAGAGGTCTGAAACCTTTGTTGCCTCTATTTCTCCAGAGAATAGCGATTTTATAATGGTTAGTCCATTATTATTTTTTTTGAATAGGTTAGTCCATTTTTTTAAGGAGTATATGAAAATTTACTTAATTAATTTATAAATACAATTGAACGATGCTCATTTACCATGAAAAATAGTTTAGCAAACATTAATACAAATGTAGATTATGGTAGATTTTTTAAAACAACACTAAAGATTATATGCTTCAGTATATAAAGTATTTACCCAAAACTCAATATTTTCGTAAGGGTTAACACATAGATTTTGCGAAAATTTTAAAAAATACGATAATATTGTTTTAATGCATAGTGCATCCTGAACTAATATATGATGATGTTCAAAGAGGTTTGGAACCTTTTATGTCTCCATTTCTCTAGAGAATGCGATTTTATATGGGTTAGTCCACTATTTTAAGGAGTATATAGAGATTTACTAAATTAATTTATAAATACAATTGAAGGATGCTTATTTACCATGAAAAAGAGTTTAGCATACATTAATACAAATGTAGATTATGGTTAGAAATTTTAAAACAACACTAAAGATTATAAGCTTCGGTATATACAAGATTTACCAAAAACTCAATATTTTCGTAGGGGTTAACGTATAGATTTTGAGAAAAACTTCAAAAAATATGACAATATAGTTTAATGCATAGTTGCATCCTGCACTAACATATGATGATGTTCAAAGAAGTTTGTAACCTTCGTTGTCTCCATTTCTCTAGAGAATATCGATTTTATAATGGTTAGTCCACTAATTTAGAGAGCACATGAAGTTTTACTAAATTAATTAATAAAATTAATTGAACGATGCTCATTTTCCATGAAAGAGAGTTTAGCATACATTTATATAAATTTATAATATGGTTAGAAATTTTAAACAACACTAAAGATTATAGACTTATGTATAGAAATTATTTACCAAAACTCAATATTTTCGTAGGGTTAACATAGATTTTGAGAAAATTTCAAAAATACGACAATATTGTTTTAATGCATAGTTTCATCATGCACTAACATATGATGATTTTCAAAGAGGTTTGAAACCTTTGTTGTCTCCATTTCTCTAGAGAATAGCGATTTTATAATGGTTATTCCACTGTTTGAAGGAGTATATGAAGATTTAGTAAATTAATTTATAAATACAATTGAACGATGTTCATTTACCGTGAAAAGAGTAGCATACATTAATACAAATTTAGATTATGGTTATATTTTTAAAACATCACTAAATATTATATGCTTCAGTATATAAAGTATTTATCGAAACTCAATATTTTTAGTAGGGTTAACACATAGATTTTGAAAAATTTCAAAAATCGACAATATTGTTTTAATGCATAGTACATCCTGAACTAACATATGATGATGTTCAAAGAGGTTTGGAACCTTTGCTGTCTCCATTTCTCTAGAGAATAGCGATTTTATAATGGATAGTCTACTATTTTAAGGAGTATACGAAGATTTACTAAATTAATTTATAAATACAATTGAACGATGCTCATTTACCATGAAAAAGAGTTTAGCATTCATTAATACAAATTTACATTATGGTTAGATTTTTTAAAACAACAAAAAAGATTATATGCTTCAGTATATAAAGTATTTACCAGAAACTCAATATTTTCGTAAGGGTTAACACATAGATTTTGAGAAAATTTCAAAAAATACGACAATATTGTTTTAATGCATAGTTGCATCATGAACTAACATATGATGATGTTCAAAGAGGTCTGGAACCTTTGTTGCCTCCATTTCTCTAGAGAATAGCGATTTTATAGTGGTTAGTCCAATATTTTTTTTTTTGAATAGGTTAGCCCTTTATTTTAAGGAGTATATGAAGATTTACTAAATTAATTTATAAATACAATTGAACGATGCTCATTTACCATGAAAAATAGTTTAGAAAATATTAATGCAAATGTAGATTATGGTTAGACTTTTTAAAACAACACTAAAGATTATATGCTTCAGTATATAAAGTATTTACCAAAAACTCAATATTTTCGTAAGGGTTAACAAATAGATTTTGCGAAAAATTTCAAAAAATACGAAAATATTGTTTTAATGCATAGTGCATCCTGAACTAACATATGATGATGTTCAAAGAGGTTTAGACCCTTTTCTGTCTCCATTTCTCTAGAGAATAACGATTTTATAAGGGTTAGTCCACTATTTTAAGGAGTATATAGAGATTTACTAAATTAATTTATAAATACAATTGAAAGATGCTTATTTACCATGAAAAGAGTTTAGCATACATTAATACAAATGTATATTATGGTAAGATTTTTAAAATAACAAAAGATTATATTCTTCAGTATATAAAGTATTTACCAAAACTCAATATTTTCGTAGGGTTAACACATAGATTTTGCGAAAAATTTCAAAAAATTCGAAAATATTGTTTTAATGCATAGTGCATCCTGAACAAACATATGATGATGTTCAAAGAGGTTTGGAACCTTTTATGTCTCCATTTCTCTAGAGAATAGCGATTTTATAAGGGTTAGTCCACTATTTTAAGGAGTATATATAGATTTATTAAATTAATTTATAAATACAATTGAAAGATGCTTATTTACCATGAAAAAGAGTTTAGTACATTAATACAAATGTAGATTATGGTTAGAAATTTTAAAACAACACTAAAGATTATAAGCTTGGTATATACAAGATTTACCAAAACTCAATATTTTCGTAGGGGTTAACGTATAGATTTTGAGAAAAATTTCAAAAAATATGACAATATAGTTTAATGCATAGTTCCATCCTGCACTAACATATGATGATGTTCAAAGAAGTTTGGAACCTTCGTTGTCTCCATTTCTCTAGAGAATATCGATTTTATAATGGTTAGTCCACTAATTTAGAGAGCACATGAAGTTTTACTAAATTAATTAATAAAATTAATTGAACGATGCTCATTTTCCATGAAAGAGAGTTTAGCATACATTTATATAAATTTATAATATGGTTAGAAATTTTAAACAACACTAAAGATTATAGACTTATGTATAGAAATTATTTACCAAAAACTCAATATTTTCGTAGGGGTTAACACATAGATTTTGAGAAAATTTCAAAAAATACGACAATATTGTTTTAATGCATAGTTTCATCATGCACTAACATATGATGATTTTCAAAGAGGTTTGAAACCTTTGTTGTCTCCATTTCTCTAGAGAATAGCGATTTTATAATGGTTATTCCACTGTTTGAAGGAGTATATGAAGATTTAGTAAATTAATTTATAAATACAATTGAACGATGTTCATTTACCGTGAAAAAGAGTAGCATACATTAATACAAATTTAGATTATGGTTATATTTTTAAAACAGCACTAAATATTATATGCTTCAGTATATAAAGTATTTATCGAAACTCAATATTTTTAGTAAGGGTTAACACATAGATTTTGCGAAAATTTCAAAAAATACGACAATGTTGTTTTAATGCATAGTACATCCTGAACTAACATATGATGATGTTCAAAGAGGTTTGGAACCTTTGCTGTCTCCATTTCTCTAGAGAATAGCGATTTTATAATGGATAGTCTACTATTTTAAGGAGTATATGAAGATTTACTAAATTAATTTATAAATACAATTGAACGATGCTCATTTACCATGAAAAAGAGTTTAGCATTCATTAATACAAGTTTACATTATGGTTAGATTTTTTAAAACAACAATAAAGATTATATGCTTCAGTATATAAAGTATTTACCAGAAACTCAATATTTTCGTAAGGACACATAGATTTTTAGAAAATTTCGAAAAATACGACAATATTGTTTTAATGCATAGTTGCATCATGAACTAACATATGATGATGTTCAAAGAGGTCTGAAACCTTTGTTGCCTCTATTTCTCCAGAGAATAGCGATTTTATAATGGTTAGTCCATTATTATTTTTTTTGAATAGGTTAGTCCATTTTTTTAAGGAGTATATGAAAATTTACTTAATTAATTTATAAATACAATTGAACGATGCTCATTTACCATGAAAAATAGTTTAGCAAACATTAATACAAATGTAGATTATGGTAGATTTTTTAAAACAACACTAAAGATTATATGCTTCAGTATATAAAGTATTTACCCAAAACTCAATATTTTCGTAAGGGTTAACACATAGATTTTGCGAAAATTTTAAAAAAATACGATAATATTGTTTTAATGCATAGTGCATCCTGAACTAATATATGATGATGTTCAAAGAGGTTTGGAACCTTTTATGTCTCCATTTCTCTAGAGAATGCGATTTTATATGGGTTAGTCCACTATTTTAAGGAGTATATAGAGATTTACTAAATTAATTTATAAATACAATTGAAGGATGCTTATTTACCATGAAAAAGAGTTTAGCATACATTAATACAAATGTAGATTATGGTTAGAAATTTTAAAACAACACTAAAGATTATAAGCTTCGGTATATAAAAGATTTACCAAAAACTCAATATTTTCGTAGGGGTTAACGTATAGATTTTGAGAAAAACTTCAAAAAATATGACAATATAGTTTAATGCATAGTTGCATCCTGCACTAACATATGATGATGTTCAAAGAAGTTTGTAACCTTCGTTGTCTCCATTTCTCTAGAGAATATCGATTTTATAATGGTTAGTCCACTAATTTATAGAGCACATGAAGTTTTACTAAATTAATTAATAAAATTAATTGAACGATGCTCATTTTCCATGAAAGAGAGTTTAACATACATTTATATAAATTTAGAATATGGTTAGAAATTTTAAACAACACTAAAGATTATAGACTTATGTATAGAAATTATTTACCAAAAACTCAATATTTTGTAGGGGTTAAAACATAGATTTTGAGAAAATTTCAAAAAATACGACAATATTGTTTTAATAGATAGTTGTATCCTGCACTAACATATGATGATTTTCAAAGAGGTTTGAAACCTTTGTTGTCTCCATTTCTCTAGAGAATAGCGATTTTATAATGGTTATTCCACTATTTTAAGGAGTATATGAAGATTTACTAAATTAATTTATAAATACAATTGAACGATGTTCATTTACCGTGAAAAAGAGTAGCATACATTAATACAAATTTAGATTATGGTTATATTTTTTAAAACATCACTAAATATTATATGCTTCAGTATATAAAGTATTTATCAGAAATTCAATATTTTCGTAAGGGTTAACACATAGATTTTGCGAAAATTTCAAAAAATACGACAATATTGTTTTAATGCATAGTACATCCTGAACTAACATATGATGATGTTCAAAGAGGTTTGGAACCTTTGCTGTCTCCATTTCTCTAGAGAATAGCGATTTTATATTGGTTAGTCTTCTATTTTAAGGAGTATATGAATATTTACTAAATTAATTTATAAATACAATTGAACGATCCTCATTTACCATGAAAAAGAGTTTAGCATACATTAATACAAATTTATATTATGGTTAGATTTTTTAAAACAACACTAAAGATTATATGCTTCAGTATATAAAGTATTTACCAGAAACTCAATATTTTCGTAAGGGTTAACACATAGATTTTGAGAAAATTTCAAAAAATACGACAATATTGTTTTAATGCATAGTTGCATCATGAACTAACATATGATGATGTTCAAAGAGGTCTGGAACCTTTGTTGCCTCCATTTCTCTAGAGAATAGCGATTTTATAGTGGTTAGTCCAATATTTTTTTTTTTGAATAGGTTAGCCCTTTATTTTAAGGAGTATATGAAGATTTACTAAATTAATTTATAAATACAATTGAACGATGCTCATTTACCATGAAAAATAGTTTAGAAAATATTAATACAAATGTAGATTATGGTTAGACTTTTTAAAACAACACTAAAGATTATATGCTTCAGTATATAAAGTATTTACCAAAAACTCAATATTTTCGTAAGGGTTAACAAATAGATTTTGCGAAAAATTTCAAAAAATACGAAAATATTGTTTTAATGCATAGTGCATCCTGAACTAAGATATGATGATGTTCAAAGAGGTTTGGACCCTTTTCTGTCTCCATTTCTCTAGAGAATAACGATTTTATAAGGGTTAGTCCACTATTTTAAGGAGTATATAGAGATTTACTAAATTAATTTATAAATACAATTGAAAGATGCTTATTTACCATGAAAAAGAGTTTAGCATACATTAATACAAATGTATATTATGGTAAGATTTTTTAAAATAACAAAAGATTATATTCTTCAGTATATAAAGTATTTACCAAAAACTCAATATTTTCGTAAGGGTTAACACATAGATTTTGCGAAAAATTTCAAAAAATACGAAAATATTGTTTTAATGCATAGTGCATCCTGAACAAACATATGATGATGTTCAAAGAGGTTTGGAACCTTTTATGTCTCCATTTCTCTAGAGAATAACGATTTTATAAGGGTTAGTCCACTATTTTAAGGAGTATATATAGATTTATTAAATTAATTTATAAATACAATTGAAAGATGCTTATTTACCATGAAAAAGAGTTTAGTACATTAATACAAATGTAGATTATGGTTAGAAATTTTAAAACAACACTAAAGATTATAAGCTTCGGTATATAAAACATTTACCAAAAACTCAATATTTTCGTAGGGGTTAACGTATAGATTTTGAGAAAAATTTCAAAAAATATGACAATATAGTTTAATGCATAGTTCCATCCTGCACTAACATATGATGATGTTCAAAGAAGTTTGGAACCTTCGTTGTCTCCATTTCTCTAGAGAATATCGATTTTATAATGGTTAGTCCACTAATTTAGAGAGCACATGAAGTTTTACTAAATTAATTAATAAAATTAATTGAACGATGCTCATTTTCCATGAAAGAGAGTTTAGCATACATTTATATAAATTTATAATATGGTTAGAAATTTTAAACAACACTAAAGATTATAGACTTATGTATAGAAATTATTTACCAAAAACTCAATATTTTCGTAGGGGTTAACACATAGATTTTGAGAAAATTTCAAAAAATACGACAATATTGTTTTAATGCATAATTTCATCATGCACTAACATATGATGATTTTCAAAGAGGTTTGAAACCTTTGTTGTCTCCATTTCTCTAGAGAATAGCGATTTTATAATGGTTATTCCACTGTTTGAAGGAGTATATGAAGATTTAGTAAATTAATTTATAAATACAATTGAACGATGTTCATTTACCGTGAAAAAGAGTAGCATACATTAATACAAATTTAGATTATGGTTATATTTTTTAAAACAGCACTAAATATTATATGCTTCAGTATATAAAGTATTTATCAGAAACTCAATATTTTCGTAAGGGTTAACACATAGATTTTGCGAAAATTTCAAAAAATACGACAATGTTGTTTTAATGCATAGTACATCCTGAACTAACATATGATGATGTTCAAAGAGGTTTGGAACCTTTGCTGTCTCCATTTCTCTAGAGAATAGCGATTTTATAATGGATAGTCTACTATTTTAAGGAGTATATGAAGATTTACTAAATTAATTTATAAATACAATTGAACGATGCTCATTTACCATGAAAAAGAGTTTAGCATTCATTAATACAAATTTACATTATGGTTAGATTTTTTAAAACAACAATAAAGATTATATGCTTCAGTATATAAAGTATTTACCAGAAACTCAATATTTTCGTAAGGACACATAGATTTTTAGAAAATTTTGAAAAATACGACAATATTGTTTTAATGCATAGTTGCATCATGAACTAACATATGATGATGTTCAAAGAGGTCTGAAACCTTTGTTGCCTCTATTTCTCCAGAGAATAGCGATTTTATAATGGTTAGTCCATTATTATTTTTTTTGAATAGGTTAGTCCATTTTTTTAAGGAGTATATGAAAATTTACTTAATTAATTTATAAATACAATTGAACGATGCTCATTTACCATGAAAAATAGTTTAGCAAACATTAATACAAATGTAGATTATGGTAGATTTTTTAAAACAACACTAAAGATTATATGCTTCAGTATATAAAGTATTTACCCAAAACTCAATATTTTCGTAAGGGTTAACACATAGATTTTGAAAATTTCAAAAAATCTGAAAATATTGTTTTAATGCATAGTGCATCCTGAACTAATATATGATGATGTTCAAAGAGGTTTGGAACCTTTTATGTCTCCATTTCTCTAGAGAATGCGATTTTATATGGGTTAGTCCACTATTTTAAGGAGTATATAGAGATTTACTAAATTAATTTGTAAATACAATTGAAGGATGCTTATTTACCATGAAAAGAGTTTAGCATACATTAATACAAATGTAGATTATGGTTAGAAATTTTAAAACAACACTAAAGATTATAAGCTTCGTATATAAAGATTTACAAAAACTCAATATTTTAAGTAGGGGTTAGCATTATAGATTTTGAGAAAAACTTCAAAAATATGACAATATAGTTTAATGCATAGTTGCATCCTGCACTAACATATGATGATGTTCAAAGAGGTTTGAAACCTTTGTTGTCTCCATTTCTCTAGAGAATATCGATTTTATAATGGTTAGTCCACTAATTTAGAGAGCACATGAAGTTTTACTAAATTAATTAATAAAATTAATTGAGCGATGCTCATTTTCCATGAAAGAGAGTTTAACATACATTTATATAAATTTAGAATATGGTTAGAAATTTTAAAACAACACTAAAGATTATAGACTTATGTATAGAAATTATTTACCAAAACTCAATATTTTGTAGGGGTTAACACATAGATTTTGAGAAAATTTCAAAAAATACGACAATATTGTTTTAATAGATAGTTGTATCCTGCACTAACATATGATGATTTTCAAAGAGGTTTGAAACCTTTGTTGTCTCCATTTCTCTAGAGAATAGCGATTTTATAATGGTTATTCCACTATTTTAAGGAGTATATGAAGATTTACTAAATTAATTTATAAATACAATTGAGCGATGTTCATTTACCGTGAAAAGAGTAGCATACATTATTACAAATTTAGATTATGGTTAGATTTTTAAAACAACACTAAAGATTATATGCTTCAATATTTACCAAAACTCAATATTTTCGTAAGGGTTAACACATAGATTTTGAAAAACTTAGAGTATTACCAAAAGTCAATATTTTCGTAGGGTTAACACATAGATTTTGAAAAATTTCAAAAATATGAAAATATTGTTTTAATGCATAGTGCATCCTGAACTAACATATGATGATGTTCAAAGAGGTTTGGAACCTTTGCTGTCTTCATTTCTCTAGAGAATAGCGATTTTATAAGGTTACTCCACTATTTTAAGGAGTATATAAAGATTTACTAAATAAATTTATAAATACAATTGAAAGATGCTCATTTACCATGAAAAGAGTTTACCATACATTAATAAAATTTATATTATGGTTAGATTTTTAAAACAACACTAAAGATTATATGCTTCTGGTATATAAAGTATTTACCAAAACTCAATATTTTCGTAAGGGTTAACACATAGATTTTGAAAAATTTCAAAAAATACGACAATATTGTTTTAATGCATAGTTGCATCATGAACTAACATATGATGATGTTCAAAGAGGTCTGGAACCTTTGTTACCTCCATTTCTCAGAGAATAGCGATTTTATAATGGTTAGTCCATTATTTTTATTTTGAATAGGTTAGTCCATTATTTTAAGGAGTATATGAAGATTTACTAAATTAATTTATAAATACAATTGAGCGATGCTCATTTACCATGAAAAATAGTTTAGCAAACATTAATACAAATGTAGATTATGGTTAGATTTTTAAAACAACACTAAAGATTATATGCTTCAGTATATAAAGTATTTACCAAAACTCAATATTTTCGTAGGGTTAACACATAGATTTTGAAAAATTTCAAAAATACAAAAATATTGTTTTAATGCATAGTTGCATCATGCACTAATATATGAGGATTTTCAAGAGGTTTGGAACCTTTGTTGTCTCCATTTCTCTTGATAATAGCGATTTTATAAGGTTACTCCACTATTTTAATGAGTATATAAAGATTTACTAAATTAATTTATAAAAAAACTGAACGATGCTCAGTTACAATGAAAAGAGTTTAGCATACATTAATACAAATGCAGAATATGGTTATAAATTTTAAAACAACACTAAGGATTATAAGCTTCGTATATAAAACATTTACCAAAACTCAATATTTTAAGTAGGGGTTAACACATAGATTTTGAGAAAATTTCAAAAATATGACAGTATAGTTTAATGCATAGTTGGATCCTGCACTAACATATAATAATGTTCAAAGAAGTTTGGAACCTTCGTTGTCTCCATTTCTCTAGAGAATAGCGATTTTATAATGGTTAGTCCACTAATTTAGATAGCATATGAAGTTTTACTAAATTAATTTGTTAAATTAATTGAGCGATGCTCATTTTCCATGAAAGAGAGTTTAGCATACATTTATACAAATTTAGAATATGGTTAGAAATTTTAAACAATACTAAAGATTATAGGCTTAGGTTTAGAAATTATTTACCAAAACTCAATATTTTAGTAGGGTTAACACATAGATTTTGAGAAAATTTCAAAAAATCGACAATATTGTTTTAATGTATAGTTGTATCCTGAACTAACATATGATGATGTTCAAAGAGGTTTGGAACCTTTGTTGTCTTCATTTCTCTAGAGAATAGCGATTTTATAAGGGTTAGTCCACTATTTTAATGAGTATATAAAGATTTACTAAATTAATTTATAAATACAATTGAAAGATGCTCATTTACCATAAAAAAGAGTTTAGCATACATTAATACAAATGTAGATTATGGTTAGATTTTTAAAACAACACTAAAGATTATATGCTTCAGTATATAAAGTATTTACCAAAAACTTAATATTTTCGTAAGGGTTAACACATAGATTTTCAAAAAATACGACAATATTGTTTTAATTCATAGTTGCATCATGCACTAATATATGATGAGGTTCAAAGAGATTTGGAACCTTTGTTGTCTCCATTTTTCTAGATAATAACGAGTTTATAATGGTTAGTCCACTAATTTAGGGAGTATACGAAGTTTTACTAAATTAATTTATAAAAAAAACTGAACGATGCTCAGTTTCCATGAAAAGAGTTTAGCATACATTAATACAAATGCAGCACATGGTTAGAAATTTTAAAACAACACTAAAGATTATAAGCTTCGGTATATAAAACATTTACCAAAAACTCAAAATTTTCGCAGGGGTTAGTTAACGCATAGATTTTGAGAAAATTTCAAAAAATATGACAATATAGTTTTAAAGCATAGTTGCATCCTGTACTAACATATGATGATGTTTAAAGAAGTTTGGAACCTTCGTTGTCTCCATTTCTCTAGAGAATATCGATTTTATAATGGTTAGTACACTAATTTAGAGAGCATATGAAGTTTTACTAAATTAATTTATAAAATTAATTGAACGATGCTCATTTTCCATGAAAGAGAGTTTAACATACATTTATACAAATTTAGAAAATGGTTAGAAATATTAAACAACACTAAAGATCAAAGGCTTATGTATAGAAATTATTTACCAAAAACTCAATATTTTCGTAGGGGTTAGTTAACACATAGATTTTGAGAAAATTTCAAAAAATATGACAATATTGTTTTAATGTATAGTTGTATCCTGCACTAACATATGATGATGTTAAGAGGTTTGTAACCTTTGTTGTCTCCATTTCTCTAGAGAATAACGATTTTATAATGGTTAGTCCACTATTTTAAGGAGTATATGAAGATTTACTAAATTAATTTATAAATACAATTGAACGATGTTCATTTACCGTGAAAAAGAGTATCATACATTAATGCAAATTTAGATTATGGTTATATTTTTTAAAACAGCACTAAATATTATATGCTTCAGTATATAAAGTATTTATCAGAAACTCAATATTTTTGTAAGGGTTAACACATAGATTTTGCGAAAATTTCAAAAAATACGACAATATTGTTTTAATGCATAGTACATCCTGAACTAACATATGATGATGTTCAAAGAGGTTTGGAAACTTTGATGTCTCCATTTCTCTAGAAAATAGCGATTTTATAATGGTTATTCTACTATTTTAAGGAGTATATGAAGATTTACTAAATTAATTTATAAATACAATTGAACGATGCTCATTTACCATGAAAAAGAGTTTAGCATTCATTAATACAAATTTACATTATGGTTAGATTTTTTAAAACAACAATAAAGATTATATGCTTCAGTATATAAAGTATTTACCAAAACTCAATATTTTAAGTAGGGTTAACACATAGATTTTGAGAAAATTTCAAAAATCGACAATATTGTTTTAATGCATAGTTGCATCATGCACTAACATATGATGATGTTCAAAGAGGTTTGGAACCTTTGTTGTCTCCATTTCTCTAGATAATAGCGATTTTATAATGGTTAGTCCACTAATTTAGGAGTATATGAAGTTTTACTAAATTAATTTATAAAAAACTGAGCGATGCTCAGTTTCCATGAAAAGAGTTTAGCATACATTAATACAAATGCAGAATATGGTTAGAAATTTTAAAACAACACTAAAGATTATAAGCTTGGTATATAAAACATTTACCAAAACTCAATATTTTAAGTAGGGTTAGTTAACACATAGATTTTGAGAAAATTTCAAAAATATGACAATATAGTTTTAATGCATAGTTGCATCCTGCACTAACATATGATGATGTTCAAAGAAGTTTGGAACCTTTGTTGTCTCCATTTCTCTAGAGAATATCGATTTTATAATGGTTAGTCCACTAATTTAGAGAGCATATGAAGTTTTACTAAATTAATTTATAAAATTAATTGAGCGATGCTCATTTTCCATGAAAGAAAGTTTAGCATACATTTATACAAATTTAGAAAATGGTTAGAAATTTTAAAACAACACTAAAGATTATAGGCTTAGGTTTAGAAATTATTTACCAAAACTCAATATTTTAAGTAGGGTTAGTTAACACATAGATTTTGAGAAAATTTCAAAAATATGACAATATTGTTTTAATGCATAGTTGTATCCTGCACTAACATATGATGATGTTAAGAGGTTTGTAACCTTTGTTGTCTCCATTTCTCTAGATAATAGCGATTTTATAATGGTTAGTCCATTATTTTAAGGAGTATATGAAGATTTACTAAATTAATTTATAAATACAATTGAGCGATGTTCATTTACCGTGAAAAAGAGTATCATACATTAATACAAATTTAGATTATGGTTATATTTTTAAAACAGCACTAAATATTATATGCTTCATTATATAAAGTATTTATCAGAAACTCAATATTTTTGTAGGGTTAACACATAGATTTTGCGAAAAATTTCAAAAAATACGACAATATTGTTTTAATGCATAGTACATCCTGAACTAACATATGATGATGTTCAAAGAGGTTTGGAACCTTTGATGTCTCCATTTCTCTAGAGAATAGCGATTTTATAATGGTTATTCTACTATTTTAAGGAGTATATGAAGATTTACTAAATTAATTTATAAATACAATTGAACGATGCTCATTTACCATGAAAAAGAGTTTAGCATTCATTAATACAAATTTACATTATGGTTAGATTTTTTAAAACAACAATAAAGATTATATGCTTCAGTATATAAAGTATTTACCAAAACTCAATATTTTTGTAAGGGTTAACACATAGATTTTTAGAAAATTTCAAAAATCGACAATATTGTTTTAATGCATAGTTGCATCATGAACTAACATATGATGATGTTCAAAGAGGTCTGAAACCTTTGTTGCCTCTATTTCTCCAGAGAATAGCGATTTTATAATGGTTAGTCCATTATTATTTTTGAATAGGTTAGTCCATTTTTTAAGGAGTATATAGAGATTTACTAAATTAATTTATAAATACAATTGAGCGATGCTCATTTACCATGAAAAATAGTTTAGCAAACATTAATACAAATGTAGATTATGGTAGATTTTTAAAACAACACTAAAGATTATATGCTTCAGATATAAAGTATTTACCAAAACTCAATATTTTTGTAAGGGTTAACACATAGATTTTGAGAAAATTTCAAAAATATGACAATATTGTTTTAATGCATAGTGCATCCTGAACTAATATATGATGATGTTCAAAGAGGTTTGGAACCTTTTATGTCTCCATTTCTCTAGAGAATACGATTTTATAATGGTTAGTCCACTATTTTAAGGAGTATATAGAGATTTACTAAATTAATTTATAAATACAATTGAAGGATGCTTATTTACCATGAAAAAGAGTTTAGCATACATTAATACAAATGTAGATTATGGTTAGAAATTTTAAAACAACACTAAAGATTATAAGCTTCGGTATATAAAACATTTACCAAAAACTCAATATTTTCGTAGGGTTAACACATAGATTTTGAGAAAATTTCAAAAATATGACAATATAGTTTTAATGCATAGTTGCATCCTGCACTAACATATGATGATGTTCAAAGAAGTTTGGAACCTTCGTTGTCTCCATTTCTCTAGAGAATATCGATTTTATAATGGTTAGTCCACTAATTTAGAGAGCACATGAAGTTTTACTAAATTAATTAATAAAATTAATTGAACGATGCTCATTTTCCATGAAAGAGAGTTTAACATACATTTATATAAATTTAGAATATGGTTAGAAATTTTAAAACAACACTAAAGATTATAGACTTATGTATAGAAATTATTTACCAAAACTCAATATTTTGTAGGGTTAACACATAGATTTTGAGAAAATTTCAAAAATATGACAATATTGTTTTAATGCATAGTTGTATCCTGCACTAACATATGATGATTTTCAAAGAGGTTTGAAACCTTTGTTGTCTCCATTTCTAGAGAATAGCGATTTTATAATGGTTATTCCACTATTTTAAGGAGTATATGAAGATTTACTAAATTAATTTATAAATACAATTGAGCGATGTTCATTTACCGTGAAAAAGAGTAGCATACATTAATACAAATTTAGATTATGGTTATATTTTTTAAAACAGCACTAAATATTATATGCTTCAGTATATAAAGTATTTATCAGAAACTCAATATTTTTGTAAGGGTTAACACATAGATTTTGCGAAAATTTCAAAAAATACGACAATATTGTTTTAATGCATAGTACATCCTGAACTAACATATGATGATGTTCAAAGAGGTTTGGAAACTTTGATGTCTCCATTTCTCTAGAAAATAGCGATTTTATAATGGTTATTCTACTATTTTAAGGAGTATATGAAGATTTACTAAATTAATTTATAAATACAATTGAACGATGCTCATTTACCATGAAAAAGAGTTTAGCATTCATTAATACAAATTTACATTATGGTTAGATTTTTTAAAACAACAATAAAGATTATATGCTTCAGTATATAAAGTATTTACCAGAAACTCAATATTTTCGTAAGGACACATAGATTTTTAGAAAATTTCGAAAAATACGACAATATTGTTTTAATGCATAGTTGCATCATGAACTAACATATGATGATGTTCAAAGAGGTCTGAAACCTTTGTTGCCTCTATTTCTCCAGAGAATAGCGATTTTATAATGGTTAGTCCATTATTATTTTTTTTGAATAGGTTAGTCCATTTTTTTAAGGAGTATATGAAAATTAACTTAATTAATTTATAAATACAATTGAACGATGCTCATTTACCATGAAAAATAGTTTAGCAAACATTAATACAAATGTAGATTATGGTAGATTTTTTAAAACAACACTAAAGATTATATGCTTCAGTATATAAAGTATTTACCCAAAACTCAATATTTTCGTAAGGGTTAACACATAGATTTTGCGAAAATTTTAAAAAAATACGATAATATTGTTTTAATGCATAGTGCATCCTGAACTAATATATGATGATGTTCAAAGAGGTTTGGAACCTTTTATGTCTCCATTTCTCTAGAGAATGCGATTTTATATGGGTTAGTCCACTATTTTAAGGAGTATATAGAGATTTACTAAATTAATTTATAAATACAATTGAAGGATGCTTATTTACCTTGAAAAAGAGTTTAGCATACATTAATACAAATGTAGATTATGGTTAGAAATTTTAAAACAACACTAAAGATTATAAGCTTCGGTATATAAAAGATTTACCAAAAACTCAATATTTTCGTAGGGGTTAACGTATAGATTTTGAGAAAAACTTCAAAAAATATGACAATATAGTTTAATGCATAGTTGCATCCTGCACTAACATATGATGATGTTCAAAGAAGTTTGTAACCTTCGTTGTCTCCATTTCTCTAGAGAATATCGATTTTATAATGGTTAGTCCACTAATTTAGAGAGCACATGAAGTTTTACTAAATTAATTAATAAAATTAATTGAACGATGCTCATTTTCCATGAAAGAGAGTTTAACATACATTTATATAAATTTAGAATATGGTTAGAAATTTTAAACAACACTAAAGATTATAGACTTATGTATAGAAATTATTTACCAAAAACTCAATATTTTGTAGGGGTTAACACATAGATTTTGAGAAAATTTCAAAAAATACGACAATATTGTTTTAATAGATAGTTGTATCCTGCACTAACATATGATGATTTTCAAAGAGGTTTGAAACCTTTGTTGTCTCCATTTCTCTAGAGAATAGCGATTTTATAATGGTTAGTCCACTAATTTAGAGAGCACATGAAGTTTTACTAAATTAATTAATAAAATTAATTGAACGATGCTCATTTTCCATGAAAGAGAGTTTAACATACATTTATATAAATTTAGAATATGGTTAGAAATTTTAAACAACACTAAAGATTATAGACTTATGTATAGAAATTATTTACCAAAAACTCAATATTTTGTAGGGGTTAACACATAGATTTTAGAAAATTTCAAAAATATGACAATATTGTTTTAATGATAGTTGTATCCTGCACTAACATATGATGATTTTCAAAGAGGTTTGAAACCTTTGTTGTCTCCATTTCTCTAGAGAATAGCGATTTTATAATGGTTATTCCACTATTTTAAGGAGTATATGAAGATTTACTAAATTAATTTATAAATACAATTGAACGATGTTCATTTACCGTGAAAAAGAGTAGCATACATTATTACAAATTTAGATTATGGTTAGATTTTTTAAAACAACACTAAAGATTATATGCTTCAATATTTACCAAAAACTCAATATTTTCGTAAGGGTTAACACATAGATTTTGCGAAAAACTTAGAGTATTTACCAAAAAGTCAATATTTTCGTAAGGGTTAACACATAGATTTTGCGAAAAATTTCAAAAAATATGAAAATATTGTTTTAATGCATAGTGCATCCTGAACTAACATATGATGATGTTCAAAGAGGTTTGGAACCTTTGCTGTCTTCATTTCTCTAGAGAATAGCGATTTTATAAGGGTTACTCCACTATTTTAAGGAGTATATAAAGATTTACTAAATAAATTTATAAATACAATTGAAAGATGCTCATTTACCATGAAAAAGAGTTTACCATACATTAATAAAAATTTATATTATGGTTAGATTTTTTAAAACAACACTAAAGATTATATGCTTCGGTATATAAAGTATTTACCGAAACTCAATATTTTAGTAAGGGTTAACACATAGATTTTGAAAAATTTCAAAAATACGACAATATTGTTTTAATGCATAGTTGCATCATGAACTAACATATGATGATGTTCAAAGAGGTCTGGAACCTTTGTTACCTCCATTTCTCCAGAGAATAGCGATTTTATAATGGTTAGTCCATTATTTTTATTTTTGAATAGGTTAGTCCATTATTTTAAGGAGTATATGAAGATTTACTAAATTAATTTATAAATACAATTGAACGATGCTCATTTACCATGAAAAATAGTTTAGCAAACATTAATACAAATGTAGATTATGGTTAGATTTTTTAAAACAACACTAAAGATTATATGCTTCAGTATATAAAGTATTTACCAAAAACTCAATATTTTCGTAAGGGTTAACACATAGATTTTGCGAAAAATTTCAAAAAATACAAAAATATTGTTTTAATGCATAGTTGCATCATGCACTAATATATGAGGATTTTCGAAGAGGTTTGGAACCTTTGTTGTCTCCATTTCTCTTGATAATAGCGATTTTATAACGGTTAGTCCACTAATTTAGTGAGTATATGAAGTTTTACTCTTTTAATTTATAAAAAAAAACTGAACGATGCTCAGTTACAATGAAAAAGAGTTTAGCATACATTAATACAAATGCAGAATATGGTTATAAATTTTAAAACAACACTAAGGATTATAAGCTTCGGTATATAAAACATTTACCAAAAACTCAATATTTTAAGTAGGGGTTAACACATAGATTTTGAGAAAATTTCAAAAATATGACAGTATAGTTTTAATGCATAGTTGGATCCTGCACTAACATATAATAATGTTCAAAGAAGTTTGGAACCTTCGTTCTCTCCATTTCTCTAGAGAATAGCGATTTTATAATGGTTAGTCCACTAATTTAGATAGCATATGAAGTTTTACTAAATTAATTTGTTAAATTAATTGAACGATGCTCATTTTCCATGAAAGAAAGTTTAGCATAAATTTATACAAATTTAGAATATGGTTAGAAATTTTAAACAATACTAAAGATTATAGGCTTAGGTTTAGAAATTATTTACCAAAAACTCAATATTTTCGTAGGGGTTAACACATAGATTTTGAGAAAATTTCAAAAAATACGACAATATTGTTTTAATGTATAGTTGTATCCTGAACTAACATATGATGATGTTCAAAGAGGTTTGGAACCTTTGTTGTCTTCATTTCTCTAGAGAATAGCGATTTTATAAGGGTTAGTCCACTATTTTAATGAGTATATAAAGATTTACTAAATTAATTTATAAATACAATTGAAAGATGCTCATTTACCATAAAAAAGAGTTTAGCATACATTAATACAAATGTAGATTATGGTTAGATTTTTTAAAACGACACTAAAGATTATATGCTTCAGTATATAAAGTATTTACCAAAAACTTAATATTTTCGTAAGGGTTAACACATAGATTTTCAAAAAATTCGACAATATTGTTTTAATTCATAGTTGCATCATGCACTAATATGATGAGGTTCAAAGAGATTTGGAACCTTTGTTGTCTCCATTTTTCTAGATAATAACGAGTTTATAATGGTTAGTCCACTAATTTAGGGAGTATACGAAGTTTTACTAAATTAATTTATAAAAAAAACTGAACGATGCTCAGTTTCCATGAAAAAGAGTTTAGCATACATTAATACAAATGCAGCACATGGTTAGAAATTTTAAAACAACACTAAAGATTATAAGCTTCGGTATATAAAACATTTACCAAAAACTCAAAATTTTCGCAGGGGTTAGTTAACGCATAGATTTTGAGAAAATTTCAAAAAATATGACAATATAGTTTTAAAGCATAGTTGCATCCTGTACTAACATATGATGATGTTTAAAGAAGTTTGGAACCTTCGTTGTCTCCATTTCTCTAGAGAATATCGATTTTATAATGGTTAGTACACTAATTTAGAGAGCATATGAAGTTTTACTAAATTAATTTATAAAATTAATTGAACGATGCTCATTTTCCATGAAAGAGAGTTTAACATACATTTATACAAATTTAGAAAATGGTTAGAAATTTTAAACAACACTAAAGATCAAAGGCTTATGTATAGAAATTATTTACCAAAAACTCAATATTTTCGTAGGGGTTAGTTAACACATAGATTTTGAGAAAATTTCAAAAAATATGACAATATTGTTTTAATGTATAGTTGTATCCTGCACTAACATATGATGATGTTAAGAGGTTTGTAACCTTTGTTGTCTCCATTTCTCTAGAGAATAACGATTTTATAATGGTTAGTCCACTATTTTAAGGAGTATATGAAGATTTACTAAATTAATTTATAAATACAATTGAACGATGTTCATTTACCGTGAAAAAGAGTATCATACATTAATACAAATTTAGATTATGGTTATATTTTTTAAAACAGCACTAAATATTATATGCTTCAGTATATAAAGTATTTATCAGAAACTCAATATTTTTGTAAGGGTTAACACATAGATTTTGCGAAAATTTCAAAAAATACGACAATATTGTTTTAATGCATAGTACATCCTGAACTAACATATGATGATGTTCAAAGAGGTTTGGAAACTTTGATGTCTCCATTTCTCTAGAAAATAGCGATTTTATAATGGTTATTCTACTATTTTAAGGAGTATATGAAGAATTACTAAATTAATTTATAAATACAATTGAACGATGCTCATTTACCATGAAAAAGAGTTTAGCATACATTAATATAAATTTATATTATGGTTAGATTTTTTAAAACAACACTAAAGATTATATGCTTCAGTATATAAAGTATTTACCAGAAACTCAATATTTTCGTAAGGGTTAACACATAGATTTTGAGAAAATTTCAAAAAAATAAGACAATATTGTTTTAATGCATAGTTGCATCATGAACTAACATATGATGATGTTCAAAGAGGTCTGAAACCTTTGTTGCCTCCATTTCTCCAGAGAATAACGATTTTATAATGGTTAGTCCATTATTTTTTTTTTTTGAATAGGTTAGTCCATTATTTTAAGGAGTATATGAAGATTTACTAAATTAATTTATAAATACAATTGAACGATGCTCATTTACCATGAAAAAGAGTTTAGCATACATTAATACAAATTTAGATTATGGTTATATTTTTAAAACAGCACTAAATATTATATGCTTCAGTATATAAAGTATTTACCAAAACTCAATATTTTTGTAAGGGTTAACACATAGATTTTGAAAATTTCAAAAATACGACAATATTGTTTTAATGCATAGTACATCCTGAACTAACATATGATGATGTTCAAAGAGGTTTGGAAACTTTGATGTCTCCATTTCTCTAGAAAATAGCGATTTTATAATGGTTATTCTACTATTTTAAGGAGTATATGAAGAATTACTAAATTAATTTATAAATACAATTGAACGATGCTCATTTACCATGAAAAAGAGTTTAGCATACATTAATATAAATTTATATTATGGTTAGATTTTTTAAAACAACACTAAAGATTATATGCTTCAGTATATAAAGTATTTACCAGAAACTCAATATTTTCGTAAGGGTTAACACATAGATTTTGAGAAAATTTCAAAAAAATAAGACAATATTGTTTTAATGCATAGTTTCTTCATGAACTAGCATATGATGATGTTCAAAGAGGTCTGAAACCTTTGTTGCCTCCATTTCTCCAGAGAATAACGATTTTATAATGGTTAGTCCATTATTTTTTTTTTTTGAATAGGTTAGTCCATTATTTTAAGGAGTATATGAATATTTACTAAATTAATTTATAAATACAATTGAACGATGCTCATTTACCATGAAAAATAGTTTAGCAAACATTAATACAAATGTAGATTATGGTTAGATTTTTTAAAACAACACTAAAGATTATATGCTTCAGTATATAAAGTATTTACCAAAACTCAATATTTTAAGTAGGGTTAACACATAGATTTTGAAAATTTCAAAAATCTGAAAATATTGTTTTAATGCATAGTGCATCCTGAACTAACATATGATGATGTTCAAAGAGGTTTGGAACCTTTTCTGTCTCCATTTCTCTAGAGAATAGCGATTTTATAAGGGTTAGTCCACTATTTTAAGGAGTATATAGAGATTTACTAAATTAATTTATAAATACAATTGAAAGATGATTATTTACCATGAAAAAGAGTTTAGCATACATTAATACAAATGTAGATTATGGTTAGAAATTTTAAAACAACACTAAAGATTATAAGCTTCGGTATATAAAACATTTACCAAAAACTCAATATTTTCGTAGGGGTTAACGTATAGATTTTGAGAAAAATTTCAAAAAATATGACAATATAGTTTAATGCATAGTTGCATCTTGCACTAACATATGATGATGTTCAAAGAAGTTTGGAACCGTCGTTGTCTCCTTTTCTCTAGAGAATATCGATTTTATAATGGTTAGTCCACTAATTTAGAGAGCACATAACGTTTTACTAAATTAATTAATAAAATTAATTGAACGATGCTCATTTTCCATGAAAGAGAGTTTAGCATACATTTATATAAATTTAGATTATGGTTAGAAATTTTAAAACAACACTAAAGATTATAGACTTATGTATAGAAATTATTTACCAAAAACTCAATATTTTCGTAGGGGTTAACACATAGATTTTGAGAAAATTTCAAAAAATATGACAATATTGTTTTAATGCATAGTTTCATCATGCACTAACATATGATGATTTTCAAAGAGGTTTGAAACCTTTGTTGTCTCCATTTCTCTAGAGAATAGAGTTTTTATAATGGTTGTTCCACTATTTTAAGGAGTATATGAAGATTTAGTAAATTAATTTATAAGTACAATTGAACGATGTTCATTTACCGTGAAAAAGAGTAGCATACATTATTACAAATTTAGATTATGGTTAGATTTTTTAAAACAACACTAAAGATTATATGGTTCAATATTTACCAAAAACTCAATATTTTCGTAAGGGTTAATGTATGAAAATGAGTTTAGCATACATTAATATAAATGTAGATTACGGTTAGACTTTTTAAAACAACACTAAAGATTATATGCTTCAGTATATAAAGTA
The DNA here is from genome assembly GCA_016771965.1 of Brassica carinata. NCBI lineage: Eukaryota > Viridiplantae > Streptophyta > Magnoliopsida > Brassicales > Brassicaceae > Brassica > Brassica carinata. The sequence goes on from CM028703.1 coordinate 1,747,469, forward strand.
TTTACCAAAAACTCAATATTTTCGTAAGGATTAACACATAGATTTTGCGAAAATTTTTAAAAAATACGAAAATATTGTTTTAATGCATAGTGCATCCTGAACAAACATATGATGATGTTCAAAGAGGTTTGGACCCTTTTCTGTCTCCATTTCTCTAGAGAATAGCGGTTTTATAAGGGTTAGTCCACTATTTTAAGGAGTATATAGAGATTTACTAAATTAATTTATAAATACAATTGAAAGATGCTTATTTACCATGAAAAAGAGTTTATCATACATTAATACAAATGTATATTATGGTAAGATTTTTTAAAATAACAAAAGATTATATGCTTCAGTATATAAAGTATTTACCAAAAACTCAATATTTTCGTAGGGGTTAACGTATAGATTTTGAGAAAAATTTCAAAAAATATGACAATATAGTTTAATGCATAGTTGCATCCTGCACTAACATATGATGATGTTCAAAGAAGTTTGGAACCTTCGTTGTCTCCATTTCTCTAGAGAATATCGATTTTATAATGGTTAATCCACTAATTTAGAGAGCACATGAAGTTTTACTAAATTAATTAATAAAATTAATTGAACGATGCTCATTTTCCATGAAAGAGAGTTTAGCATACATTTATATAAATTTAGAATATGGTTAGAAATTTTAAACAACACTAAAGATTATAGACTTATGTATAGAAATTATTTACCAAAAACTCAATATTTTCGTAGGGGTTAACACATAGATTTTGAGAAAATTTCAAAAAATATGACAATATTGTTTTAATGCATAGTTTCATCATGCACTAACATATGATGATTTTCAAAGAGGTTTGAAACCTTTGTTGTCTCCATTTCTCTAGAGAATAGAGTTTTTATAATGGTTGTTCCACTATTTTAAGGAGTATATGAAGATTTAGTAAATTAATTTATAAGTACAATTGAACGATGTTCATTTACCGTGAAAAAGAGTAGCATACATTAATACAAATTTAAATTATGGTTATATTTTTTAAAACATCACTAAATATTATATGCTTCAGTATATAAAGCATTTATCAGAAACTCAATATTTTGGTAAGGGTTAACACATAGATTTTGCGAAAATTTCAAAAAATACGACAATTTTGTTTTAATGCATAGTACATCCTGAACTAACATATGATGATGTTCAAAGAGGTTTGGAACATTTGCTGTCTCCATTTCTCTAGAGAATAGCGATTTTATAATGGTTAGTCTACTATTTTAAGGAGTATATGAAGATTTACTAAATTAATTTATAAATACAATTGAACGATGCTCATTTACCATGAAAAAGATTTTAGCATTCATTAATACAAATTTACATTATGCTTAGATTTTTTAAAACAACAATAAAGATTATATGCTTCAGTATATAAAGTATTTACCAGAAACTCAATATTTTCGTAAGGACACATAGATTTTGAGAAAATTTCAAAAAATACGACAATATTGTTTTAATGCATAGTTGCATCATGAACTAACATATGATGATGTTCAGAGAGGTCTGAAACCTTTGTTGCCTCCATTTCTCCAGAGAATAGCGATTTTATAATGGTTAGTCCATTATTATTTTTTTTTAATAGGTTAGTCCATTATTTTAAGGAGTATATGAAAATTTACTAAATTAATTTATAAATACAATTGAACGATGCTCATTTACCATGAAAAATAGTTTAGCAAACATAAATACAAATGTAGATTATGGTTAGATTTTTTAAAACAACACTAAAAATTATATGCTTCTGTATATAAAGTATTTACCAAAAACTCAATATTTTCGTAACGGTTAACACATAGATTTTGGGAAATTTTTTAAAAAATACGAAAATATTGTTTTAATGCATAGTGCATCCTGAACTAACATATGATGATGTTCAAAGAGGTTTGGAACCTTTTATGTCTCCATTTCTCTAGAGAATAGCGAATTTATAAGGGTTAGTCCACTATTTTAAGGAGTATATAGAGATTTACTAAATTAATTTATAAATACAATTGAAAGATGATTATTTACCATGAAAAAGAGTTTAGCATACATTAATACAAATGTAGATTATGGTTAGAAATTTTAAAACAACACTAAAGATTATAAGCTTCGGTATATAAAACATTTACCAAAAACATAATATTTTCGTAGGGCTTAACGTATAGATTTTGAGAAAAATTTCAAAAAATATGACAATATAGTTTAATGCATAGTTGCATCCTGCACTAACATATGATGATGTTCAAAGAAGTTTGGAACCTTCGTTGTCTCCATTTCTCTAGAGAATGTCGATTTTATAATGGTTAGTCCACTAATTTAGAGAGCACATGAAGTTTTACTAAATTAATTAATAAAATTAATTGAACGATGCTCATTTTCCATGAAAGAGAGTTTAGCATACATTTATATAAATTTAGAATATGGTTAGAAATTTTAAACAACACTAAAGATTATAGACTTATGTATAGAAATTATTTACCAAAAACTCAATATTTTGTAGGGGTTAACACATAGATTTTGAGAAAATTTCAAAAAATATGACAATATTGTTTTAATGGATAGTTGTATCCTGCACTAACATATGATGATTTTCAAAGAGGTTTGAAACCTTTTTTGTCTCCATTTCTCTAGAGAATAGCGATTTTATAATGGTTATTCCACTATTTTAAGGAGTATATGAAGATTTACTAAATTAATTTATAAATACAATTGAACGATGTTCATTTACCGTGAAAACGAGTAGCATACATTATTACAAATTTAGATTATGGTTAGATTTTTTAAAACAACACTAAAGATTATATGCTTCAATATTTAACAAAAACTCAATATTTTCGTAAGGGTTAACACATAGATTTTGCGAAAAACTTAGAGTATTTACCAAAAAGTAAATATTTTCGTAAGGGTTAACACATAGATTTTGCGAAAAATTTCAAAAAATATGAAAATATTGTTTTAATGCATAGTGCATCCTGAACTAACATATGATGATGTTCAAAGAGGTTTGGAACCTTTGCTGTCTTCATTTCTCTAGAGAATAGCGATTTTATAAGAGTTAGTCCACTATTTTAAGGAGTATATAAAGATTTACTAAATAAATTTATAAATACAATTGAAAGATGCTCATTTACCATGAAAAAGAGTTTAGCATACATTAATAAAAATTTATATTATGGTTAGATTTTTTAAAACAACACTAAAGATTATATGCTTCTGGTATATAAAGTATTTACCAGAAACTCAATATTTTCGTAAGGACACATAGATTTTGAGAAAATTTCAAAAAATACGACAATATTGTTTTAATGCATAATTGCATCATGAACTAACATATGATGATGTTCAAAGAGGTCTGGAACCTTTGTTACCTCCATTTCTCCAGAGAATAGCGATTTTATAATGGTTAGTCCATTATTTTTATTTTTGAATAGGTTAGTCCATTATTTTAAGGAATATATGAAGATTTACTAAATTAATTTGTAAATACAATTGAACGATGCTCATTTACCATGAAAAATAGTTTAGCAAACATTAATACAAATGTAGATTATGGTTAGATTTTTTAAAACAACACTAAAGATTATATGCTTCAGTATATAAAGTATTTACCAAAAACTCAATATTTTCGTAAGGGTTAACACATAGATTTTGCGAAAAATTTCAAAAAATACAAAAATATTGTTTTAATGCATAGTTGCATCATGCACTAATATATGAGGATTTTCGAAGAGGTTTGGAACCTTTGTTGTCTCCATTTCTCTAGATAATAGCGATTTTATAACGGTTAGTCCACTAATTTAGTGAGTATATGAAGTTTTACTCTTTTAATTTATAAAAAAAAACTGAACGATGCTCAGTTACAATGAAAAAGAGTTTAGCATACATTAATACAAATGCAGAATATGGTTAGAAATTTTAAAACAACACTAAGGATTATAAGCTTCGGTATATAAAACATTTACCAAAAACTCAATATTTCGTAGGGGTTAACGCATATATTTTGAGAAAATTTCAAAAAATATGACAGTATAGTTTTAATGCATAGTTGGATCCTGCACTAACATATAATAATGTTCAAAGAAGTTTGGAACCTTCGTTCTCTCCATTTCTCTAGAGAATAGCGATTTTATAATGGTTAGTCCACTAATTTAGATAGCATATGAAGTTTTACTAAATTAATTTGTTAAATTAATTGAACGATGCTCATTTTCCATGAAAGAAAGTTTAGCATAAATTTATACAAATTTAGAATATGGTTAGAAATTTTAAACAATACTAAAGATTATAGGCTTATGTTTAGAAATTATTTACCAAAAACTCAATATTTTCGTAGGGGTTAACACATAGATTTTGAGAAAATTTCAAAAAATACGACAATATTGTTTTAATGTATAGTTGTATCCTGAACTAACATATGATGATGTTCAAAGAGGTTTGGAACCTTTGTTGTCTTCATTTCTCTAGAGAATAGCGATTTTATAAGGTTTAGTCCACTATTTTAATGAGTATATAAAGATTTACTAAATTAATTTATAAATACAATTGAAAGATGCTCATTTACCATAAAAAAGAGTTTAGCATACATTAATACAAATGTAGATTATGGTTAGGTTTTTTAAAACAACACTAAAGATTATATGCTTCATTATATAAAGTATTTACCAAAAACTCAATATTTTCGTAAGGGTTAACACATACATTTTAAGAAAATTTCAAAAAATACGACAATATTGTTTTAATGCATAGTTGCATCATGCACTAATATATGATGATGTTCAAAGAGGTTTGGAACCTTTGTTGTCTCCATTTCTCTAGATAATAGCGATTTTATAATGGTTAGTCCCCTAATTTATGGAGTATATGAAGTTTTACTAAATTAATTTATAAAAAAAACTGAACGATGCTCAGTTTCCATGAAAAAGAGTTTAGCATACATTAATACAAATGCAGCACATGGTTAGAAATTTTAAAACAACACTAAAGATTATAAGCTTCGGTATATAAAACATTTACCAAAAACTCAAAATTTTCGCAGGGGTTAGTTAACGCATAGATTTTGAGAAAATTTCAAAAAATATGACAATATAGTTTTAAAGCATATTTGCATCCTGTACTAACATATGATGATGTTTAAAGAAGTTTGGAACCTTCGTTGTCTCCATTTCTCTAGAGAATATCGATTTTATAATGGTTAGTACACTAATTTAGAGAGCATATGAAGTTTTACTAAATTAATTTATAAAATTAATTGAACGATGCTCATTTTCCATGAAAGAGAGTTTAACATACATTTATACAAATTTAGAAAATGGTTAGAAATTTTAAACAACACTAAAGATCAAAGGCTTATGTATAGAATTATTTACCAAAAATTCAATATTTTTGTAGGGGTTAACACATAGATTTTGAGAAAATTTAAAAAAATATGACAATATTGTTTTAATGTATAGTTGTATCCTGCACTAACATATGATGATGTTAAGAGGTTTGGAACCTTTGTTGTCTTCATTTCTCTAGAAAATAACGATTTTATAATGGTTAGTCCACTATTTTGAGGAGTATATGAAGATTTACTAAATTAATTTATAAATACAATTGAACGATGCTCATTTACCATGAAAAAGAGTATCATACATTAATACAAATTTAGATTATGGTTAGATTTTTTAAAACAACACTAAAGATTATATGCTTCAGTGTATAAAGTATTTACCAGAAACTCAATATTTTCGTAAGGGTTAACACATAGATTTTGCGAAAATTTCAAAAAATACGACAGTATTGTTTTAATGCATAGTGCATCCTGAACTAACATATGATGATGTTCAAAGAGGTTTGGAACCTTTTCTGTCTCCATTTCTCTAGAGAATTGCGATTTTATAATGGTTAGTCCACTATTTTAAGGAGTATATGAAGATTTACTAAATTAATTTATAAATACAATTGAACGATGCTCATTTACCATGAAAAATAGTTTAGCATACATTAATACAAATGTAGATTATGGTAAGATTTTTTAAAACAACAAAAGATTATATGCTTCAGCATATAAAGTATTTACCAAAAACTCAATATTTTCGTAAGGGTTAACACATAGATTTTGAGAAAATTTCAAAACATACGACAATATTGTTTTAATGCATAGTTGCATCATGCACTAATATATGATGATGTTCAAAGAAGTTTGGAACCTTTGTTGTCTCCATTTCTCTAGATAATAGCGATTTTATAATGGTTAGTCCACTATTTTAGGGAGTATATGAAGTTTTACTAAATTAATTAATAAAAAAAACTGAACGATGCTCAGTTACCATGAAAAAGAGTTTAGCATACTTTAATACAAATGCAGAATATGGTTAGAAATTTTAAAACAACACTAAAGATCAAAGGCTTATGTATAGAATTATTTACCAAAACTCAATATTTTCGTAGGGGTTAACGCATAGATTTTGAGAAAATTTTTAAAAATATGACAATATAGTTTTAATGCATAGTTGCATCCTACACTAACATATGATGATGTCAAAGAAGTTTGGAACCTTTGTTGTCTCCATTTCATTAGAGAATATTAATTTTATAATGGTTAGTCCACTATATGAAGTTTTACTAAATTAATTGAACGATGCTCATTTTCCACGAAAGAGAGTTTAGCATACATTTATACAAATGTTGAATATGGTTAGAAATTTTAAAACAACACTAAAGATTATATGCTTCAGTGTATAAAGTATTTACCGAAACTCAATATTTTCGTAAGGGTTAACACATAGATTTTGAGAAAATTTAAAAATATGACAATATAGTTTTAATGCATAGTGCATCCTGAACTAACATATGATGATGTTCAAAGAAGTTTGGAACCTTTTCTGTCTCCATTTCTCTAGAGAATTGCGATTTTATAATGGTTAGTCCACTATATGAAGTTTTACTAAATTAATTGAACGATGCTCAGTTACCATGAAAAGAGTTTAGCATACATTTATACAAATTTAGATTATGGTTAGATTTTTAAAACAACACTAAAGATCAAAGGCTTATGTATAGAATTATTTACCAAAACTCAATATTTTCGTAAGGGTTAACACATAGATTTTGAAAATTTCAAAACATACGACAATATTGTTTTAATGTATAGTTGTATCCTGCACTAACATATGATGATGTTCAAAGAAGTTTGGAACCTTTGTTGTCTTCATTTCTCTAGAAAATAACGATTTTATAATGGTTAGTCCACTATTTTAAGGAGTATATGAAGTTTTACTAAATTAATTTATAAATACAATTGAACGATGCTCAGTTACCATGAAAAATAGTTTAGCATACATTTATACAAATTTAGATTATGGTTAGATTTTTAAAACAACACTAAAGATTATATGCTTCAGC
>CM028703.1:1754955-1917973 GCA_016771965.1 Brassica carinata
AATCACAAATATCAAAATTTTGAGAAGCGGATATCCGCTCTGATCCGGAAATATATAAATACATGTACATCTTGATTATACTTAATGTTTTAAATGTATAAGTTTATATAATTATTATTATAACATATGATTTGACAAATTATATTCACATTATTACTTATATAAAAGTATTAAATAAAAGGAAGAGAAAAAAATTATAAAACAATTATAACTTTTTTCTTAAGTTTTGTGTTATTATAATTCTTAACTAAGTTTAAAATTTACAAATATATAGTTTCACTATTTTTTTAGTTTTTATTTTATATATCATACAAAAAAATATATTACAAAAATAAATTTGTATTGAATTTTTAAGATTATTTGTATTAATCAAAGCGGATGAGATATCCGTAAGTATTCGTAAATATCCGCAAATATCTATTTATTTTCCAGACATCCATTTTTCCGGATATCCGTATTTTTCGAAGCAAACAGTATTTTTTGAAGCAAAGCAAATTGAAAAATTAGATATTCGTAACATACGAAGCAAATCACAAATACCTTCAAAAACTCGGATATCTGATCCGTGTCCAGCCCTATTTGTCAGTATATTAACACCAATATATGCAAAAAAATAAAAATTTTATATTATAAAATAGAGAGAGACAGATATTATAAGATATCAAACATTATTAATATAGTTGGCAAATTGTTACTAAAAATAATAATCTTCAATTTTACTAGACTGTTTTAATTGATCTTTTTTTGTCACAAACTACCATTCATTCATTCAACTTAGTTGTTTGGTGGGGGAATTAACTCTTCCACAACCACATCTTGTTAATACAAAGATAAAGCATTCTTTTCAAGCAAATCTGCATCACCATTTCTCTTTCGAGAAATCCAACCAAACACAACAACATCAAAATCACTCGATAATCCTCCAAAATACCATAAATCTCCATTTCCGGCACTCTGCTATTGATGGCTTTGATTAACTGCGGTGAGTCAGACTCGAACCGCACTCTTTTCAGCTCTAGATTGCGACAAGTGTTTACTGCCTCCCTGAGCGCCAACCCCTCTGCAATAAGGGCTGAGGAGACAAAACTAGCTCCCCTTTGCCCTCGTGTGTTTTATACCTGCATGAGCATCACCTAACCCAATCCTGCAGTTCTGTTAGTCGGCGACCAAGCAGCATCAGACCTGACAACCATGCCAACTTGCACCTCAGCCACATGGGTATCTCCCGGAGCTCCCTTTACTTCTTTCTCTTGTTGCTTCTTTCTCTTGTTGCGCTGCAGCCCATTCACGTGCTGCGACAATAGCCATTGATAACGTGTCTGCTGGATTCCCAACAAAGTTCTCAAAAAGAAACTTGTTTCGTGCTTTCCAAATTGACCAGAGGATCCAGGGGACCAGCAGAGTACCGGTGATATATGCGGGAGGGAGACACCTCTGCGCAAGTACCTCATTCCAGACTGTTTTAATTGATCACTTATTTCCATTTCAGTATATAAAAACTCTTCTACAATAAATGCACCGCCGATCATATTATAACCAAAACAAAACTATTTTCCCAAACAAGGTTATGTGTGTGTAATCTTGAACAAGTTAGCTAATTCGGTTGAATCTAAAAGAAAATTGGAGAACCAAGAAGTGGATCATACCATATACTAAAACTCGAAACATCTTGGTTAAAAAGGATAATCAACAAATTGTATGTGAAAGAAAAAAGCTTAAAATGATGTTTTATGTTCGTGTGATATTTGTGTTTGGTACAAGTAACGGTGGAAGAAACTAAATTATTAGCTTTGAACAAAAGTTTTCAGTCGTCCAAAAAATAACAAAAGTATTCAGCAACAATGCTACCGTGATTGTTTTGCTAAGTTACATCGAGTTTTTGTTCCTAACGTTAGGCCATCTGCATCGGGCGTGCCTTGGCACGTCCCTTCTTTTTTATTGGGTCGAAAATAATTCAAAATAAAATTAAAATGGGTGGGACGGACCGTAAGTAAGGGACAATCGGGCTCATCCCGAAGGAGACGTGGCATCACGTTATTGGGCGATGGAAACGAAGAAGGGACGGTGGTTTCGGCTCATTCGCATTCGGGAAATTGAAATCGAAAATCAAAAAAGGAGAGCTCGATGGCGACGAACTGAAGCATCGAATCAAAGATCGATCCTTTCCAAACGAAAGCGACGACCTGATCTCCTCACTCCACCTGCGTCTTCTCTCTTCCACTGGAGTCTCCGTCGGCGTGTCTTTGCAAATCGAAAGGTCGCAGCTTCCAATCGAGAGGTCGCAGCTTCGAAATCTCAATCCACTTCCGTTCGATTCCGATCCTGTACGCAAGCTTCTTTCCTCTCCAAATCCTCGGCGAATCGTCCCAATCGTGTCTTTGTTTGTATTTTTAAATTATGATTTTGTATTTTTTTAAAAAAATTTTTGTAATTTTCTTAATATTTCAATTTTAATGTTAAACTTCTATCATATAAGTTTTATTTAAAACTTCTTTACATATGTTATCACTTATTCAAATAAAAAAATTAATTAAATAATAAACTAAGGGACAATCAAAGTCCCATTAATAATCCACTTAGTCTCTTAGCTTAGGTCCTTTAAGATAAAAGTTTAATTAAAAATGTTAAGGGACTTGAAACACAATCCCACCATTGTGGTTGCCCTTAGGGCGCTATGATTTGAACATCTAAATATAGCTTATCGTGGGGTATATACTGTGATATTGAATCTGTGTTAGTTTAGGATGACTAGCTTTAGTTAGTTTTGTAGACATCAATTATCAAATAGCCTGCATTTCACGTTAGTGATCAGTAAATCACGATCGTCAATCTATACAATTTTAATTAAACTTTCTTTAAGCTCACTGTTGGTTCTGCTGTCGCTACGCTTTGATCGAGCAGTCAACACGTCATGGGTTATAAAAGCTCAATTATGCAAAAAAATTGTTTCCGTAATGGGTAAAAAGCAGCTTAAAAAGAATTGGCGTTTTGTCGTTTTGAGTCTTTGACGCATGCAAACTTAATAAAGCCCCGTCGATCTTATATACACGTTTAACATAAATCAAAGATTCTAGAGTATGTAGAAAAGAAACGTTACAGGGTTAACTTTTTCATGAAATTTATTCAAATGGTCCACGTTTGTACCTACCTCGAACCTATACAAACCCTAAATGAAACTAAATTCCGAGATTTCAGGTTAATACTGAAAATAACAAATACTTAGGCAGGTTGAACATTAGTATCAAACCTCCTAAGGTATTAAAACATATACTCTCTCGCAAAGGCGGTCTTGAGAATAGCCAACTGGAACTTTTGGTTTATAGTTCTTTGGTTTATAGCCAAATAATTCACATAGATATATAATTTCTTAGAATTGTATATGGCTGAAATATTCTTAATTGTTTGTATGTGATCTCTTTCCTAGCATGAAAGTCTCTTTGTTGTTTTTTTTTTGGGCAGCAAACGGCTTAACCGCTTCTTTAGCCCTGTGAATGTACAAACAACTTCATTTTTATGATAATTCAAATACTTATAAAAAAAAAAATTCTTAAAATTGTAAAAGTCTTTTTTAATATAAAATCTCTTTTTACACCTCCAAAATCTCAGAACGCTCACTCGTATCAAACGAATAGAAAACCTCAACGTCACAACTTACACAAAACTGTACTAAACGAAGCCTTCCCCCACAAGAGAACTCAGTTAGTCGGACCCAGTGGTTCACCGTGAAATGACGGTGTATTCCGTATGTGGCATTAGTCTTCTCATGGGACCCGATTGATTATAAGTCCGATGACGCATTACTGTGTCGGCGATGACGGTGAAAACAAAATGGTTGCATTGCCTCAATAATTAAAAACCAATAACCAACCACAAGAAGACATTGAATTTCGTTAGAGACCAATATTCCCACGCGACAAACACCATATGGCACGTTCGGAACAGACGATCTTGGAGGATGACTTTCGGTGCGAGTGAACGCGATATTCCCACGTGACGAACACCATATGGCACAGTATTCTGTTGTTTGGTTATAAAAGTTCAAATCCATGTGAGAACCATATTGATTATTTTGGTCCTCGTTGGGGGTCCACTAGTGACCACAGTCTCATAAAGGACCATGCCATTCATTTTAACAGTCTCATCACATGTGGGACGGTGCACCAGATAAGGACTTTTTTTGTTTGTGTGCCGTGGCCTCCCATTCCACTTTCAGACCACAAAGTTTGACCGCTTTCTGCTATTTCTAGTTGTGATTTTCATAATAGTTTTGTTATTTGGTCAGTTTCTAGAATTGTTAGACAATTTATTTTTATAAATTATTTTACAAGTAATATTTTCCAACAATAATCATTATACGTGTGTCGTGGACAAAGGAGAGCTCAAAAAGTGGGATGAATCTAGTGGTGAATAGCTTTTGATTGGTTGGTTGTAAGAAAATGATCATAATTTATGATCCAGTTGATATATAGAAGCATTAAAATTACAATCATTACAAGGCTATCTATCTTTCTCTGAATAATCCTTTAATTGCGCATTATCTTCCTCAAATCTGGATTAAGATCAACTCAGGCAATGATTGGTTGTGCCACTCCAAAATGAATACGTATGAAGAAAAACAAGTGAGGTATGTTGTATATTAATTAGAGAAATATAAATATAATTAAAAAAATTGGAGAATAAAAAGGAGTTTCACTTTCATTTGAGAGGTGTCAATGTTTTAACAGATTGGGGCCACAATGGAGGGGCCCATAGTAACCTAAAGGTTTAACAGGGTGATGATTCAACATCAGTTCCATCTAACCACGCTTTAATCCATTACAGTGGCAGAGGTAGTTCATTGCGAATCCATGTGTTTTTACAGTGGCAGAGGTAGTTCATTGTGAAATCCACTGCAGTACCCATGTGAAATCAAGAAAAAACAAATTTTACTTGTGTTTTTTTACTTGTGTTTTAACAGAAAAAAACTGAGAAAACATAGTAAAATAGGCTTATTGACCCATTTAATATATATGTTGACTCTAAAACTGTACCCATGTGAAATCAAGAAAAAACAAATTTTACTTGTGTTTTAACAGAAAAAAAACTGAGAAAACATAGTAAAATAGGCTTATTGACCCATTTAATATATATGTTGACTCTAAAACTGTACCCATGTGAAATCAAGAAAAAACAAATTTTACCTGTGTTTTAACAGAAAAAAAAACTGAGAAAACATAGTAAAATAGGCTTATTGACCATTTAATATATACTAGTTTTTGATCCGCGCGTCCGCGCGGATGCATGTCCGATGTAATCAAATGTTTTTCGTAGTTTTAAAATCATTCATGTTAGTGTTTCATATGTTATTGAGTTTTGACATTAGTGTATCTTGTTTATTTTGTTTAGTGTACATTTATAAAGTATGAGGTTTTATTCTTCTTATTTTGTAATAATTTTGTTTTGCTTGGTAAACTAAACATAAGTGTATAATATTAGAGGATTTAGTTGAGGTTTAATAGTTTTATTAAAGAAGAAAAATTAAATTTTGTGATTTATATCATATTTTTAAGTTTTGTTTATATAGGTTTTAGTAAAAATAAATATGATAGCAACTATAAACCAATTGGAAAAGTAACCACAAAAATATATATATATATCTCTCGTAATTATATTAACAAAGCATAATTAGATGAATTGATTTGAGCCATTTGGTTGTGATATTTAAATTAGTATCATTTGTAACCTAAACAATAGTGGACCTAAAAAACAAATGAAAGCCCATTGAATTTTTTTTCCGGGAAGAAAACAGAAACCATCTGCCTTCTATGTGTTTTTTTCTTTCCGTAGAAACTTTGGGAACTTCTACCGATCTCTTCGTCGGTGCTATCTGTTGTTCAAGCGAGATCTACAGACACGCCTATGATTGTTTCACAAAAAGGATTTCTGAAGATAGATCTACTCATTACTACGGTAGATCATGGCATACAGGTTTAATCGTGTTCCTATTCCTCGAACTTTGTTTGTTTCGATTATTTGTCCTAATTTCTATTATGTGTAATGATTTTGTAAACACGATCTAAGGTTTGGAAGACGAAGACCCTTCTCTCTGATAGATAGAGGCCGTAGCGTGTATAATCAAGTCTTCAAACCTCGTCGAAGTAAACGATGAGTAATTACTAACAGAAGGTCGTCTTTGTTCGTGTTTATTCAAAGGTAATTCTAATCTATAATTTTAAGTTTAATAACAGATGTCCGCTTCTGTTGACTGTCTCAGTTCTGATAAATTGGCTAATTTTGAGAATTTTAATTCATGATCTCGCACTTTAGATTACTAATTTAGACCAACTACTGTTTATGGATAGAAACAGAAGGACATGGGAGAGAAGGATTCATAGAAAAGCCCAGGGAGAGTGATGGTGTCGGATAGAGATGATCATCAATTGTAAAATGACATAGCAAAGGGAAGGCACAATGATCATTTAGTGGAAAGTATCAAGTACCAGTAGTGAAGATGAAAAAAAAGACAACAACCAAGACATGACAACAGACTTACTACACGGTTAGTAATCACTTCTCTATTGTAACTAATTACTAATGTGAAAGAAAAGTAGGACTGTCTAGAAAACATGTTTAGATTAGAGAACCCCGGAATGTCTTGGTTGTTATTATGCAGGATATAGTACTTGATAAATATTAAAGGGATCATGCTTACGGTTAGAAAGGGCAGAATAATAGTTTCAGGCCTTTAATATAAGGGCCAGGAATTTATTTACCCATTGGTCTGCTAAAACCATCTCAAAGGTATCTCCAAAAGGGGTATTCTGCCTCCACGAACGTAATCACTTAACTTGACCTCGCCAGTTATTCTTGAAAGGCCTGAGTTTTGTGAGAGGATGGAAAGTTGTAATTGCAGACATTTTTGGAGGATTTGCTTTGAATGATACGATGTTGAAGCTATAGAGGAAGAGGTATATATACATAGTTAGTAAAGGGCTGAAACTCACGCATAGTAAGTAATACCTAAGATTTTGTTAGTTGTGATTATTTTTGTATTAAATAGCGGATCAAAGTCTATATGATTTTATTCCAAGATTGATCCGTTTGTTAGTTGCTTATAGAATATAGGTTTTGAAATATTAGATTGTTTACGGCAAGATTTGTTACAAAAATTGATATCGAATTTTATGATAGTTGCTTAAATATAGGAATATATTATGGAAACAAATTATTTATAGGTTAATAATAAATGTTTGACGTGATTTGGACGATTAGAAACTTAAAAAAGTATTTTCTGGTAGTTTATTGATATCGAATTTGCTTAAATATATGGATATATTTTGTAAGGTAAGTTGTTTTGGCAAATAATAAATGATTAGTTTTGATTTTCACTTTTCACATATATTGAAAAAATCGTATTCTATTCTGTAAGTTAATATTGAACCGGAATTACATGATTTATACGGGTTTATTGATATAAACTATGATCGTTTGGTATGACATATATTTGTATCTGTCTAATAAACTGGTTTTGATTCTGCAGACCAAAACTACTAATCTGATGCACTGAAGTAAGGGAGTATGACAATGATATACAACGGTATGAAATAGGTAAACAACAATTGTATTTTTATTGTTTTGTGATGTAGATGTTTAGTAATGGTTTGTAATAGATGGTTTAGTAGTAAGATAAAACGTCTGTGTTTAATGTAATGCATAGAACGATATGTTAGGAAGTGGTAGGATGTGGTTTAATTTAATGGTACGCTAAGTAAGGAAACATGTTTCTCGGTTTAATAATAAACGTATTTCTCGGTTTAGTAGAGGATGAAACTCTAAGTTTAATGTCAGTGGCATTCTGTGGTAATATTTGAGGAAAACTAAGGGGGAAGTACAAAATGTACTCTTGTTTTAATAGTTTAGATTGGGCATAAAATCCATAAGCCGAAATCTGAATCAAACCTAAACCAAAAAAATTGATCCATACTTAGTCTAAAATGTAATAATAACAAAATAGATCATGTACGAAACATATTTGAACTCGAGGTGTTATTAGCCGAATCCGAACGGTAACACAAAAAACCAAAAAATTCAAAGAAATCTGAATAACTCAAAAAATCCGAATAACCGATCCAAATGTCAGAAATAGTCACAAATATAAACATTTTGAAACATAAATATATACTTCAGATATTTAGTTCTATATTTATTTGAAATGATATCCAAAGTTAAGTATTTAAATTTTAAATAAGTACCTTAAATATCCAATTCTATATAAATATGTTGTTATTTCTTATGTTTTATTTTTAAATTTTGGATTTAACTTTGGATATATTCAACCCGAACCGATATAACCCAAATCCAAACGATATATGGTTACTTTATGGGTTTTAGAATGTGAAACAAATTAAAAATGTGTTATATTTGAACATGATCCGTATTTACAAATTTACCCGAATGAAATCTAGTATGTGATATAAATTAAAACCAAAATTTAAAATATCCAACAGGTACCGAACACTCAAACCTAATTTATAGTGTGTTTTATATTTGATAAATATTTACCTGTTTGTTGCAATAGCCCGTAACACAAAACCAAAAATTCAAAGAAATCTGAATCAAACCTAAACCAAAAAATTGATCCATACTTAGTCTAAAATGTAATAATAACAAAATAGATCATGTACTAAACATATTTGAACTCGAGGTGTTATTAGTCAATCCGAACGGTAACACAAAACCAAAAATTCAAAGAAATCTGAATCAAACCTAAACCAAAAAATTGATCCATACTTAGTCTAAAATGTAATAATAACAAAATAGATCATGTACTAAACATATTTGAACTCGAGGTGTTATTAGTCAATCCGAACGGTAACACAAAACCAAAAATTCAAAGAAATCTGAATCAAACCTAAACCAAAAAATTGATCCATACTTAGTCTAAAATGTAATAATAACAAAATAGATCATGTACTAAACATATTTGAACTCGAGGTGTTATTAGTCAATCCGAACGGTAACACAAAACCAAAAATTCAAAGAAATCTGAATCAAACCTAAACCAAAAAATTGATCCATACTTAGTCTAAAATGTAATAATAACAAAATAGATCATGTACTAAACATATTTGAACTCGAGGTGTTATTAGTCAATCCGAACGGTAACACAAAACCAAAAATTCAAAGAAATCTGAATCAAACCTAAACCAAAAAATTGATCCATACTTAGTCTAAAATGTAATAATAACAAAATAGATCATGTACTAAACATATTTGAACTCGAGGTGTTATTAGTCAATCCGAACGGTAACACAAAACCAAAAATTCAAAGAAATCTGAATCAAACCTAAACCAAAAAATTGATCCATACTTAGTCTAAAATGTAATAATAACAAAATAGATCATGTACGAAACATATTTGAACTCGAGGTGTTATTAGCCGAATCCGAACGGTAACACAAAAAACCAAAAAATTCAAAGAAATCTGAATAACTCAAAAAATCCGAATAACCGATCCAAATGTCAGAAATAGTCACAAATATAAACATTTTGAAACATAAATATATACTTCAGATATTTAGTTCTATATTTATTTGAAATGATATCCAAAGTTAAGTATTTAAATTTTAAATAAGTACCTTAAATATCCAATTCTATATAAATATGTTGTTATTTCTTATGTTTTATTTTTAAATTTTGGATTTAACTTTGGATATATTCAACCCGAACCGATATAACCCAAATCCAAACGATATATGGTTACTTTATGGGTTTTAGAATGTGAAACAAATTAAAAATGTGTTATATTTGAACATGATCCGTATTTACAAATTTACCCGAATGAAATCTAGTATGTGATATAAATTAAAACCAAAATTTAAAATATCCAACAGGTACCCGAACACTCAAACCTAATTTATAGTGTGTTTTATATTTGATAAATATTTACCTGTTTGTTGCAATAGCCCGTAAAACTATACTCATAAAAATATCAATAATAACATGTTCTACCATATCATTAAATATTAATAGTAGCTAACTATTTATATTTTATTTCATGAAACTATACTCATAAAAGTATCAATTTCTTTATTGGTTAATTTCTTATATATTCATATAATTTAAATACTGTTGATATTTTATTAAACTATAAATCAAAATTTCTTTATTAGTAGTTTAAAAATTGCATTCTTTAGAATTATGTAGTTTTGTACATTTAATCACTGCCGTGATTTGTTAACATTTAAAAGGGAATATATTATTATCCTTTAATAAATATAAATGATTAGGTTGTTGATTTAGCAAATATCACGAATATATAGCTGTGCATAGTTTCGAATGGTTGGTTGAAGATCAAATAAGTTCTAGGCAATTATAGCTTTGCAAGCTTTTTTATTTTTAAATTATCGGGTATATGTTAACGTTGAACCTAGAATCTAGGGTGACAGTTCAATTGAAACTACTGAGGTTCGGCTTGGTAAGGAGAGATCCGATTATCTTTTTAGTAAAGACTCGAATTTGTATGGTTTAGGAATGTAGCTAAATAACAATTAAGACAGTGGCATGAATTGTAAATATTTAGACGAAGCAAGAGTTATTTTCAAATTGTACTTCAGTTTTAATAGATTAGATGTTGACTCTAAAACTGATCCAGTAAACACTTTGGCTAGCTCCGCCACTGATCCATTCCATCTCATAAACGACACAGTATTCCTTATTATCCGCGCAGCAAAGTCTTTAGCTATTTATTATTACGAGGCTTTTTCGAATAGCTGAATGTACTTCCAAAACCAATAGATTGAGCCCATTTAAAGGACTATTTTTAAAAGCTCAATAGCCACCAGAAGTTGTCTGAGGTTTATACGTCACTGAGACGAGAGCTCTCTCAGCTATCCCCGACTCCAAACCAAATCAAAAGAACTTTCGCAATCAACCTACCAACCAACCAACCAACCAAAAGCAAATTGTAAATAGACAGAGAGTAAAATAAGGCGGGGAGAAGGATCACGTTTCAAGTGGAAAAAATAAGTCGGATCCGAATCTCCATCGCATTTTATATTAGTGAAATGGACTTGGGCCCCATAAGAGTCCAGCCCAGTAAAGAATCCAACCTCTAGACAAAGGACTTGCCGTTTCGCGTATTTATCAGGTCTAACCGACACGTCGTTCAACAAGGAAAGCACTGAAACGGCAAGGGGTGCTTCTAAAAGAAATAACAACGGCAGAAAGTTTGAGATTTAGCAAAGTCCCACATCGGTTGCAAGTTACAAAGGACCCTCGGGAATCTTAGTATAAATATAACACTAGCGTAAACAAGCAAATCACTTACCTGGACGGGGTCGACTCGTGATCAAGAAGACGAGTGGCCTAGGCTAGTGACTTCCATTGCACCAAGGAAGGGTGCTTAGCCTAAAGTCTTCCCAAGTGGAAGAGCTTACGTCATTATTTGTGGCAGAGGGGGTTTGCGTTCGCGCAGCCCCTACCATACATAGTATTAAATTTGTCATTTCTTTAAATCTTATGATAATTCCAAAGTTGGCAAGTCATCTATGCGTTATTCACTAAACAAGTCTTGTGTCCGTAGCTTACAAACAAGCTCTTGATACTTTACAAATTATGTCTACACATCAACTGAAACAATGTACATGCTCTGTGTTAAAACATTACATGAATGGAGGGATATACTTTGCTGAGTGATCGCTCTTTCTTCTCACAGCTGCCGTAGTCTTTCCTGTCACAACGAACAATTACAAAACCCCCTTCCAGCGTTAACTCTACAAGTGAACACAAAGGTCAATGGAAGCACATGAGAAGCAAAGAACTATATATATATATAAGAGGGGAAAAATGAGTTTAGAAAACAACCTGAAACATTTGCATTAACTTTGGATTCCGTTCAAGAAGCTCACAGCGCTTCTGACGCTTACTTTTTTTTTTTTTTAACTGCAAGCGCCTACGAAGTAGCTCTTATAAAGATAAAATCTGGTAGCATCAAGTCTTACAGACATGTGAAAATGTTTATAACAAAAATCAAGAAAACTTGGGGGAAATGCTAAATCGAACGGAAGACAAACAGTCTTGAGCTTTCACTTAGAATCCGAGCTTGGTTCTGCGCCAGTGCCTGCGCTTGGCAGTGTACCTGATAGTGTTGTCGGTTCGAAGACGAATCCAGTGGGGAATAGGCCTGTTTTGCCTCATCTTCTTGGCCAGCTTCTTCTTTATCATAAACGACTTGTGGGACGGCATCTTGAAGTCGTGCGATATGCAGCTGGGGGAGCGAAGCTTCTCGCGCTTACTTTAGAGCCTGAAAAAGAGAGTTCAGGATTAAAACTAAGTGCAACAAATTATATACTAATCAAAATACTGGCTGAAACAGAGATACTGGCTGACTGATAATCAATGGCTGGACCACTTTGTTCAGTGGTACTACTTCTTGATGGTAACAAAGCATATGGATCTGAGTAGAATACTCTATGTCTCGGCCAAGTCTTACGAGGCATCAATTAATCAATTGTCACACATGAGCTTTTATCAAAAAGCATGATGAGCTCTAGTTCGTTACAGACAGTAGATAAGGGAAGTGGAAGAAGTTATTATAACAACCTTTTAAAATGAAGTCCTTCAGAAAACGATTATAACTCTCCTTACCATCTTGTTCATTTCTTCAATTCAGTTCCCATTGTATTTTAGACTCTTCTATTGTGACACGAGTAATTTCTAGAGCTTGTAGTTGAGTTACAGATCAACTATCAACGACTCATAGGTCACTTCTTCCAAGAAGAAGCACTTTTAGTTTCGGTGTTTATTATGATTTCAACCAATGAGATAAGGAAAATATAAGGACCGAAATATATGACTTATTCTTGGGTTCACCCCGTAGGGTAAATTTACCAACCAATAGAATTTCATTATTTCAAATTCGATATCTTTAAAAAAAAAATATTATCAAATTATATCATATTTTTAAAATTAAAAGATAAAAAGAAATAAATAAAAATAGTAGTAATTAAAAATATATATATATTTTTAACGTCGACAGCAAAAAACTAAACCCTAAAACATAATCCATAAACCCGAAATCTTTGGATAAACCCTAAATCCTTGGATAAATCCTAAACCCTTGGATAAATCCTAAACTCTAAATCAAAATCACTAAACACTAAAACATTTAGGGTTTAGGATTTAGGGTTTAGGGTTTAGTGTTTTTTTTATTTAGAGTTTAGGATTTATCCAAGGGTTTAGGGTTTACCCAAGGGTTTAGAGTTTACCCAAGGGTTTAGAGTTTACCCAAGGGTTTAGTGTTTAAGATTTAGGGTTTAGGGGTTAGGATTTAGGGTTTAGTGTTTTGCTGCCACGTTAAAAATATATTTTTTTAAAATTATTTTTTCTGTAACTACTATTTTTTTTTTTTTAAAAAAAAAACATAATATAACTTGACAATATTTTGTTTTTTTTTTCAAAAGATATGAAATTTGAAATAATGAAATCCTATTGGTTGGTGAACCTCTAAGTTCACTGCCACCCTGGGGATTACCCAAGGATAACTCGAAATATATTACATAAGCCACACAACTACAAGTTTTTACAATTGTTTCAGAAACATACATAAACACAAACAAACACACACACACACAATGAGAGGTTTAAATGCCAAAGCCCCATCTAACTATTTTCACATTGAGATAAAATCAAGGCTCCGTTCACCTGACGGTGAAGAAGCCTAAGTAGAGAATGAGCCAAAGATGATTTGCCTGTCCACAGTCAAATGCAAGAATAAAAAGAAAAAAATCATTGTCCTTTTCCAAGACAAAGAGTTCTCTCCTCTTTATCTCCAGTTGACTGAGAAACAAAGGTAAAATATCAGGTTTTAGCAGCCATTATCCATAGCTGCCACTGATGCAGTCCACTTGCTAGGCATTACCATGCCCCCAAGAGGATGAACCGGAGAACTTAGAAAGTAGTTCATGCTTGTAACTTCAGATCCGGAGACATTTAGTCCGGTCGATAAGTTCATGGTCCCACTTTCCGGATGAAGAACTTCAGAGTTCTGAGAGTTACTTTGTTGAGACATAGCCTGACTCTGAGTCTGCTTAGTTCCATCAGCTTTCTTTGCATTGGTTCCACTTTTAGTGTTCAAGAATCTTCCACCGGATCCTCTAGGACGGCGCAATGCATGGAGATGACGAGAGTGATGCATATATGGCTGCAACATATATTAATATAAGAACAACCAATAAAACACTAACTACTACTCCCTCAGTTTCATAAAAATACATGTTTAAAAAAAAATTGTTTCAAAAAATACATTTTTATAAACTAATAATGATTAATCGTAAATTTCAAAAAATTAATTGTATTTATTGAATTGTTATTGTTTAGAATTATGAGAAATAGATAATCATAAAAATTATACATTTATAACTAAAATTTAATATGCTCTGTTTTATTAATATGTGTGAAAATTCTAAAAAACGCATTATTTTGAAACGGATGAATGATTGATTTACAACATACATTAACATAGTTTACCTTACGGCCTCTGCTACTCAGTTTGTTCTGGTCAAGAACAGCAGCAGCCTTTGCACGTGATTGGCGTCGCCTGATGATTGCATGGTATTGCTTTGAGTTCACAAAGATTGTTCCATCTTCTGTTTCCATGTTTAGAGGAAGCATTACTCTGCTCTGAGATCCGTAGGCTGAGACAACTCCATAGTATTGTTGTTCCACACATGGATACATCTAAATGTACCACGAAAGAAAACAGCAAACAAGAACTACATACTCAGAAACATATTAAAGGACTTTGCTAAATGCTAATAGATAATATTTTTCGATGTTTACCTGTTGCTGAGTAAATCCAAGTTCCAAGCAAGGTGGTTGCATTGAGAAAGCAGCTCCGTGAGGCATAGGCACAACTCTTGAACTCTTTACATCACCTAAAGGAATAGACAACATGCAATTTTGGATTCACAATTATCTATAAAAGGAAACATTACTATATGAAACATACAAAATATCTTTCCTTTTATAGTTTCACTTTAGACAATTTAGCTCAGTTAGACACCTATAAGTAGGTAGTAAAACATGTTCTACCAGTTTCCACAAACCCACTTTGGAGAATTCACTAGGACCATCCATTTGAAGACATAAATAGAGAAAGACAAAGGAAGTTAAGAGTTACCAAGTGAGAAAGCTAAGTGAGTAGCAGCGTTGTTCTGTTTATCCACACCATGTTCTGTCTCTACGGCAGATCCGAACGAGTCAGAATCTCCGGCAAGACTCACCGGCTGAGATCTAAAAGCATTCCACCAAGAGATCTGTGGACCAGTTTGCATAGCCATCTCCAAAATCCAACACAGAAAGTCTAGAAACTAAAAGGAAGTCACTATTCAATGTTGCTAAGATGAAAGATCTGTTCCTGTGAAGATAAACAAAAGAAGATAAAAAAAAGTCAACAAAGTAAAGAGTTTCGATGTGTAAATCTTTCTCGAATTTCAAACCCAGTTGAGAAAGTTTGTAAAGGTAGGAACGTTGGGATTGGGTATTACGCAACATCATACTAATGACAAAACCCATATGTGAATCATCACCAAGAGACAGACTTGTTGTCTAAAGTAAGTAAGAATTGTGAGAAACTAAAAAGGATAAGACACGGAAACTGATATCTTTTAACAAACCAAACACTAGACAAGAGTCCCATATAGCAAACAAACTCCATAAAGAAGTTGAGAAGTTGAGTAAGAAGGAAGTAAAACCTCAAATGTTGGTCAAGATCAAACACACCCAAACCTATGTGAATTTAAAAGCAAAAAAAAAGAAAAGAAATAAAAGATACAAGATTAATGAAAACTTGCACACAGGTTAGAGTGAGCTTCAGATTCCTAGGAAGAGGCAGAGAAGATCCCAAGTGTTAGGAGCCATGTCGGTTCCAAATCAAGAAACATAGTTCATAACAACACTATAATAGAGAGAGAATGAGAGAGACTAACCAATATATGAATTACAAGTGTTGATGGCAACTCTAGCTTCACCCACCAATCACCTTCAACTTTTATGCTGCTACTCTGTTTTTGTTTGTTTTTTCTTTTTCTAACTGTAGCGTTGGCTTGACGTGCTTTCTTCAAAAGTTATAATGATCCCACTTGAAACTTTTATTTATTCAATTTTTTCATTATGTAGAGTAGTGCTTGGGTTGTCAACTACGTTGTTCATTATGAGTGTGGTCCTTGTAAGCTTTTTGTCTATCCGTCATATGTAAAAAAAGGAGCACCACTCAAAAATCATAAATAAACAAATAAAGTAAACAGTCTGACAACTTCAACAGTGACATACCAATGTTTGCTATTATTATAAGCTCGTGACTCATTCCATATGGACTATAATGTAAAGTTTACTACACTCTAAACGTTGTATGATTCTGTAAATAGACCAAACACATACCATTAAATGGATAGATTTGACACTTGTTGATATGTTGTTCTTAACTAGGTTTTCAAGTGTTCTTTTACATGTTGTCCCTTTGTTTCCTCTTTTGTTATCTTTCTTTAAGTAATTGAAGTTATTTTGCGAACCTGGAGCTGGAGGTACACACGTGTATATAAGCTCAATATATATAACTCAGAGGGAATAAAACAAGTGTGTACATTTTGTAAGAAAATATTTGTTGGTTTTAGATACGTTATGGATCAGCTTTCTTTGACTTATAATGATACTGAGAGTATACTGATAATTGAATCTGTTTTAAAATGAAAGGATAATGAAAATTATAGAAAAACAACTTTAGAAGTTAATATGATGTACTAACGTAATTATTTACATTTTCGTCATTTTGATCCACAAAACCCCACCAGTAGCTAGCTAATCTAGCAATGCAGGAAACGCGATTTAACAGAATAAAATTCCGATGGGAAAAATCTCATAAGTGAACATTTAGCCACCATTATAGCATTTCTTCACGTAATTATTTACATTTATGTATAAAAAATATGCTAAATTTATATTTGTTCATTTCTTTTATTTTTTATATATTTCTTACAAACTTCATTTCTTCATTCGCTAAGATAATTATAGATATAAATGAAATTGATGGAAACATAAATAGTTATTTTCTTTGAACGTATACGTAAGATTAGCATGTAAATTTAAACAGTAAAACCAAAAAAAAGAAGTCAGCAACAGTAGATTAGATTGAAAACATATAGTTTAGTTGGTTAAGTTTAGTGTTTGCTTTTGTGTATGTGTACTTATGTGGTACTTCAGCTTATCTCACTACCAGCTTTCTCTATTCGCCATCAATTCTTGTCAGCTGCTAATATCTTCTTAAGAGAATATCTTATTTCATTATATATATGTGAAAGCTCATTTATAAGTTCAAGACTTAACTTATAATTACTTATCTTAATATGGGCCACATTTTATTAGTGATATATATGAACTTAGTGCAACTGGTTCCCTTATAATATAAATATCTAACACCACTATAGCATTTATAAAAAATCCTTTATATATAGCTTTCTTAAAAGTGATTGCTTTTTTTTTCCTGAAAAAGTCGCATTGGATATTGCCAATCCTATTTTCTTATGCGATTTAGTTTATAAGTCACTCGACGGCTCCACTTTTTCATAAACTTCCAAAATTTCACGAAATGACTAATCACCAACTATATATTTTTAATATAATTGTCTTTTTCAAAGACAAAATAAGAGGTTTAAAACATAGATAATCGAGTATCCAACTTTGTTTAATACAACGTATCAACAAGATATATTGTATGAACTAGAGTTGCATATGCGTTCCAGTTGAATGCACGAACTGAGAACATTGAAGTGGAAGTCTAGTGTATACTTTTAGAATATTGCTTCTATGTTATTTTTTTCTTACTTTTGGTTTTGATCGTTGGCCAACAAAAAAGTATATATATATTAAGTTTTCGTTTTTATAACCATTTTTAAATATCAAACTTCTACATATTATTTTGTTGGACATCATTGTGGGTATTAACTCCCTTTTAATGTAATTTTAGTCAAAATTTTAACAAAAGGCTTAGATTTGTTCTCGATATAGCTCAGTTATTACTATTTTTTTTTTTGTGTGCACTCTATAGCTCAGTTATTGAAGTTCATAGAATGATCAGCGAAGTGAGTTTGAAGTTGTTAATATATAGCAGATGCAGTTGAATAACTGTTCTCTCCGTGACATCCAAGTTTCTATATTACCTTTCCACTCAAAACTCACAATTTAAAGTTGTTATCTACATAACTTTTACTAGGTAGTTGAATTTCAACCAACGTATCTATAACTTAGAGATCTGCTACACAACCCATGGACCATGTCCATTATTGCTTTAGAGTTTAGACATCCATCTACAATCTCGTTTAACTCTCTAGGTAAGCTATAGCTTTAACCAACAGACCCAACACTATATAGTAGACACTAATTTAAGAGTCGGTCATTGATGACCTTATACTAGTAACTAATTTTGGGCCTCAAGGGATACCCAGCCCAGTAGAGGATGTAAACAGTAAGCCAGGGTCTTGCCGTCTCGCGTGCGATGAAACGGCACGCGGTGCTTCTCAAAGAGACAAGAACAGCAGAAGGTTTGAGACTTTGCAAAGTCCCACATCGGTTACGAGAAACAAAGGAGGCTTTGGAGACACAGTATAAAGCAGAGACTCGTGGGTACTTACAAATTACTTACCTGGACGGGGTCAACTCGTGATCAAGAAGACGAGTGGCCTAGGCTAGTGACTTCCATTGCACCAAGGAAGGGCGCTTAGCCTAAAGTCTTCCCATGTGGAAGAGCTTACGTCATTATTTGTGGCAGAGGGGGTTTGCGTTCGCGCAGCCCCTACCATACTCATTGTTCAATTTTTTTCTTACATATATGATCGAAAGTAGATCTGAAGTTTCCAAGTTGATAAGAGATAACGTTATAAATGCAGAGACGAAGATAACAGACGGGAGGAGGCTTGCACGAATAAATAAATACTTTTATATATGGGCCTTTGTCTACTTTTTAACTGTAAAGCCTTAAACCAAAAAAAAGCTAGTTCTTTATGTTTAAATCAAACATAAAAAATAGCTACAGCGAAGTGAACTACGCTTAAATCAAACAAAAAAAATTAGCCTCAGGGGAAGAACATGGATGAAAATGTAAAAATGCTAGTTCTTTATGTTTCTCATGTTCACTTCTAGCAAAACCTCGTTTTGTAAATCTACGACATGAAAAGGCTACGTATCTTTAACATTTTGGGTATCTATATATATCTTTGCTTATCCCCTATATATTATTTGAGAAGCATTACAACTTCTTTTTGTAGCCACATGTTATCACTAAAAAGATTCTTAGAATCATTAGAGAAATATGTTGGTCCATCTAATTATATAATAAGTTTTTTATTAAACTAACAATAAATTCATCATTAATGTACTTTATTATTTATTTAAATAAAATTTACGGAATTGCCTAATGTGGCTAAAATATATATGACAATTAATGATTTTGAATAATAAAGATTTGATAAAAAAATAGTGTATCTTTTATCATATTTGTTTAAATTTAAGCTATTAAATAAATTAAACAACCACAATAACCATATAATAAAAATTTAGATTTTTATGTATATGTTATATTTTGAATTTTTACAAACGGCTATAAATTACTAAAACTGTTAAAAGTCTCACATTCAAATTTTATGATCCATGGTTTAAAATTTTTGTTATGACAAAATACAAATGATTACAAAAATTATATAAGTAAAAAGTTTAATTTAATTAATTAATAAGATTAATATATAAATCGTTTTAAATTAAACTATAAACCATATAAAATTCAATATTTTAGTTTCAAAATTTACTTTGAACAATTGTTTTGATAAAAGTTTTGAACGATCATTGACAACTTATTTTTTTAAATTATAAATTACTAAGACTATTAATCCCACAATGAAAATTTTGTTATCAGTAATTTAAATTTTTTTCTATGAAAGATACAAATGATAAAAAAACTATATGAGTAGAAATCATCATTTAATAGACATTAATATTAAAAATATACTAAAATATATTATCTATGTTAGTATAATTTAATAACATATCCTATCAAATAAAAAAAAAATTGGATTAATACAATTGATTTATATGTTCGCACCAATTTAATTATATTTTTAATAGTTACTGACTTTTAATTATTTAATATATATTTATTATTTTATAATATGTAAAAATATTTAATACATAAAATAATTTATATATATAATGTTGATCCCGCGCAAGGCGCGGATCTTCACCTAGTTAGAGAGTACAATTCAGACCTCTTAAATAAAATAAAATAAAATACCCTAGGATAACGCTAAAAAAGTTTATGTCACAAATATAGACTCTAGAGATCAAAATGACCAAAATATTTTATTAAACAGGTAAATATACACTTATACCCCTAGGGTTAACTAATTCAGAGTTAAAGGGTGGAGATTTGGGTATGAGATTTAAAATTTTATAAAATAAAAAATAAATATTAAAAATTTTAAAAATAGTTTCAAAAAGTATTTTTGAATTACAAAAAGAAAATTTGAAAAAAAAAATAAAAAAAAATTTCGAAAAAAAAAATTTTAAAATTTTTTTTTAAAAAAGTTCGAATTTCAAAACATATAATCTAAAACTATATAAAAAATTATACTTTTTTTTTTAATTTTTTATATATATAGGATATTATAATATTTTTACCTATTAAATAAAACATTTTTGGCATTTTTTTCTTTGTGGTTTATTTTACCTAAATAGACCAAAACTTGATAATGGTCTAACAAGGAGAATTGCCCTTTAAAAAAACAACGATATTAAACATGTTTATATCTTAATGGGCTACGATATAAACTTCTTTAGCTTAGTTTGAATATTAATGGGTCACTACAATAACCTCCCCAGCCGAGTTTATATATAGGCCCATTAAGATTCAAACTAAGCCCAAAACTAACTAATTTTACTTTCTAAAATGATTTAATTTCCGGCAAAGAAAATAATGAAAATTTCCAATTTGTAAATCTGGGGAGGGGGGAGCTGACTCGTTCTCGTCGGAGAAGTTTAATCCCGCCGGCGATCGACGGAATCGATCCTCCAAACACTCGAACATAGCTTCAGAAACCTCCGATCTCGTTTTACTAACGATTCGCGCCGATTCGTTGCTAATTGCTTATGATGAAACCACGATCCTGTTCAGATCTATAGCTCACGATCGGAGAGGAATCGAAAAAACCTATTTCGATCTTAGTCATTTAGGGTTTAACATCTATAGCTGATAATGGCGACGAGGAATCGCACGCTCTTGTTCCGCAAGTACAGAAACTCTCTGAGGAGCGTACGCGCTCCGATGACGGAAGCGAAATCCGGCGTAGGTCCGGTGATCGAGATGGCGAGCGCGTCTCTGCTGCATCCCAAACGGTCCTACGCTCCAGTGAGTACTGAAGATCCAGGGAGTTCGAGGTACAAAACTTCTCTTCATCTCTCGATATGCGCCATTGAATTGTTGGAGCTTTTGTGGATTGCTTAAGAGATTCATCAATCTTGAGGTAGCTGTTAGTGTGAAGTTAGCTTATTAATCTTGAAGTAAGTTGTTGATTGAGTAGAAGAATTGGTACCATGAGCAACAATGGTTCCCTTATGCCCCGGTACAAAATGTCAATATTCAAGAAATCTGTAGTTATAGGCGGTAACTAAGTTCTTTATAGAGGGACTAGGCGGATTATTCGGAGTATAGGCGATGTGGTTAACTAATTTTTGATTTATTATATATATATATTTTACATTTATGTAAGATGTTTTAGTTTGAGTTTAATTACGATGAATTCTTATATACGAAACAAAAGAAATTAGACAAATTTGTGGATTTGTGTTAACATTATTGTTTAATTGAACAGATTTAGACTAATTTAGATCAATATAAACCAATCTTAACCGATTTAGAGCAGTTTAAACAGAGTTTAGTCGTATAGTTTGGTTTTTGAGAAAATCATTTCGGCTAGGAGAACCATGTGAAATGCTATTCTTTATGGGCCTATGGTGAACTTCCATGGTAATTAAGAAAAATGTTTCTTATTGATTTGTTGAAGCTGAAACCTTTTGCATTTTTCTTCAATGTTACAGTAGAGGAGGAGCAATAACAGTGGGATTACCACCAGATTGGGTTGATGTCTCTGAGGAGATTTCAGTGAATATTCAGCGTGCCAGGACCAAAGTGGCTGAACTGGGGAAGGCTCATGCGAAAGCATTGATGCCTACGTTTGGTGATGGTAAAGAAGATCAGCATCAGATCGAGTCTTTGACGCAGGAGATTACTTTCCTGTTGAGGAAATCTGAGAAGCAGCTTCAGAAGCTATCTGCAGCTGGACCTTCTGAAGATTCAAATGTCAGGAAAAACGTGCAGGTTAGTGCACTTTTGAACTTTGACGTGTGTCCCTTCGTTTTTCATCACCATCTAAAGTTTGAGTCTTGATGTGTGTTTATAACAGCGATCTCTGGCTACTGATCTCCAATTCCTTTCTATGGAGCTCCGCAAGAAACAGTCTACGTATCTGAAACGATTGAGACTACAAAAAGAGGTATGCAGTGAAGCTCTAGTTACTCAGTTTTGGAGCCTCTTGTTAGTTTTAACGATTCTATAAGAAGCTTTGACTTTGTGATGTATGATCAGGATGGAGGGGACTTAGAGATGAATCTCAACGGAAGCAGCTCTAGAGCAGAAGATGATGACTTCGATGATATAGTATGTCTCCTTTATTGCAATCTACAACCGTTGTTCTTTTTTTTTTTGTATATGATCTTTAACTATACACTTTTTACTTCAGTTATTTAGTGAGCATCAGATGAGCAAGATTAGAAAGAGCGAGGCAATATCTGTAGAGAGGGAGAAAGAGATTCAGCAGGTTAGTGTATTGCAACTCTTTGTGCTCTTCATTGTTATTTTTTATTCATATACAATCATAAGCCTTGTCACTTTCTCCTTCTGTGTCATATACAGGTTGTTGAATCCGTAAACGAGCTGGCTCAGATAATGAAGGATCTTTCTGCGCTTGTGATAGACCAGGTATAATACTGTTTGACTGTTACCTAGCGTCTAAGTCACTTACTCTTGTACAATATAATAAAATTTGAGATCAAAACTTGTTGTGACAGGGCACGATAGTTGATCGGATCGACTATAACATCCAGAACGTTGCTAGTACAGTTGAAGATGGTCTCAAACAGCTGCAAAAGGTAAACCATTTTATGACCTGAGTATACACCATCTCTCTCTCAATGATTCATAATGTTCAATGGAATCGCTTTGTGAAACTCCACAGGCGGAACGTACACAGAGGAGTGGAGGTATGGTGATGTGTGCGTCTGTTCTTGTCATCCTCTGCTTCATCATGATAGTTCTCTTAATCCTCAAGGAGATTTTCTTGTGACCCAAGAAAGAGGTTGACTCCTCTCATTATTTTATTCTTTCATAATGGGAACCCCACAATGTTTGCGTTGCTCACTGTTCTGCTGTATCCACCAAAACTATCTGAATATAAATTGGAATTGCGTTCTCTTTAGTATTTGGATTTTGAAGAGTTTGTTTATAACGGTTTATTTACATGTAAAGAAGATAGTAACTATGATTAAGAAACTATGGGTAATAAGACAGAGCATATAGGAACTGTGCGGTTTGTTCCAGATTGCAAACTACCAAAGACCAATATTCTCATAACTATTCAAAAATCTCCAACCTAGACTGAACCCAACCATACTTGAGTTCTAAACTAAAATGACGCCTCGGTAGGGCTAACATAGGTTCGTACTTAGTCCTTGATGTGTAATAAAAGAAGGCATTAAGAATGTGTAATTATGTAGAACTAAAAACTAAGTGGCCGGAGAATGGCCAGACATAGCAAGGTTATTAGTCACGTGTCTTGTGTTTGTAACTCTATAAATAGCATAAGAGAGATGACACGAAGAGATGCAAGAGTCAATAACCTCAATTCAATCAACATTGTGTTAGTGAATGAACTTACAATCTCTGTACGTTACACATACCAGTGCGAAATGGTTGAACTCTAACTAGGGAAAAATCACTAAGCTGGGAAAGAAAAAGAAAGCATATCTATTTAAGGGCAAGACTATGGTTGATGTTTTGTATTGGCTTTTTCTAGTCTCTATTGTTTGTCAAAAGTTAATTTCATTTCTATTTTTGATGAATTTGTTGTAACAAGTATTTTTTCCACCACATATTGCCTCTCCTGAAAAACAAGATTCTAGATCACACTATGGATATTCAAATGAGATATATAAACAGAAAAGGCAAAAGAAATAAAAGAGAGAGAGAGACGGGATGCAGGATCTCCAATCTCCTAACATACGATCTTACAAATCGTATGAAGGAGAACGGAACCTCCAACTAGTTGATCCTGTCGATTTAAAACCGGTTAGAGGAATCTATGTTGTCAGAGAATCAAAGCGTAATCGATCTCCCATGACATCAGATCTATGGCGCAAAATTTCATACAAAGACATGCCGGTTAAATCGAGAAGACCTCCTTCTCATTCAAAAACGTTCAAAGGTACTTAAAATTGAATCATACGGTTTGTAAACTAACTACAACAAAATTTTGTGTGTTGCATTCTGTTTCTACATTTACAAATAATGATTCTGGTGGAGGGTGGTGTAACGTATAAACAATCATTACGTTTAAAATGATCATTGCTCTAACATTTTATATGGGGTTTACAAAGATTCTAACATTATATATATATTTTTAAAAACATTATACATATGATTAATATGTTTTTTTTTATAAATGTAATAATCTTAGGATGGTGGAACGATCCTGAGATAAAGAGAAAGAGACGAGTGGCGAAATACAAGCTTTATTCAGCTGAGGGAAAGGTTAAGAAATCTTTGAAAAAGAGTTACAAATGGATTAAGATCCAATGCGCTAAGATTATTCATGGAATATAGCTTTCTAATGTGTTTTATTGCTTAGTAGTTTGATTTTTTTAAATAATAAAATCGTGTGTTTGTTTCATTTATTTGATTATTTTTGTTAGTTGTGGTGTATCTCTTTGACAACATTATATTTGATATGATTTGCAAATCCAATACGTAAAATAAATATATGTTTTAATTCAAATTAGTAACTATCTTATGCTTTGCATTGTTATTATTTTTGGTTTATTAAATACTACAATTTTTAAATGAATTTTCAAAATAAAAAAATAATCATTCTTAAGAAGAGATTAATTTAAAATAAAGAAGTAAGAACCATTAATTGTACAGCTTAGTTCAGATCTTTATAACAAAATTAGAAAATTTTCAAGAAAAAGAATGATATATCATATATATATATATATATAAACTAAACCATGGTGTTATTCAAGAAACAAAAATTGTATATATTTCTGGAAAGTGTACGCAAATATTTTACCAAAAAAAAGTATACGCAAATAATATTTAAGAGCTGTAGAGAGGGAAATTACCTAACTGGCTTTAACATGTAAGTCTGCATGGAATTTAAGAGCTCCGCCTAATTAGTGTACATAAAATAGAATATATAATTGAACTGCTAATAAGTCAACAAAGATTTCATTATAAATAGATAACAATCCCCACTGATTTAATTTGTATCATCCAAGTTTAACAGAAACAAATAATTAGTTAAGTGTAAGAAATGGCAAAGACCCTCAATTCCATCTGCTTCGCCACTCTTTTGCTCGTTGTATTGTTAATGTCCACCGGTAATTCGACTTTAGTATTTTTTTTTTTGTCAACAACTTCATTAAATTCAAATTGGTAGTTAGGCCGTGGCCATTACAACATCTTCACCTAACAAAATGGATTTTGCCAAGCTATCAGCAATGTGTTTTTTTTCTCTAGAGATCCACTCAAAGGAAATAAACTCAAAACACTCAATCATGAATAAAATATCCGAAACAGATCCATAGATTTCCATATTTGAGTTGTTTTCCTTGATGGCTTTGATAAGTTGGGTTGAGTCTGATTGACATCGGACTTCTTTGATACCCATGTTTCTACAATAGCGGAGACCTTGTCTGAGAGAAAGGCTTTCGGCTGCTAGAGGGGAGATGGTGCTTGGAGCAATTTCAGCAAAGCTATGGGTAGTAGATGGATGTTGGGAAGCTGTTTCTTGATTTAGTATTTTCCAAAATTTTCATGCTTGCATACATAAATCAAGAAACCTGTTTCTTTGATTATATCCCTTCTTCAGTCTCATCATAATCAAATTTAGTGTGTTTATGCGTTTGAATGGATGTTGGGTATTTACAGAAATCCCGAAGAGCGAGGCGACCTGTAAGACGTTTTTAGGCGAAGCCCCAGTGCATCCATGTAAGGAAAAAGCTTGTAAGGAAGTGTGTAAGGAACATTACTACCACTCATGTAAAGGAGAGTGTGAGATGCATGGCAACGAAGAGCATTGTCACTGCTACGGAAAATACTGAAAATTACACAAGTAAATTATATCGTATTAAATAAAAACAAATAAGATCTTATATATCTGTAATGTAAGTGTGGTATGTCCGATCTAATAAGGGTATGTATGTTTAAGCTGTTTGCTTCAAATAAAATGAAGAATGTTGACCTTCTAAGTTTATAAAATTTTTTTGAGCATAAGATCATGTCGTATGCTGTTTCGTATTAATAATAAACTATACTTGTGTTATGTCTACGTACTTTAATTCGATTTAGATTAAAAAACATACGTACTCGTTTTCTTCACGATTTTCGTTATAATGTCTGTAGCAAATCGCAAGTATTATAAATCATATGCAGCTACATATCCACATAATTCATGCTATTGACAAATATATTATGGTGACACTATAATTTGTATTTATTCAGAACTCGGTGATGATAAACTTCTTATTTTCTTCTTATTTTCGAGAAATAACCATTTTACTTTTCCCTACGCTGATTACCAGAATCCTTATTAAACCCACAAACAGTTTATGAAAGTATAAACGCCACTACTGTTAATTCCCTCTTGGTAAATACGTTTTACTCAGGAAAGATTGAGTACGCCCTTTTTGTTCAGAGAATATCTAAATTAGGCATTCATTTATATTTTATTTTATACGCTAATTCAAGCATGCATTAAAAATTTAAAATGTTTAGGGAATTAGGGTTCTAGCCTTTGCCTCAATAATCCTTCTATAAACCGTTAGCATTACAAAGCTACATAAATTATGAATCAAATAAAAAGGGGAGAAGGATTTGACTTTAAAGCTTTTTAAAAGGTCGAAATAGATTACCTCACCCGGATAGTTAAAAGACATTAATGAGGAGTTTTATTATGAACTATAGCTAGAATCAAGTGGCCATGAAGCCTAGCTATACGAAACAATCACTATGTATCAAATGACCTCTATAGAATTAAGTAATACTGCCATTAAGAAAATTTGAAAATTTGGTTATTTTACACCGTTTAATTAATTGTTTATTCCTTAATTAATTGTTTATCTTTATATATAAAGAAGAATGTTGACCTTCTAAGTTTATAAAATTTTTTGAGCATAAGATCATGTTGTATGCTGTTTCGTATTAATAATAAACTATAGTTTTGTGTTATGTCTACGTAATTATTCGATTTAGATTTAAAAAAAACATACGTACTCGTTTTCCTCACTATTTTCGTTATTCTAGCAAATCGCAAGTATTATAAATCATATGCAGCTACATATCCACATAATGCATGGTATTGATAAATACATTATGGTGACACTATAATTTGTATATATTCAGAACTCGGTGATGATAAACTTCTTAGTTTCGAGAATAACTATTTTACTTTCCCCTACGCTGATTACCAAAATCCTTATTAAACACACAAACTTATGAAAGTATAAATGCCACTACTGTTAATTTCTTGGTAAATACGTTTCACTCAGGAAATTTTGGGTCAGCCGTTTTTGTTCAGAGAATATCTAAATTAGGCATTCAAATGTTTAGGGCACTAGGGTTCTAGCCTTTGCCGCAATAATCCTTCTATTTAAACCTTTAGTATTATAAACCTATAGAAATTATAACAGAAAATCAAATAAAAAGGGGAGAAGGATTTGACTTTAAAGATTTTTAAGAGGTCGAAATAGATTCGCACCCGCATAGTTAAAACTTAAAAGACATTAATGAGGAGTTTCATTAAGAACTATAGCTAGAATCAAGTAGCCATGAAGCCGAGCTATACGAAACAATTAATATTGGATCAAATGACCTCTATAGAATTAGGTAATACTGCCATTAAGAAAACTTGAAAATTTGGTTATTTCACACCGTTTATTTTAATTGCTTAGTCCCAGAAAAACAAAAGGTTGGCAACATATTTTAATTTTTTTGACCATTCCAAAACCCATACTCGTTAAAATGAAGAAAAATCACATAACCAACAAAACTCTTTTCCCACCGTTCTACTTCCTCTCTCCCTCCAGTCACCACTTCTACTTCTTCTCTACATCCTCCTACATTCAAACACGTTTGTTTACCGAAAACCCACCGGAGAATTTTCCTGCGAACAATCTGATGAAACTTTTTTATCCGGATTTATTTTATATATCTCAACCTTTTGTAGTATTTCTTCCTCAAACTTCTAGAAAGCTTTGAGAGGATTTAGAAATTGGACTTTATAACGGTAGTATGCAAGCCAAGAAATGGGCCTTACAGACCAAAGCTATGGGTAGTAGATGGATGTTGGGAAGCTGTTTCTTGATTTAGTATTTTCCAAAATTTTCATGCTTGCATACATAAATCAAGAAACCTGTTTCCTTGATTATATCCCTTCTTCAGTCTCATCATAATCAAATTTAGTGTGTTTATGCGTTTGAATGGATGTTGGGTATTTACAGAAATCCCGAAGAGCGAGGCGACCTGTAAGACGTTTTAGGCGAAGCCCCAGTGCATCCATGTAAGGAAAAAGCTTGTAAGGAAGTGTGTAAGGAACATTACTACCACTCATGTAAAGGAGAGTGTGAGATGCATGGCAACGAAGAGCATTGTCACTGCTACGGAAAATACTGAAAATTACACAAGTAAATTATATCGTATTAAATAAAAACAAATAAGATCTTATATATCTGTAATGTAAGTGTGGTATGTCCGATCTAATAAGGGTATGTATGTTTAAGCTGTTTGCTTCAAATAAAATGAAGAATGTTGACCTTCTAAGTTTATAAAATTTTTTTGAGCATAAGATCATGTCGTATGCTGTTTCGTATTAATAATAAACTATACTTGTGTTATGTCTACGTACTTTAATTCGATTTAGATTAAAAACATACGTACTCGTTTTCTTCACGATTTTCGTTATAATGTCTGTAGCAAATCGCAAGTATTATAAATCATATGCAGCTACATATCCACATAATTCATGCTATTGACAAATATATTATGGTGACACTATAATTTGTATTTATTCAGAACTCGGTGATGATAAACTTCTTATTTTCGAGAAATAACCATTTTACTTTTCCCTACGCTGATTACCAGAATCCTTATTAAACCCACAAACAGTTTATGAAAGTATAAACGCCACTACTGTTAATTCCCTCTTGGTAAATACGTTTTACTCAGGAAAGATTGAGTACGCCCTTTTTGTTCAGAGAATATCTAAATTAGGCATTCATTTATATTTTATTTTATACGCTAATTCAAGCATGCATTAAAAATTTAAAATGTTTAGGGAATTAGGGTTCTAGCCTTTGCCTCAATAATCCTTCTATAAACCGTTAGCATTACAAAGCTACATAAATTATGAATCAAATAAAAAGGGGAGAAGGATTTGACTTTAAAGCTTTTTAAAAGGTCGAAATAGATTACCTCACCCGGATAGTTAAAAGACATTAATGAGGAGTTTTATTATGAACTATAGCTAGAATCAAGTGGCCATGAAGCCTAGCTATACGAAACAATCACTATGTATCAAATGACCTCTATAGAATTAAGTAATACTGCCATTAAGAAAATTTGAAAATTTGGTTATTTTACACCGTTTAATTAATTGTTTATTCCTTAATTAATTGTTTATCTTTATATATAAAGTAGACTTTTTCCCTTCTTCCGACAAGTGCTAGGGGGGTTTGCTGCCACGTGTCATCTTTTTGTCTTTTTACATTTTAGATCCTTCTTCTTTTAGATTATTGCAATTTGGTTCACTATTTTCTAATTATACATTATCTAATCCTTCTCACACTAACCATCATCATTTGAATTTTGCTAATATATTTTAATCTATTTTATTGTTCAAAAATTGCAAAATGAATAAAGAAATAAGTAAAAAATATAAATGTACTTTAAATATTTAATTTATTCGCAGCTAAAAATAACATAAACTTTCGTTATTTTATTATTTTTTACTATTTTCTATTATTTCATTTACAACTATATATTTATCTTAATATTAACCAAACTAAAGCAGAACACATAATTTAAACATAAAACCACCATAATCCCAGAGAAAAAAAATGCCAAAGAAACACTAACTCAATAAAGGTCCAGAGCTCAAAGGCGATCAAGAACGAAAACTAACTTACCCCACTTTATCATAGAGTATCTTGGCCAGAACAATCAAAAGTCAGTAAAATGTAGAAATATAATCTTCAGATAAAGCAATCCTCGAACACAAATGAGCGTGATCAAGGACCAATGCAAAGAACCAAGAAAGCGGGTTAGAGTAAGAATAATCAACAGAAGGCCAAAATCACCACGAAGCAGGAAGAGACATACATAACAAACGATAAGCACAACCACCAGCTAAGAGGTAAGAAGCATCTCACAAACTAAACAAGCACAAACAAGACGCCTATGCCGGGGAAGAACCACAAAATTCTGGATAGAAGGGACCAAAGCTCCAAGAGTCTAATATCACACATTTATACTAAGGGAAGAAGAGAACAACATGAGTGAGGGAGAAATGAAGCCAACCCCCGAGAAACATGAGTCCAGACTTGAGACCAGAAACAATCTTCCAAATCTACAGAGCATACTCGGAGGAGAACACTATCCAAACCTAGAGTGGCAAACATGGCGAAAGAGAGAGAGAGTCACAGAGACGCAAAGGTGGTTGAAAGCTGCAACGAGATGAAAGAACATAGCTGGAAGGGTAGACAAAACGAAATCATCAAATCGTGGAGCCGTCCTCGAGCTATAGAAGTCAGATCACCAAAAACCATATCTTGAAAACCAAGACGAGAGGGGAGTAACAATGGTAAGCCAACGACGAGGAAAACAACTTCAAAGACGACTAAACTCTGACTCAACCCAAAGAGATGCAGTTCCTAACATCAGCTAAAATCTAAGGAAGAAGAGGAGCATCCAATATTGCATGGAGTAGCCTAAAATGATGCGAAAAACAACCGCACAACTGGGAACTCCTAAACCCGATCTACAATAAATACCAGAAATCTCAAGGTGAAGAAGGCGATAAAGAACAAGAGCATGAGGTGAGTCTTTTTTGGTGATGATGAGAAACACCGCATACCAGAAACGTAAAGAAAATACATAGATGTTGAAGGCTCAATGTTAAAATATGGGAAAAAAACG
Organism: Brassica carinata; assembly: GCA_016771965.1. Lineage (NCBI taxonomy): Eukaryota > Viridiplantae > Streptophyta > Magnoliopsida > Brassicales > Brassicaceae > Brassica > Brassica carinata. The sequence goes on from CM028703.1 coordinate 1,786,502, forward strand.
AAAACATCTTGAAAGTTATAATGTTCAAAAATATAAAAAAAATTAAAAGAAAATTTTGACGCTGAAACCGTAAATCTTAGAATCAACAAATGCATAAATGCAAAGTTATTGAAATTCAATATATTTTTATATTAGAGGTTCACTTCACTGCTAACAAATACTATACAGACAAAACACATTATTAAAAAAGCAAAGACAAAATATATTAACATATCACTATTACTACTACATAACACAATAAAAACACCAAATAACATTCTTAACAAATAAAAATGATCACATAATTACATTATCCAAAAAATCATACTTTTAACAACAATAAAACAATATTCCGCGCTAAGCGCGGACACCCCCCTAGTTCCCAATAAAACAAAAGTTTGGCAGCATATCTTATTTTTTTGACCATTTCCATACCCATGCTCGTTACAATGAGGAAAAATCACATAGCCAACAAAATTCTTCTTCTACCTTTTCAGTTCTACTTCTTCTCTACATCCTCCCGAACCCTTCAAAAACAATTTTGTTCACCGAAAACCCACCGGAGAAGTTTCCTGCGAACAATCTGATCATGCATGATACTTCTTTATCCGGATTCATTTTATGTATCTCAACCTTTTATAATTTCTTTCTCAAACTCCTAGTAGAAAGCTTTGAGAGGATTTAGCAATTGGACTTTAAAACGGTAGTATGCAAGCCAATAAATGTGCCTTACAGGCCACATATATGTAAGAATGAAACCGCGACGTTGCAAATAGGGTAACAAAAGTCAACTATATTTTTACTATAAATAGACTACAACCCCCATTCATTAGAGCATATGCAATGGTGAACCTCACCATTGAATCCTTAAGAATATTTTAGTAATATTTTGGTTTTTGTTTGAATAGTTACGGATTCGAATAAAAAATGGTCGTCCAATGGTGTTCCCGAAGATGGATCCTTATAGAAAAAAAAATATTATTAATTTTTTTTTAAACTGAAATTGAAATTTTGTTTTTAAAACTGAAATCGTAGTTTGTAGTGCTTTAAAACTGAGAAGTGTGATCACACATTCGTGAATTTGAGCGGGAAGATCCTAAACAGATTGAGATTAACTAAACAAAAGATAAAAGAGAAGAGAATGAAGAGAAGCAAGATTGTAGTTAGCTAAACAGATTTAAACTTACAAGAGTAGAGGAAAAAGATTTAAACTTATAAAAGTAAGTTGATACTCGAGAAACACAAGAACTTGAGTCTAAACTGAACTGATCATACAAGTACATTGTAGCAAGGAAAACAAGAGGATAGAAGCTCTAAACAAGTCCGAGATACGTAGCTAAAGAGACACAAGCTAAAGAGACGGAAGACATTGCCTCTGTTCCTCCTGAAATAAAAACAAGTTTCCACGCCAAGACTTACTAATCTCATTGTCATCAGCATCACCCGCCGGCTTCTTCCTTGATGATGTGAGGATGTGTATACTGAATCTCACAACAGCTAGGACCAAAAGGAGTGACATGAAACACCATGTCTCCTTCGTGTTTGAAGATGACAAGGTCACCGATTTGAAGGTCATGTGCTGTGGTGAAATCTTTCCAACCTCTGGTGAGTGTCCTGTCTTCTTGTATCACTTCCCAAGTTTGATCTGAAGCGTCTGATCTTAGTTTCCATGTTTTCTGGTTCGTCTTCCCTTCTATGTGCTTTGAAAAGAAGGCAAGTGGTATTGTCTACAAGAAAAGGCAAAGTTAATCAAACAAGAAATACATCTAATCAAGAAACGCATGTAAACAAATAGAGAGAGTGAGGTTCTTACGACGCCACTTTGGAAACCAGGAAGCAGCGGCTTAAAGAAATGAGGTTCATGTGGATTCGCCATCTGCAAACGAGAAACGAATGTAAACAATATCAGTATTGAATTGATTCCCAACTCCTTTTGAAATCCTAATTTCAAACCAGAAGAACTTGAAATTGATGCTAAGCCCAAAATTAGAATTAAAACCCTAATTACAAACGCAACAAACCCCCAAATTGTGTTCGAACCCTAAGTTGAAACGATATCGATTGAACATGCAAACTAATATATATCGATGAATCTACCTTGTTCAGTCGACGGAGACAAATCGCCGTCGTTCGCCGCGGGAATAGCCGTCTGTTGTCGCGGGATTCGCCTTCGCTTCGTCGAGAGAGCAATCGCCTTTCTTCGTTGGGACTTTTTTTTCCTGCTTCGGTCGAGAATGACCAGTGTTTTACGCGTAACCAAACCGAAATCTCTTCCATCCATTCAAAACATGCCACGTACCCTAAGGATCAAGTCTTAAAAATCCTTAATAACGTATCAATCCCTACTCCTATTAACCAAACAACTATTATTATAATCTTCCTAACCTATGATTAAACGCCAAGGACCCCGGTTGCGGACGCTCTTAGTATCACCCAAGTTTCTAAATACAGAAAGAATCAATTAACTAGGAGTAGAAAGAAGAAGCAATAGCTACAGAAATGGCAAAGACCATCAGTTCCATCTACTTCACCACTCTTTTGCTCGTTGTCTTATTCATTTCGGCCGGTAATTTTGGCTCTAATTTTTCTCAAAAAATTTATGTGCATGCATACATTTATACATATATATATATATGAATCTAAAAACATGTGTCTCTCAATTCCTATAAACTGAATGAATGTTCATTATATGTAGAAATCCCAAACAGCGAGGCGACATGTACGAAGTATTTAGGCGAAGCTATATTGGCGTACCCATGTAGTGAAAGCTATTGTGAAGCCAAATGCGCTGAGCATTACCACGAGTCATGCAGAGGAGAGTGTGAGGATCATGATCACCACCACGGAGTGCATTTGACAAATGACCACGACGATCAATGCCACTGCTACGGTCGTTATTAAACTGATGAAGTATCGAATTAAAAAAGTAAAAATGTAAGCGTGGTGGTTATGATGGATTTAAGTGTATGTGTGAGCGTTGTTTCCTTTTTTAAAAAATAAAATAAAATGAACTGGGCTAAGTGAGGGTAAGCAAAACAAACCTGCATGTAGAAGACGGATTCCTAGTCACGTTTCTAGACGAACTTGCATCCTGAATTTACACGTGTAATAAGACCTTCTTCTTTAAACATAAATTTAAAGATAAAAACCTACTACTAGAAATTAAGAAACATTCATTTTGTATGTCAACGCAAATATAAACTATTCTATTCAATGGCCACATAAAACGTGATAGAGCAAATTGAATCATACCTGCGATCCCAGCGATTGGCCCAGAGAAGTAAACGCAGCTGCTGGCAGATTAAAGCCCAATGGTAAGCCCAATGGTAAGCCCGATGAAAGATCTACGTCGGGAGTCGGAGTAACTGTGGAACTCGCCGCGGCTGGGATGAGTGGTACACCAAATAAAAGATTCGAGGTGGAAGGCGTAGTAACGGTGGAACTCGACGGACCAAGCGGAAGAGACGCGGCTGGGATGAGTGGCACACCGAATAAACGATTCGAGGTGGAAGACGGAGTAACGGTGGAACTCGACGGACCAAGAGGAAGAGAAACGGTGGAGCCTGACGGATCGACGGGGAGATTTTGGCCGAGATACCGGTGTCTCCGCGACGTTGGAGTTTGACGGATCCATGGACATATTCGAGCTCAGTGGTGGAGCCGTCGTGGGAGAATCAACGTGATCTTTATTTTCCATTCTTGAACGAGTAAGCAAGAAGATGAAGATGTGTCAGTTAAGTTGTTCATAACTACTTGCTTATATACAAAGGGGATATATCTGTTGCCACGTGTCATAGAGAAGTTCCTTTTTTTAACGATTATAATTAATTTAAATCGAAAGAGTTAATGAGAAAAGAATGGACTATGGAGGAGAGGATCGAATCAGGCTTTATTATTTATTTTTGGGCTTTGTTTTGAAGGTAATATTTCTTGTCAACGTTAACGTGTGTATTTATTTCGATTTGGGCAATAATAAAGTTGTTTTTGTGTGTTTTATCTACGTAATTTAACCACTTAGATGAAACATACATTCGTCTTTTCGATGTTTTAACTTTTATGTACATTCACGATATCAACGTATCAATTATGATATATAGCTAGCTAGATATTGATTACGTAAAATATTTAATAAAACATGCTAGTTGTTCTTTTCTTTTCTTTTGAGCTTTTAGTCTATTATACGTACATTGATGATAACTAAACATATATTTGACGAGACTAATAATCTTTAACAAAAATTATGGCGACATTCCGATTTTATAATTGTTTGGTGATGAAAATCTTCTTAGTTTGGACACTAACTTTTGTATCTACGTCGATTACCAAAATAAGAAATCATGATTAAATTTTAAATAACTAAATGTCATACAAAATGGAAGAACAAACATTAACATGCATGCATCACCATCACCAATAATTCACTTGGTAAATAAGCTTCACTTAACTAAGATAGAGGCAAACATTATTTTCCAAATATACTTACATGATACAACCTACTCCCATGCATATTGTGATTGATTTTCTACCCTAATTGTATCAACTTATTTTCCGAGAAGTAACATGAAGGATTCAGGATAATGGAGATATACAAAAAATATATCGAAATACTTGTTGCTCTTGTATGAGTATACACTAATTTGTTTCTCTATATTCTTTATTATTATTAATACTATTTTAATAAAATAAAACAAAACAAAAGGGGAGAAAGGTTTGACTTTATCGAGTAGTGGAGCTTGCTCAAGAACCAAGTGGACAATTGGACATGGCCCGAGCTATGAACCTATTAATGGGACCAAAGGAAACATCCATAGGATAACTACAAGAATTTTTTTTATGAAAAAGAAAACTACAAGAATTGCTTAATAAACACCGCTGAATTTAAAACTTTTGCCCCCAATAAATCTAATTACTTTTTTTCTTTCGAAAAGTTGGGACCAGACTTTTTAACTTTTCCCATTCCAACCAACCCATACAGCCAACTAGCCAAGATAATAGTGTCCTCAATTCCTCATCTTTACAACAATATCTGACAAGACCTTCATCTATGTTTAAAACCCTCACCTAGACATTTAATAGAGGAAAGGTAAATTATGATACCGGGTTATAAATGGACTCACACCGATGGTTTTAAAAAGAGAGAACTGGGCCTCAAAGCCCATCCAATGGAGAATAAACGGCAACGTTTAAAAAATAGCGGGAAAACGTAGCTGACAAGGTCAATTGCGCGTAGGCCTCTTCGAATCGCCGTCGTGGAAGAAAACTCGCAGCTTCCGTTGCCGAAGTTGAGGATCCGCCTCTCGAATATGAAGGGACAAGATCTATTGCTGAGTCTAGCTACCAATTTTGGATTCGATGAAGAAGCCGCGAAGCAATGCTTGGATAGGTTCCTTGATCTCTACGGTACCAAATTCAAATCTATAAAATACGAAGTTTTTTGACTAATTGACAACGAAGCTTTACGGTTATATATCTCCAAAACGCAAGAATGAAAAGCAAATACTGTTATATATGTTTAAGATTTAACTTAATTTATCCTTTACTAATGTATGAACGTTACTAGAATACTTTGGAGACTGATTCGACCGGTATATTTGTAAACGCAGCTTACAGTCGTGTGATAACTGTGAAATGATCTTTATCATATCTAACCTTTTATTGATGTATATTTTTATTCTCATTTAAATCTTATAAGGTTATGATTTTGGTTTTAACGACATACATATGTTGTAAAAAATATATATCTCTATGCAAAGAAACTGCTTGGAACAAAATTTCTTATTGAGTTTTTCTTCGGGTATTATTATTATCCTCTCTTTCGCATGTGAATCATATATAAATTTAATTGAAAAGACTAGTGAAAAATCTAACAATGTGACACATTTCGATAAACTTCACACTGCGATTCAAAACAAAAGGCGGCTCATTAGAAGGTCCTTCGAACTGATCCTTGCATACGTAAGCATAATCAACTGCTTTGGAAGCAGCGCTAAACGCTTGTTGGAATGAGCTATTTCTCAAAACTCTTTAGTTACTTCGAGCTCTTTGATCGCTATGCCATAACCATTCACACATTCAACGCTAGCGTTCTTGAGCTGCTTGTCATTACCTGAGATTCTCGCAAAGAGGTTCATCAGCTCTAGGTTTTCTTGACCAAACACTTGAGCTTTTTCGGCTGCGAGCTCCATAAGGCCATGAATGTTTATTGCGGTGGTTCTATTATCTGCGCTTAGCCATTTGACGCAAAAGCGACGGTTGTAAAGGATTGAGTGTGAGCAGAGTTTGTTGAGGGTTTCTTTCGTGACGATGTCTGTGGGAGTAAAAGAAGAAGATGATGGGGTGATGATAAGAATCAGAAGAAAATGAAGAGAGAGGATGGAATATGTGTTTCTTGTGATGCAAGATATACCCATTGCTTGGCTTAGATGTGAAGGAACAGTGAATGTTTTTTTCACCTGTTAAATACGAATATGGTGGTTTGATGTTGTAATATGAATTTTGGAGGATTATAGTAGAATTCTCTACCAATATATAGTATCCCGTGTCCCTTCGAGGACATCCGATAAAATTGGAAAAAAAAAGTATCCTGTAAATGTAACTCTTGTTTTAATGAATTCTATCCTAATTCATTATGTAGCTTAAACTGTTAGAAGAATGAATGCGGTATTAATCAATTATGTTAGGAGTAAATAAGTTTTTTTTTTTTTTGGTGCATTGATTGGAACAACACTTGAACGGTAGACTTTGACCTGAATGCCCTTTGTTTATTTCTCCATATTCAAAGAAGTTCATTTTTGTTATTATTCGCTTAGGCATCTTTTTGAGTAGATTCAGCGAGGTCTTGTCTTATTTGTGTGTATCAGAAGCATCAAAGCAAGATAATCAAAATAAGAACCATACAGTAAAAATGGGTCTTAAAAAATATTCTGTTTTAAACCGCAAATTTGTAACAAGGTTTTTCTCTTGAAAGCTGAGCTATATTTCTAGAAAGCGCAGAACAGCAAACATGATCATGAAATCTGATCAAATGTCCTTTTCTCACCTGCTTGTGCACCTGCTTCAAGGTTATCTTCTGGTCCAAGTAAGTTTTGCTCATCAGCCAAGAAAAGCAAGCTAGGTAGTGACGGGAACTGGACATTCTTTACGGTTGACCAAAAAACGTCTTCAAATATCTTGTCAAAGTTGGTCTTCAAAACTTGTGGATCAAAAAACAGTGCGTGCCTCCTGAAACATTAAATAAAATGGAATGTTGAATAAAATCAGTAAAAAAAATAAAATAAAATGAACTGGGCTAAGTGAGGGTAAGCAAAACAAACCTGCATGTAGAAGACGGATTCCTAGTCACGTTTCTAGACGAACTTGCATCCTGAATTTACACGTGTAATAAGACCTTCTTCTTTAAACATAAATTTAAAGATAAAAAAAACCTACTACTAGAAATTAAGAAACATTCATTTTGTATGTCAACGCAAATATAAACTATTCTATTCAATGGCCACATAAAACGTGATAGAGCAAATTGAATCATACCTGCGATCCCAGCGATTGGCCCAGAGAAGTAAACGCAGCTGCTGGCAGATTAAAGCCCAATGGTAAGCCCAATGGTAAGCCCGATGAAAGATCTACGTCGGGAGTCGGAGTAACTGTGGAACTCGCCGCGGCTGGGATGAGTGGTACACCAAATAAAAGATTCGAGGTGGAAGGCGTAGTAACGGTGGAACTCGACGGACCAAGCGGAAGAGACGCGGCTGGGATGAGTGGCACACCGAATAAACGATTCGAGGTGGAAGACGGAGTAACGGTGGAACTCGACGGACCAAGAGGAAGAGAAACGGTGGAGCCTGACGGATCGACGGGGAGATTTTGGCCGAGAGATACCGGTGTCTCCGCGACGTTGGAGTTTGACGGATCCATGGACATATTCGAGCTCAGTGGTGGAGCCGTCGTGGGAGAATCAACGTGATCTTTATTTTCCATTCTTGAACGAGTAAGCAAGAAGATGAAGATGTGTCAGTTAAGTTGTTCATAACTACTTGCTTATATACAAAGGGGATATATCTGTTGCCACGTGTCATAGAGAAGTTCCTTTTTTTAACGATTATAATTAATTTAAATCGAAAGAGTTAATGAGAAAAGAATGGACTATGGAGGAGAGGATCGAATCAGGCTTTTATTATTTATTTTTGGGCTTTGTTTTGAAGGTAATATTTCTTGTCAACGTTAACGTGTGTATTTATTTCCCTTTTTTTCGACAAACAACATTGTGTGTACTGTGTAGCTAATCAGATGATATTTTAGATGTAACATTTTTTACTAAATTATTGTTGTTGGTCTTACAAATGCAAAAATATGTAAAACAACTATGTAAGTTCAATGAAAAAATATCTGAAAACTCCGTGCCCTTTTTTGTTTATAGTGTTCCACTAATACCTATACTATTTTGGAAATGGTTTTGTTTTTAAGAATATCTCTTCAGATAAAATATTATCATTTAAAACAAAAAATATTTTCTCTTTTGGTATCATTTTCGTAAAAAAAAGACGAAGCAGCCATTTAAAGTACGAGTGGGCACCGACCAAATACTTGCCAATATTTAGTTAATTGTTACTTGACTTGCCAAATAATTATGTTTTCTATTTGTATATGACTTGTTTGAATACTTGCAGAAAAAAAATTGATACTTGAAAACTAGTTGACTTAGTTTGTTATTTATCCAATTAAATAGTTGTCTATTGATTGATTGTTAGGTAAACATATAATTACATACAAAAAGATACACACATCCTAAATTTAATATCTAGAAACCACATGAATTATCAGAGAAGTAGACCAAAATGAAAATAAGCGTCTATAATATTGAAAGCCCACGTGAAATCCATTGTTCCTCTATTTCATTTATGTTCCATTTTATTTTGATGCTTAACGGTGAACTAGAATTTTGATATTTAAAGTATGATGTTTATTATCTATACTCTATTAAAAGGAGAATATAGTGAAATCTTAAGGTGTACACGTCAATTAAAATAATCCTCCAATCAGAATATTTAAATTTGACATGTCATGGGTTTCATTATCTTTGCTTTGGGTTTCAAAACCAGAGATGATATTCTGATGGGCTTGCTCTATTGGTTCTTGGGCTTGAGTAAAACCATCGCCACCACAACGACAGAGTCCATAGACGACGCTCGCCTCTACGCCTTTGCCTCTTCGCTATCTCCGCTTGAAACCATCGCGTTGAGTTCTTCGCTTCACTTCGCACAATCAAGACTCCACTACATCTCCATCAATGAATTTGTTCTTAATGATTTCGCTTCAGTTTCTTTTCCTCCTTTATAAACTCTTTTTTCCCTCTGTACAAATCAAAACCTGAAGTTCTCTAACCTCGATCCTTCAGCGATGAAACCTAATGGCAAGTCCCATATCGCCTCCGATTATGATGAAAACGCATGTTCCTGAGATGTCTCTTGGTCCCCACGAGACTCAGTTGCGCTCCCGCTGATCCACTTCGAGGCTTGGAACCCGATTAAGAAAACGCTTAATCGCCTTGAGATGCTCTTGATCGAATAACAGGTTACGTTTAATCTCCAAAATTTCGTAACTTTGTCCCCACTTATTTAATTCAAAACATTGTTAGCTTATTTATTTTGGTTTCTTTATGTCATTATTCACAGGGAATGATTCAAGGCTTCATTTCGCCGGCGATTCAAAAATATTTGCCAAAATGAAGAGAGGATCAATTTACAAACTCAACAACTTTTACGGATCAAGCAACAAATCGATGTATCGGGTTTCACGCCGCGGACTGTCCTTCTCATGGAACTCGAGCTATCGGTTCTTTTGGACAGCACCACCCCTTTCGATGAAGACAGATTCGGTTTCATTCGCATGAGGAGTTTGAAGCTAATTGTGATCTCAAAGGAGACCTCTACGGTAAGCTCTTAAATCCCCACAGATATCTGAGTTGTGCTTTTGATTGGATTTATTTTTGAGTCTTCCTTCCTGCTAGTTACGTAACTCTAGAATAATAAAGTTGCTATTTAGAGAAAACATGTGAATGAATGGAGTGTTTAAAGAGTTTTTGGTTTGTATTACACATACTCAACTTGATATTGAAAGAAGACATGTTAATGAATAGAGTGTGAATGAATATAGTTTTAAGAGTTGTACGCTTGTCTTAATCATTGTCCGGTAACTCTTGGAAGATGCACATCTCGATGAATGAAATTTGGTTTATTAGGTTTGTAACGTTAGGTAGCAAAACTTATTAAATTTATCTCTTGGATGTTGTTCATCATCATAGCATATCATAGTCTAAATGTGATCTTCGTTGATTATTTAGGATAATGTCCTTTTAATTCATGTTTTGATAAAATGTTAGACTACTTATTTTGGAGTCATCAAACTTATGCACTTTATTAATGATGTTACAGATGTTGTTGGCCACATGAAGTTGGTCAATGGGCAGACTCACTCGAGCGCCCCGCCCTTGAAGAAGTGGATAGCAGCTCGCGGGCATCTTCGTTCATGTGCAATTACATGAGTACGCCTACATTTATCTCTTACACATCTCTTCTCTGTACTTCTCTTAACCATTGGGTGTGATTTTTGCAGGGACCTGTGATAAAGCTTTATCTTTGGGACCAGGCTGCAAAGGACTTCTGCATAAAATTTAAGTCCTACGAAAACACACCCACCGTGTTATTGGTCACGACCGTCAACACGAAGCTTCTAGGTTTCCATTTCTCTCTCGTAATATAGCTTTCTTACATTTATATATCTACACTTGGAGTTGTTTTAATGGGATTTCCATAATATAACGTACTCTCGCCCTAACCTCAATGTCCTCTTCATGGTTTTATGGATAACGATGTCCAACCCACCGTCGACACTCGCCTGGTAAGTATTTTTGTATTTTATTACAATTACTCTTTGGCTAAATGAAGTTAACCGTAAAAATCCATTGTAAAGGATTGATTTTGAGCAGAGTTTGTTGAGGGTTTCTTTCGTGACGTTGTCTGTGGGAGTAAAGGAAAATGATGAAGGGGTGATGATAAGAATCAGAAGAAGTTGAAGAGGGAGGATTGAATATGTGTTTCTTGTGATGCAAGATATACCCATTGCTTGGCTTAGATGTGAAGGATCAGTGTATGTTTTTCTAAATGTTAAATACGAATATGGTGGTTTAGTGTTATTATAATATGAATGAATAATTTGGAGGATTATAGTAGAATCCTCTATCAATATATACTATAGTGTAAATGTAACTCTTGTTTTAATGAATTGCTGTCCCAATTCATTATGTAGCTTAAACTGTTAGAAGAATGGTGCGTTATTAATCAATTTTGTTAGGAGTAAATAAGTTTCTTTTTTTTTTTGTGTGCATTAATTAGAACAACACTTGACCGGAAGACTTTGACCTGAAAGACCTTTGTTTATTTTGGATCTTTGAAGAATAGTCCTTTGTATATATATGTGTGGATGAAGATTATGCATTTCATGATTCAAAGAAGTTCACTATTTGTTATTATCTACGTAGGAATCTTTTTGAGTAGACTCAACGAGGTCTTGTCTTATTTGTTTGTATCAGAAGCATCAAAGCAAGATAATCAAAATGATCAAAACTCATGTGAGTTATGGCCCTCTGTAAAGGAGTAAGAACCATAGAGTAAAAATAAGAGAACTACATCCAAAATGGGTCTGAAAAAGTCTTCTGTTTTTACACAGCAAATTTGTAACAATGTTTTTCTCTTGAAAGCCGAGCTATATTTCTAGAAAGCGCAGAACAGCAAACATGATCATGAAATCTGATCGAATGTCCTTTTCTCACCTGCTTGTGTATCTGCTTCTTGGTTACCTTGTGGTCCAAGTAAGTTTTGGTCTTCCACAGAGAACAACAAGCTAGGTAGTGTGGGGAAGTGGACACTCTTTATATTTGACCAGAAAGCATCCTCTAGTATCTTGTCAATGTTGGTCTTCAAAACTTGAGGATCAAAAAACAGTGAATGCCTCCTAAAAAAATAAAATGAATGTTAATCAAATGAGTAACAAAACCAAATAAAATGAACATAGTGAAGTGAGGGTAAACAAAACAAACCTGCACGTAGAAGACGGATGATCTTCCGCGAAATGGTCGATGTGTTTCCATACTCCTATATCCTGGTAATCTTTTTTCTCTGTACGGAAACGTGGTGGCCTGCTCAACTGCAAACACACACACATAAGGTCCTAGTTTTAAAAGAACGTAACAACTTTTTTTGTAAACATACCATACCTCGATTTGAAAGCAATCATGTTCGGCTTTAAAAGATAGCACACTGTCCCAGTCAATCTCCATCTTCTTAACCTGTTTCCTTAATCCAGTATCTGTTACCACCTCGCTGATATATAATCTCCCACACGAACTGCTTTGAAAGAAAGTGGCATTTGGCAATAAGATCCCTAGAGCTGGCAGCAGTTTGGGTCCAGTTCCCAATATTGATCCTCGTCATTGGAAAATGAATAGGTCTCTTTTTTCTAGGCACGTTTCTAGACGAACTTGCATCCTGAATTTACACGTGTAAGACCTTGCTTGTTCTTTAAACACAATTTAAAGATAAAAAAAAAAAAAACTACTACTACAAGTTATAAGAAACACTCACTTTGTAAGTCAACGAAAATATAAACTATTCTATTCAATGGCCACATAAAACGAGACAGAGCAAATTGAGTCATACTAGTAAGTACCTGCGTTCCCGACGAAAGATACTGGCCCAGAGAACTAGACGCAGCTGCTGGCAGATTCAAGCCCAATGAAAGATCTACGTCGGAAGTTGGAGTAACGGTGGAACTCGCCGCGGCTGAGCTGAGTGATGAACCGAACAAAAGATTCGCGGTGGAAGGCGGAGTAACGGTTGAACTCGACGGACCAAGCGGAAGAGAAACGGCTGATCTGAGTGTTGAACCGAATAAAAGATTCGCGGTGGAAGGCGGAGTAACGTTGGAACTCGACGGACCAAGCGGAAGAGCCGCGGCTGAGCTGATTGGTGAACCGAATAGAAGATTCGCGGTGGAAGGCGGAGTAACGGCTGAACTCGACGGACCAAGAGGAAGAGACGCGGCTGAGCTGAGTGGTGAACCGAATAAAAGATTCGCGGTGGGAGGCGGAGTAACGTTGGAACTCGACGGACGAAGCGGAAGAGAAGCGGTGGAGCCTGACGGATCCATGGGCATATTCGAGCTCAGTGGTGGAGCCGTCGTGGGAGAATCCTCGCTATCTTTATTTTCCATTCTTGAACGAGTAAGCAAGAAGATGAAGATGTGTCAGTTAAGTTTGTTCATAACTACTTGCTTTAAAGGGGATATATCTGTTGCCACGTGTCATAAAGAAGTTCCTTTTTATTACGAATCAGGCTTTTATTATTTATTTTTGGGCTTCGTTTTGAAGGACTTTTTCTTTAGGTTCACCAACCAATAGAAAGTTGTCATTTTAGATCTAGTATCTTTTAATTAAGGAAACAAAATAACTTGCCAAATTATATTATGCTTTTAAAATAAAAAATAAAAAATTAAATAAATAAAATAACAATAGTTCTAAAAAGATTATTTAAAAAATATTTATTTTAAGATTTAGAGTTTAGTGTTTAAGATTTATAATTTAGAATTTATCCAAATGTTTAGTGTTTTTCCAAGGGTTTAGGGTTTACCTAAGGGTTTAGGGTTTACCCAAGGGTTTAGGGTTTACCCAAGGGTTTAAGGTTTTCCCAAGGGTTTAGGGTTTAGGATTAGAGTTTAGGGTTTAGTGTTTTGTTGACAACATGTTTAGTGTTTTTCCAAGGGTTTAGGGGTTTACCCAAGGATTTAGGGTTTACCCAAGGATTTAGGGTTTAGGATTTGAGTTTAGGGTTTAGTATTAGAGTTTAGGGTTTAGTGTTTTGTTGACAACATTTTTTTTTAAATTCGTTTTTATATATTATTTTTATTTATTTTTAAATTTTATTTTGAAAAAATAATATAATTTGCCAAGTTATTTGGTTTCCTTAATTAAAAGATACTAAATTTAAAATGATAATTTTCTATTGGTTGGTGAATCTAAAGGTTCACCCTAGGGGGTGAACCCAAGAATAACTCGTTTTGAAGGTAACATTTCTTGTCAATGTTAACGTGTGTATTTATTTCCCTCTTCTCGACAAACAGCATTGTGCGTAGTAAATATTGACTAGAAACTTTTTTTGCTAAATATTAACTACAAAGTTGCCATGAAGATTAGCATTGAGCCATTTATGGTGTCCAAATTTCATTTTTAAGCAAATACTTACAACTCACAAAAGTATGAAATGACATCGAAACAGTTTGAACAACAACAAAAATACGCAATATATTCGTCCAACTCGTGATGATTTTTGACATTTTTCCCCATTGCAAACACTTGATTAAATACATTATGAAACATTCGGATTATAAATGCGTAAAAGAATAACCAAAACAAATAATACACACCAACGGCTCATGCAATCGGCTATAAAGCTGAGCCGAGTTTAACGGACGGCTGAAACTCAGACAGAATCTTCGTTAGAACCGTCATGCCTGGGACCTGCATTTCCAGCCCCGCTATGTGATGGAGGGCGGAAGCTATATGATTCAAAGATCAAGGGTTGATCTCGAATCGGTTGCTTGTGTTCGAAGGTAATTCGAAAACAAGAAGGATAGAGCGCGAATACTCTTCACAGTGTCTTTTGCAAAGCTCTTTTAAAACCTAAGACTTAGAACTCTTTATTAATCAAATCGTGGTCTCTACAAGCAAGATTAAGACCCTTTAAATACTAACAACGAAAAGCATAAACCTAGGAGGATTTAGTTAACTCCTCTTTAAAAGGAAAACGAAAACACCTAAAAGGAAAGTTAAAACCGTCTTAAACTTAAAAGGAAATTCCTATGTGGAAGAGGAGTTGTGAGCGTTGGTAGTCGTGTGGATTGCTTGCGACCAAAGGTTGAGCTGCATCAGGTCCGCGGGTTGGAAGGATTCGACCACGAATCTGAAGTGTCATTATCCCCATGATAAGCGAAGATATGTGTCAGTTAAGTTTGTTCATAACTACTTGCTTTAAAGGGGATATATCTGTTGCCACGTGTCATAAAGAAGTTCCTTTTATTACGAATCAGGCTTTTATTATTTATTTTGGGCTTCGTTTTGAAGGACTTTTTCTTGGCTCACCAACCAATGAAGTCATTATTTAGATCTAAGATCTTTAATTAAGGAAACAAAATAACTCACAAATTATATTATGCTTTTAAAATAAAAAATAAAAAATTAAATAAATAAAAATAACAATAGTTCTAAAAAAAGATTATTTAAAAAAAATATTTATTTTTAAGATTTAGAGTTTAGTGTTTAAGATTTATAATTTAGAATTTATCCAAATGTTTAGTGTTTTTCCAAGGGTTTGGTTTACCTAAGGGTTTAGGGTTTACCCAAGGGTTTAGGGTTTACCCAAGGGTTTAAGGTTTTCCCAAGGGTTTAGGGTTTAGGATTAGAGTTTAGGGTTTAGGTTTTGTTGACAACATGTTTAGTGTTTTTCCAAGGGTTTAGGGGTTTACCCAAGGATTTAGGGTTTACCCAAGGATTTAGGGTTTAGGATTTGAGTTTAGGGTTTAGTATTAGAGTTTAGGGTTTAGTGTTTTGTTGACAACATTTTTTTTTTTTAAATTCGTTTTTTATATATTATTTTTATTTATTTTTAAATTTTATTTTGAAAAAATAATATAATTTGCCAAGTTATTTGGTTTCCTTAATTAAAAGATACTAAATTTAAAATGATAATTTTCTATTGGTCGTATGATCTAAAGGTTCACCTTGGGTGAACCCAAGAATAACTCGTTTTGAAGGTAACATTTCTTGTCAATGTTAACGTGTGTATTTATTTCCCTCTTCTCGACAAACAGCATTGTGCGTAGTAAATATTGACTAGAAACTTTTTTTGCTAAATATTAACTACAAAGTTGCCATGAAGATTAGCATTGAGCCATTTATGGTGTCCAAATTTCATTTTTAAGCAAATACTTACAACTCACAAAAGTATGAAATGACATCGAAACAGTTTGAACAACAACAAAAATACGCAATATATTCGTCCAACTCGTGATGATTTTTGACATTTTTCCCCATTGCAAACACTTGATTAAATACATTATGAAACATTCGGATTATAAATGCGTAAAAGAATAACCAAAACAAATAATACACACCAACGGCTCATGCAATCGGCTATAAAGCTGAGCCGAGTTTAACGGACGGCTGAAACTCAGACAGAATCTTCGTTAGAACCGTCATGCCTGGGACCTGCATTTCCAGCCCCGCTATGTGATGGAGGGCGGAAGCTATATGATTCAAAGATCAAGGGTTGATCTCGAAATCGGTTGCTTGTGTTCGAAGGTAATTCGAAAACAAGAAGGATAGAGCGCGAATACTCTTCACAGTGTCTTTTGCAAAGCTCTTTTAAAACCTAAGACTTAGAACTCTTTATTAATCAAATCGTGGTCTCTACAAGCAAGATTAAGACCCTTTAAATACTAACAACGAAAAGCATAAACCTAGGAGGATTTAGTTAACTCCTCTTTCTAAAAGGAAAACGAAAACACCTAAAAGGAAAGTTAAAACCGTCTTAAACTTAAAAGGAAATTCCTATGTGGAAGAGGAGTTGTGAACGTTGGTAGTCTCGTGTGGATTGCTTGCGACCAAAGGTTGAGCTGCATCAGGTCCCGCCGGGTTGGAAGGATTCGACCACGAATCTGAAGTGTCATTATCCCCATGATAAGCGAAGATATGTTTAACGTTGAAAACGTCCGACGTGCGCATGTGAGAAGGCAGCTGAACAAGATATGCATTAGGATTAATACGTTCGAGAATTGCCAGTGGTCCAATCTTACGTGACTTGAGTTTGTTATATTCCCGTGCTGGGAAACGATCCTTGGTGAGGACGACCCACACCAAATCCCCTGGTTGGAATATAAGCTCGCGCCTTTTCTTATCTGCATCACTTTTGTAACGAGCTGCAGAGGCTGCCAAATGTTTAAGAGCAAGACGATGAACATCCTGCAAGTCAGTAACAAAGTCGGCCGCTTCACCATGAGTGCGAGTCAAGTCCGGGAGCGTTGTAAGATCGAGGGGAGCACGCAGAATAACACCAAACACCACTTGAAAAGGACAAAAATCCAAACTGCAATTGAAGGCATGGTTATGCGCGAACTCGGCCTGACAAAGCTTGCTATCCCAACTCTTAATGTTGTCACCAACTAAGCACCGAAGTAAGTCCGCAAGAGAACTATTAGTGACTTCGGTCTGGCCATCCGTCTGCGGGTGATACGCCGAACTCATATCCAAGCTAGTGCCCAGCAGTTTCCACAATGATCGCCAAAAGTGAACAATAAATCTCGAATCATGGTCGGAGACAATCGACAGAGGCATACCGTGCAGTTTATAAATCTCGCGGAAGAACAGGACCGCGATATTGACAGCATCAGAGGTCTTCTTACACGGAACAAATCGAGCCATCTTGGAGAATCTGTCAACAACGACAAAGATAGAATCGTTCCCTGATTGGTGATTCAATGTCGTTGCTGATTGGTGACGGAAAAGACGGAGGGGCGGGAGTAGTAACCAACGCAAACGCCATGCCTTCTTCGTGGAGTTCGGATCGAAACGCTTCATAGGAGCAGAATAAAGACTTCAACGTTTTTGGTATCACGGGAGATGGAAGGGGACTGACGGGTTGCTTCCTCTATAATCAAACCTCGTCGTGTTGCATGAGGACAAGCTGTATGTCGATGCCCTGCTTCGCCACAAGTGTAACAACGTAAGGCATTAGGACGATTGGAACGTCGAAGTTGATGATCATCCTGGCCTCTTGGAAGATGCACATCTCGATGAATGAAATTTGGTTTATTAGGTTTGTAACGTTAGGTAGCAAAACTTATTAAATTTATCTCTTGGATGTTGTTCATCATCATAGCATATCATAGTCTAAATGTGATCTTCGTTGATTATTTAGGGATAATGTCCGCTTTGAATTCATGTTTTGATAAAATGTTAGACTACTTATTTTGGAGTCATCAAACTTATGCACTTTATTAATGATGTTACAGATGTTGTTGGCCACATGAAGTTGGTCAATGGGCGACTCTCGAAGCGTCCGTCCTTGAAGAAGTGGATATAGCAGCTGCGAGGCATCTTCCGTTCATGTGCAATTACATGAGTACGCCTACATTTATCTCTTACACATCTCTTCTCTGTACTTCTCTTAACCATTGGGTGTGATTTTTGCGATGGACCTGTGATAAAGCTTTATCTTTGGGACCAGGCTGCAAAGGACCTGCATAAAATTTAAGTTACTCAAAACACCCGTGTTATTGGTCACACATCAACCCACGAAGCTTCTAGGAGGTTTCCATTTCTCTCGTAATATAGCTTTCTTACATTTATATATCTACACTTGGAGTTGTTTTAATGGGATTTCCATAATATAACAGGTACTCGCCCTAACCTCAATGTCCTCTTCATGTTTTTATGGATAACGATGTCCAACCCACCGTCGATTACCTCGCCTGGTAAGTATTTTTTGTATTTTATTACAATTACTCTTTGGCTAAATGAAGTTAACCGTAAAATCCATTCGATTCTTGTTGAAGCCTACTTTGTGTGTTAGGTTGTGCTCTAATCCGAGAATGGCAAGGAGGTTAATGCGAGGTGGTGACTAAACGTGAGCCACTGACTATTGGGGAGATATTCTCCTACATCAAGCAGGAATCGCCAAGGTACCACTGAAGTTATAAATTTCTTACGCATTATGAAAAGCTTGGGTGCTCATATCTCTTTCTCGCAGCGGGAGGGTTTTTGAATGCGGCTACCATTGATGATGTTGTGCATGACTCTCCTTGGTATTACATTTCATGTGGTGGGTGCCATACTAAGGCTAGCAAAGGACCAACTTCATTGATGTGTAGCAAATGTGGCAAGGTTAACGTGAGCGGGTGTTCCACAAGATGCACTTTAGACTCGGTTCTCAATGTCTTTTCACTGGAATTAGTACTGATTTGTTTTCTTTACAGGTACCGTGCAAAGATATCTGTCTATGACAACATGAGCAAGCCATTTTATACTACTCGGCGATGCTGGTCGTCAACCGTGGGAAGAAGGCATCGAGTTAGTCAGCAACTATTTTGAGGTAAATTTTCAACACGGTGCTTTGAGGTTTATAACGGACGTTGTTGTTCTTGAATATCAGGCTAATGAAACCCAAGGTGTTATGAGGTGCCTGTCCCGAAGCTCTAATCAGCACCATCGGACAGAAGCATAAGTTTTGTGTAAAAGTTACAAAACACAACTTATCGGGAAGTCACGAGCTATAAGCGTGACCAAGATCCTCTCTTTGGACACTCTCCCGGACCTGAAGCCTCGGTCGAACCAACGTTGCTGCAACTTCCGGAAACTTCTGTCTGCGGAAATGTTGTCTGCAGCTTCCAAAGCATGTGGAATCTGCAGATGAGGGACTAAGAGGTGAGAGTGCTGAGATGCAGAAGCTAAACGCCAAGTGTGGGAACTAGAGCTTCGTCGTCTATGAAGTTGAATGCAGTTTAAGTGTTTGTTTTGCAGTTTTATTATGGACCCATAATTTCCTTTCAGTTTTACTTTTCGAGTTTTCTCCCCTTGCAAACATTTTCTTTACTTTGAATGATTATTAGATGATAATCATCTGTTTTGAACTAATACTCGCTTCTTCAGCGTTCATTCACATTTTGAATGATTTGCTTATCTGAAATGATTCTTTTATCTATCCAACCAAATTCCAAACCAAAATCAAGATCTCTAACTTTACAACCGGATTGTTTCTAAGGATCGAGAATACAAAGGAATGAAGAACCCACCTCCCACACCCCCTCTAGGCTAGGGTACAACACCACTTTACTTCGTAACATTCTATAGAAATATATAATAACTCCACTTGACAACCTCTCACACACGATATAAACTCTGAAACAAAACTTGGAGACTATGTTTCTTTGGAATCAATAAGTCTCGTATTAAATATTATATCACCGAGTTTTATTTCACTTCATGTAATACAACTCTTAAAAGAATGCAAGAGACAAACAGTAGATAATAGGGGGTTCGCGTATATAATTAGAAGAAATTTATCAACTTAACAATAGTGAACGTCAAAAATATATTAAAACAATAAAATGAATTTTAAGTAACTTCTTCAGATAGTGCAGAATCCTTTGAAACTTTCTCCTTGGAATCAGTCTTCAGAACCCGGTGAAAAATAAAAAGCATAACAACACGAATGAAAAGTTTAGTAATGGACATAATTGAATAAATAAACTAATTAAGATCACACTAATGCTTAAACTGCAATGTTTCATAATTCATATTCATATGAATAATCTCACTTACTAATATTTGGTTTTTATATTTATAAATCTTGAAAAGATAAACCAACTGATTAGAATTATAATTTTAAGAAACAAAAACCTACCTTATATACAAAGCACAATTAGACCACAACAAATAACGTATAAGGTCTCATAATATATTTGTTTCAAAAAAGGAATCATAAACTAAACTAAAAGGTATCAATAAGTTTTACTCTAAATCACGTTTTGACCAATATTAAATTATGTTTGTTAAGGTTTACCCAATGTCAATATTCGGTGCTTAAAACCCAAGAAATGTTTGCGATTCCCACTGAATAAGAAAACCAATTCAATACTTTTTCAAATGTTTTTTCTGAAAAAACATCTAGCCAATTTTTTCCATTAGCCTGTCAATATGAATGAACATTAATTAGAGTAAGTCCACAAATTCCCAATAAAAAATACATCTTGCTAATTTTTCTCATGCAGAAACTTCCACCGAGGCTAAGCGAAAAGAGGTCAATTTTCGGATCACACAACAAGCCAAAAGGTGTGTTAATTTTCTCATAAATATTTTATATCTTTATCAAACATCATAGTACGTTAAATTATTAGTGTATTTCGAGTCCGCCAGATATCGACCCACCAACATTCAAACCTAGATTGTTTGATTGTAAGTTTAAAATGGATTATAATACTATATTCATCATCAATATGTATCCAAAACTGTTTTGCTTATCAAATTTAAATCTACATAGGCTGTGATAAGTGTGACCTTTATGGTACGAATAATTTTCAATCCTAAAAACAGTTTTCTACTTCAGCATGCTTATGTTTATAATCTCTAATGGACTTTTTGTGAGGAATGACATGCCGCGGCATGAGAAAAACCATCTTACTATCAAAACGAACATCATCTCGCTACAAGGTAATCATCTCAGCTAAGCGACGTAAAAACACTCAAGTGTTTATCCAAATTAATACTTCTCAAAATCAATGCATACACTATCTCCAAAATCGAAGAGGAGTCAAGAGACTACTACAGTCACGATAGCTTTGAGATTTCGAAACTCGAGCTCACTCTCAAAGTTGGGGCCCGGTTATGCTTAGAAACATAAATCAAAGAAAAGGATTATGTAATGGTACGTATGATCCTAACACACATAGGCTTAACGAGTGCTCAAGGCAGAAATAATAACTGGCTCACATTGGAAATGAAGTTTTAATCCCAAGGATTGTTCTCTTGCATGATGAAATAAAGCTGCCGTTCACTTTCGTCGGCGACAATTCCTATCAGATTGTGTTATGCAATGACGATCAATAAAAGTCGGGCCAAAGTTTAAAAGAGGTTCTCCTATATCTACCTAAACCGATATTAGCACATGGTCAACTCTATGTAGCCCTCTCCGTGTAACAAGCAAAGCAGGACTAAAATCATTAAAGGCAGCACCTACAAAAAGTGAAGAACATAGTCTACAAAGAAATCTTCAACCTTCCTTCACATGAGAGTGTGTAAAATTTTAAATTCACAATCTCTATGATTATGTATTTAAATGGTTATTTACCTAATACTTCACATTTATCTCCTCCCCTGTCCTAGCTATCAACAGAAAAAGTCAAAGCGGAAAATCGTTCCTAATCTAGATATCTCACTACTTCCAAAATGCGTCTGCATGTTATCAATTAAATAAACTGATTTATATTACTAAGTTATGTTAATTGATTTATTTTAAAATTGTTTCAGGCTCTCCCTCCGAAAGAACCACATCACATCTACACTCTCTTCATCAAAAGTCCACCATCTTATCTATAATTTCCATCTTTTTTACAGAGACCTTAATATTTGTTCTTCCTAAAGATGATAACTTTCCTCTGCTTCAAAACAATAATTTGTACCAAATATTTATTTCAGCCGATCTACTGTGCTAAGGATAACCCCATAAAACAAATGAATGTCAAATTTCTTAAAAAAGTAATTTATGGTTAAAAATATATATTTAGAATCTATGAATTTTTATCAAATATATGTTAGTAAAAACAAAAATTTCATTAATCCAGTAAAAAAACAAACTACAATAAACAATAACATCAGAAATTTATAAATATTTAATTCCACAATATCTTATTCTATTCTATTTGAATAATAAACTCTAGAACATTAAACAATATAATAAACTTTAAAAAAATTAAAATATCGGGAACAACCCCGGGCGTAGCCCGGGAAAAATCTCTAGTCTTAGTTAATAATAGAATGCCTAGTATATTAAACTAACATCGATATTATTGTAGTGAAAGCAAAAGACAAGTATTATTTTGCAGAAACAAATATTATTTAGTAAATAACGAGTAATGGAGGTAAGTATCAAAAAATAAAACAATGTTTGACCTTTGGTTTGTTTTTGTAGTTAGTCAAATTTGTTTGACTTATTACACATCTTGTCTAACGCCAAGTGCTTAGCTTTTCAAAGCAAGTACATGTCAAGTCACAAGTAAAAGGCAAGTATCAGGCAAATATCGGATAATGATGTCCAACTTTAATTTGAATTCACTAACTAGTTTAGTTCTTTGCTACTGAGAAATATTTTTCTGACGGCACTTAACAACTGGTTAGATGTATAATATGTTGAAATCGTAATATACAGTATTACTATCTATATTTTATTCTGTTTCAAAATATGTGATGTTTTATGTTTAAATAATTTAAATATAAATAATTTAACCAATAAAATCATGCATCATAATAAATGCGGTCATAAAAAACAAATAACATTAAGTTTTGCATAAAAATTTAAAACATTATATATTTTGAAACAAAAAAAATTAACACATTATTTAGACAAAAACGGAAGGAATATGTATGTTGAACTCTCTCCTTTTTGTTTCTTCTTTGATTGGTTATCATGATTGGCTTTAGAAAGCGGTGCTGAAGGACGATGGGCCTTGATGGTTCCTGTCTGAGGTTGTAGAGCTTTGGACCTTCGAACATGTTAAATTTTAATTCGGTAATAAGTGAACTGACTCAAATTTCTATACTAATACTAGTCTTTTAAACTTTCTGATATTTTCTCTTTGGCAAACTCTTTTGAGATTATCTCTTTTGTATGGATTCCTCGTGAGAATGCGGTGGCTGATGGTTTGGCAAAACAGAGTTTATCTGCTGAACTAGCCATCAATGTACCACTAAACCTTGGCTAAAGCCCTCAATGCATTTGTGTTTAAAAAAAAAAAAAAAACTTTCTATGCTAGACATCCTTTTTAGAGATGATGGTTTTCGTGAATACATTTCGAACTAATCTACACTAAAATGGTAATAATTTTTGGGCATTCTACTTGGATCAACCAAACAATTGAAGCTCTATCATGATAATTTCACAGTCTTTCAATTCAAAACCAATTAACATTAAATAAATATGCTCATAGACTTTATATATAAATGTCAGTCTCTTTAAATTTTTAAAGTACCATTTAAACAGGAAAAATCACGATGATCATAATTTGATCAGTTTCTTTCTTTGTGTTGTAATTTTTTTTTTTGATGACTTTGGTTCAAAGTTTGAAACTTTGTAATCTTTTTTTTTTGAAACATTGTAATCGTTTCGTGTGCCTCTTACTTTCCCAATTGTTTTTATTTTTATTTTCTATGTAATATACTTTGCAAACTAACTTCGACTAATATTTATAGATAGAGTGGGATAAAAATTTGAAGCAGAAATAAAGGAGCAAGATAAAGACGAATTGTTGTGATTTTTAAGTTATCTAGGGTTTTGGTTATTTTTGACTTTATAGAAGTGAAACAAATAACATTAGTTAAAGATGACTTTGGTAGATTGAAAGCCAAAACGAGTCAGCTCACTACAATGGATGCCGAGATAGAGTCTTCTCCAGCGGTTCACCCAAGTTTCCAATATCCCTTAACGGTAATTAAGTCTTCTAATTTACTTGTTTGAGCTGTGGAAAAGTTTTGTTTACTTGAGTCCCAAGAATCTGAAAACATTGACCTTTCTGGCAGATTGTTATTAGAGTAGCAGGAAAAAGAGTATACCTAGAAGTGCCTTCAGTTGTTTTTGATGCTAAACCTTCGGCCAATGCTGACTCAGAATTCCTAAAGTACTTTAAGGATTCAAAGGTTCATTTTATAAATGGTCAAGGGTACCAGATTGACGTCAGCGAAGCAGATAAAACGGTGATGTTTAAAGCAATCAACCTTGCAAGTTATGTTGGGAAACAAGTTTTGTATACATGGTTCTCTCGTAGTTATACGGTAAGAAGGTTTGACGAAGATGCTTAGTCAACTTCTCCCATGACTGAATTGGTGCTTTGCCGGTTCGTGAACGAGTTATCTTAAGTTGCTTTCACCAAGTTGCTGCATGTCCCCGAAAGCGCATGGCCACCAGAGGAACTCGTCGCGCGGGTGGAACTTGTTTGAATTCAAGGATTTCCTCGACGGAGACTAACCAGTCAATAAGAACATCTCCTTTGAGTCCTCCATGAAATTATGGTATATCAACCTTAAAACCTTGTTCCCAACGAGTATCAAAATTGTCACGACGACGTAAGTCATCGCGATATACGCGTCTATGGAGATCGTCTTCTTCGTCTTCGTTCGCGCGTGCTTCGAGAGCTCGTGCATCACCTAACTGTTGCTGCTGTTGGTTCTGTGGCTGTTGATGATGAAGTTGATGTTGGATGGGTGGGATTGGGTGTTGCGGACGATGGTGTGGTTGATGCTGTGGCGGTGGGATTTGTACATTAGCCACTTGTTGGTTTTGAGGATCCAAACGAGTGAGTATTGTGTTCATCGTGTCCAAACGGGTTGTCAATGATTCGCCCAATTGTTGAATTGAGTTCTGCATTGCCGTCTGAATGGTGGTTGCAAAACCCGCTTGCATCTCTGCCATGAGGTTTCGAAAATCATTCATGTCTGGGAGGTTTCCGTCTGTCGACGTCTTTTTTGTCATGATAACGATAGATGAAATCCAGAAACGTACTTATTTTGATACCAACTGATGGAGGGCGGAAGCTATATGACTCAAAGATCAAGGGTTGATCTCGAAATCGGTTGCTTGTGTTCGAAGGTAATTCGAAAACAAGAAAGATAGGGCGCGAATACTCTTCGCAGTGCCTTTTGAAAAGCTCTTTTAAAACCTAAAACTTAGATTTCTTTATTAATCAAATCGTGGTCTCTACAAGCAAGATTAAGACCCTTTAAATACTAACAACGAAAAGCATAAACCTAGGAGGATTTAGTTAACTCCTCTTTCTAAAAGGAAAACGAAAACACCTAAAAGGAAAGTTAAAACCGTCTTAAACTTAAAAGGAAATTCCTATGTGGAAGAGGAGTTGTGAACGTTGGTAGTCTCGTGTGGATTGCTTGCGACCAAAGGTTGAGCTACATCACTATGTAATCCGCCGTCTCGTTTAAAAGCTCTGGTAACGCCGTTCTCCGGCAACCCGGCACCAACCCACCTAACGCCCGGACACGATATCCCACCACCGACAACTTCCTCCTCCTCCCTCCACCTCCCCTAACCGCCGAAGCCGGCTTTGAATGCTTGTGCAGGCGCAGACTCCTCCCGTACCGGCTCACCAATATGGCTCGGCTCCACCAAGTCGTTCCACGAGCCGTTGCCGCGAGCACTTTGTCGGCCGTGTCCCGAACCGTTGCGCTCCGCCGAGAACGCCGGAGAGCATAATAGAGTCTTAAGGAATAAACCTTCTGCGCTGCCGTGGCTCTCCATCTGCGACTAAGATGTCTCGCCGGATCTTCCGTGCTTCTTCTTGATCGACGAAGAGCCTCCAAAAGTTTTGGAGCGAAACCTCTCTGCCCTCCTCTTTGCAGTCTCCGGCCAAAAGGGATTGTTTCAGTCCCTTCTACCTCCGACGACGACGTTGAATGATTCATTCTTTAACGTTCTTCAAGAAGTTCGATATTATTGAATCTTCTGAGGAACAAGTCGAGAGCTCTTTCTTATTTCTTGATATAATAATTCAGTCATTGGAGGAATCTATATATATAACATTTGTACAAGTTCATCATGTTTTTGTATATGTAAGACCAATTAACAACAATAATTTAGTAAAAATGTTACCTCTAATATATCATCTGATTACGCTACACAGTACACAGATAATTACGTTATCTATTTGTATTTGACTTGCTTGAATACTTGCAAAAAAATTGATACTTGAAAACTACTTGACTTAGTTTGTTATTTACCCAATTAAATATTTGTCTATTGATTGTTTGTTAGGTAAACATATAATTACATATAAAAAGATACACACATCCTAAATTTAATATCTAGAAACCATATGAATTCTCAAAGAAGTAGACCAAAATGAAAATAAGCGTCTATAATATTGAAGACCACATGAAATTCATTGTTCCTCTATTTTATTTATGTTCCATTTTATTTTGATGCTATATATGTTGGCAAGGTTAACGGTAAACTTGGGTTTTGATATTTTAAAGTATGAGGTTTATTATTTTGCCAAAACAAATATTATTTAGTAAATAACGAGTAATGGGAGTAAGTATCAAAAATAAAACAATATTTGACCTTTGGTTTGTTTTTGTAATTAGTGAAATTTGTTGACTTATCATTCATCTTGTCAACGCTAAGTGTTTAAAAGTGAGTACATGTCAAGTCATGAGTAAAATGCAAGTATCGAATAATGATGTCCAACTTTAATTTAAATTCACTAACTAGTTTAGGTCAATGCTACTGAGAAATATTTTTCTGACGGCACTTAACAATTGGTTAAATGTATAATATGTTGAAATCGTAATATACAGTATTACTATCTATATTTTATTCTGTTTCAAAACATGTGATGTTTAAATAATTTAACTATAACTAATTTAACCAATAAAATCATGCATTTTTACAAAAAAAAAAAGTCATGCATCATAATAAATACAGTCATAAAAAACAAATAACATTAAGTTTTGCATAAAAATTTAAAACATCATATATTTTGAAACAAAAAATTCTAACACATTATTTAGACAAAAACGGAAGGAATATGTATGTTGAACTCCCTCCTTTTTGTTTCTTCTTTGATTGGTTATCATGATTGGCTTTAGAAACGGTGCTGAAGGACGATGAGCCTTGATGGTTCCTGTTTGAGGTGTAGAGCTTTGGATCTTCGAACATGTTATATTTTATAAATTTCAATTCGGTTATTAGTTAACTGACTCAAATTTCTATATTAATACTAGTCTTTTAAACTTTCGATGTTAGACATTCTTTTTAGAGATGATGGTTTTCATGAATACATTTGAAACTTTGTAATCTTTTTTTTTTTTTTAACTTTGTAATCTTACATCGCATTACGATATCGTTTCAGTGTGCCTCTTACTTTCCCAATTGTTTTTATTTTTATTTTTATTTTCTATGTAATATACTTTGCAAATTAACTTCGACTAGTATTTATAGATAGAGTGGGATAAAAATTTGAAGCAGAAAAAAAGGAGCAAGATAAAGACGAATTGTTGTGATTTTTAAGTTATCTAGGGTTTTTTTTTTTTTTGGCTTTATAGAAGTGAAACAAATAACATTAGTTAAAGATGACTTTGATAGATTGAAAGCCAAAACGAGTCAGCTCACTACAATGGATGCCGAGCTAGAGTCTTCTCCAGCGGTTCACCCAAGTTTCCAATATCCCTTAACGGTAAGTCTTCTAAATTACTTGTTTGGCTGTGGAAAAGTTTTGATAATCATTGAATGCATTGAAAGATTGGTGTGGTATCGTTTCCAAATTGGTCTGATTGAGGCACCGCATGCACCTATCCTTGATATTTGTTTACTTGAGTCCCAAGAATCTGAAAACATTGACCTTTCTAGCAGATTGTTATTAGAGTAGCAGGAAAAAGAGTATACCTTGAAGTGCCTTCAGTTGTTTTTGATGCTAAACCCTTGGCCAATACTGACTCAGAACTCCTAAAGTACTTTAAGGATTCAAAGGTCCATTTTATAAATGGTCAAGGGTACCAGATTGACGTCAGTGAAGCAGATAAAACGGTGATGTATAAAGCAATCAACCTAGCAAGTTATGTTGGGAAACAAGTTTTGTATGAGCAGACCCCCGTAGGGTTTGCTATTGGTCTAGCTAAGGGGTACGTAGAAGGTCAAGCTACAGCGTTCATAGATGGCTTAGCATGGTACGTGAAGACAATGCTTGTCGAGGAAAGTGAAGAAGGCATATGCAGCATTAATGTAATCGGCCAGGTTGGGATGGAGACGGACGAAAGCGCTTGTATAGCTTACGAAGTCGCCCAAAGAATCCTTCTCCGGAAACAACCCGGGAACACTTTCTTTACCAATTCCAAGGTCTATGTATATATGCCTACATCTGACGGTGCAAGCGCAGGCTGCACGATATGCACTTCCTTGCTATCACTTGCCATGAATAAATCTGTTAGGAAGAATCTTGCAATGTCCGGAGAAATAACTCCAACGGGTGGAATTTTTCAAATTGGCCATGTAAATCTCATAACACTAAAATTAATCAGAGTACTAGTCTTTCTAGTTATTTTTTAGTCACTTGTAATATATAATACATTCTTTCTCAGGTGAAGGACAAGACTATGGGGGCAAGACGGAGTCAGTTGAAGACCATAATATATCCAGAGGCTAACCGGAGAGAATTTGATGAGCTCCCGGAAAATGTGAAAGAGGGTCTTGATGTTCATTTCGTCGATGAATATGAGCAGATTTTCGAGCTAGCATTTAACTAACAATCTTTAGAATAAAGTGAACAAGTATCTCTTCTTACTCTTTGCAATTGTGACATGTTTTCTTTAATATTTTCAAGCTCATCTTCCAACTCTTGATTTCCTTACCATTATATTTTCTTTTTCTTACCACATGATGAAATATGTGAGCCAGTGATTCTGTGTCGGGTTCGTTTTTCGGTTTGGTTCTCGGTTTATATGCCTAGGTATACATCAACCTCTAAGTTATAACTCTTAATACAATAGTAAGTTAGGCGTCATGAATCAGTGGTGCATCAGAAAGTTATAATCTCACTGAACAATATATATATAGTAGAAACAAAGAATCTATCATGCAAAGAAATAACAAAGACACACATGACAAGTATTATTTTGCAGAAACAAATATTATTTAGTAAATAACGAGTAATGGAGGTAAGTATCAAAAATAAAACAATGTTTGACCTTTGGTTTGTTTTGTAGTTAGTCAAATTTGTTTGACTTATTACACATCTTGTCTAACGCCAAGTGCTTAGCTTTTCAAAGCAAGTACATGTCAAGTCACAAGTAAAAGGCAAGTATCAGGCAAATATCGGATAATGATGTCCAACTTTAATTTGAATTCACTAACTAGTTTAGTTCTTTGCTACTGAGAAATATTTTTCTGACGGCACTTAACAACTGGTTAGATGTATAATATGTTGAAATCGTAATATACAGTATTACTATCTATATTTTATTCTGTTTCAAAATATGTGATGTTTTATGTTTAAATAATTTAAATATAAATAATTTAACCAATAAAATCATGCATCATAATAAATGCGGTCATAAAAAACAAATAACATTAAGTTTTGCATAAAAATTTAAAACATTATATATTTTGAAACAAAAAAAATTAACACATTATTTAGACAAAAACGGAAGGAATATGTATGTTGAACTCTCTCCTTTTTGTTTCTTCTTTGATTGGTTATCATGATTGGCTTTAGAAAGCGGTGCTGAAGGACGATGGGCCTTGATGGTTCCTGTCTGAGGTTGTAGAGCTTTGGACCTTCGAACATGTTAAATTTTAATTCGGTAATAAGTGAACTGACTCAAATTTCTATACTAATACTAGTCTTTTAAACTTTCTGATATTTTCTCTTTGGCAAACTCTTTTGAGATTATCTCTTTTGTATGGATTCCTCGTGAGAGGAATGCGGTGGCTGATGGTTTGGCAAAACAGAGTTTATCTGCTGAACTAGCCATCAATGTACCACTAAACCTTGGCTAAAGCCCTCAATGCATTTGTGTTTAAAAAAAAAAAAAAAACTTTCTATGCTAGACATCCTTTTTAGAGATGATGGTTTTCGTGAATACATTTCGAACTAATCTACACTAAAATGGTAATAATTTTTGGGCATTCTACTTGGATCAACCAAACAATTGAAGCTCTATCATGATAATTTCACAGTCTTTCAATTCAAAACCAATTAACATTAAATAAATATGCTCATAGACTTTATATATAAATGTCAGTCTCTTTAAATTTTTAAAGTACCATTTAAACAGGAAAAATCACGATGATCATAATTTGATCAGTTTCTTTCTTTGTGTTGTAATTTTTTTTTTTGATGACTTTGGTTCAAAGTTTGAAACTTTGTAATCTTTTTTTTTTGAAACATTGTAATCGTTTCGTGTGCCTCTTACTTTCCCAATTGTTTTTATTTTTATTTTCTATGTAATATACTTTGCAAACTAACTTCGACTAATATTTATAGATAGAGTGGGATAAAAATTTGAAGCAGAAATAAAGGAGCAAGATAAAGACGAATTGTTGTGATTTTTAAGTTATCTAGGGTTTTGGTTATTTTTGACTTTATAGAAGTGAAACAAATAACATTAGTTAAAGATGACTTTGGTAGATTGAAAGCCAAAACGAGTCAGCTCACTACAATGGATGCCGAGATAGAGTCTTCTCCAGCGGTTCACCCAAGTTTCCAATATCCCTTAACGGTAATTAAGTCTTCTAATTTACTTGTTTGAGCTGTGGAAAAGTTTTGTTTACTTGAGTCCCAAGAATCTGAAAACATTGACCTTTCTGGCAGATTGTTATTAGAGTAGCAGGAAAAAGAGTATACCTAGAAGTGCCTTCAGTTGTTTTGATGCTAAACCCTTGGCCAATACTGACTCAGAACTCCTAAAGTACTTTAAGGATTCAAAGGTCCATTTTATAAATGGTCAAGGGTACCAGATTGACGTCAGCGAAGCAGATAAAACGGTGATGTTTAAAGCAATCAACCTTGCAAGTTATGTTGGGAAACAAGTTTTGTATGAGCAGACACCCGTAGGGTTTGCTATTGGTCTAGCCAAAGGGTACGTAGATGGTCAAGCTACAGCTTACATAGATGGTGGCTTAGCATGGTACGTGAAGACAATGCTTGCCGAGGAATGTGAAGAAGACACATGCAGCCTTAATGTAATCGGCCAGGTTGGGATGGAGACGTACGAAAGCGCTTGTGTAGCTTACGAAGTCGCCCAAAGAATCCTTCTCCAGAAACAACCCGGGAACACCTTCTTTAACAATTCCAAGGTCTATGTATACATGCCTACATCTGACGGTGCAAGCGCAGGCTGCACGATCTGCACTTCCTTGCTATCACTTGCCATGAAGAAACCTGTTAGGAAGAATCTTGCAATGTCCGGAGAAATAACTCCAACGGGTGAAATTCTTCAAATTGGCTATGTAAATCACATAACACTAAAAGTTAGAGTACTACTGTTTATAGTTATTTTTTAGTCACTTGTAATAATACATTCTTTCTCAGGTGAAGGACAAGACTATGGGGGCAAGACGGAGTCAATTGAAGACAATAATATATCCAGAGGCTAACCGGATAGAATTTGATGGGCTCCCGGAAAATGTGAAAGAGGGTCTTGATGTTCATTTCGTAGATGAATATGAGCAGATTTTCGAGCTAGCATTTAACTACAATCTTTAGAATAAAGTGAACAAGTATCTCTTCTTACTCTTTGCAATTGTGACATGTTTTCTTTAATATTTTCAAGCTCATCTTCCAACTCTTGATTTCCTTACCATTATATTTTCTTTTTCTTACCACATGATGAAATATGTGAGCCAGTGATTCTGTGTCGGGTTCGTTTTTCGGTTTGGTTCTCGGTTTATATGCCTAGGTATACATCAACCTCTAAGTTATAACTCTTAATACAATAGTAAGTTAGGCGTCATGAATCAGTGGTGCATCAGAAAGTTATAATCTCACTGAACAATATATATATAGTAGAAACAAAGAATCTATCATGCAAAGAAATAACAAAGACACACATGACAAGGGTTATAGATTCGAGAAATTTCTAAAAGGATATATAGAAAGCACATGTCATAAACAACATGATTAATCAATTTAAAAAAAAAAACATGATTAATCAAATACTATTTTATCAAAGCAGGTTCATGTTTTTCTTTTTGCTGCCAAGTTAAACTGAAGTGGTATAAAGTATATAAATAATAATAGCTAATCAGATACTGCTTTCTATTGGAAGCGAACTAACAAAAGCAAGCATTAATTCTTGATATTAATCGTTAAATATAACTACTTTGTGATTCCTTAATCGATGTAATCTCTGTAGTAAGAGGTGTGTGTGTGTATACAACTATAAATAGTAGAACTCTACATTTGTCACGTAACTTTATGTAAGCCATGATGATGATGGACTACAAAAGACATGTTTGGCGTTTGTAAACCATTTTTATATACTCCAAAATAAATTCTCCTGATTAGTAGTAATAGTATACTAAAGAATCCCTGGCTCATATTACATTTAATCTTGTGGCAAGTAAGAGTTAAAGGAAGATCAGCCTAAAGAATTTAAGTATCAGTGATATATTACTATAGAAAACAACCACTAAGTAAATCCCACATGAAGCTTGTCAGACTTCTTCTAAAATTCAACGGAGGAGACCCCATATTATACCCAAAGGCTAGCTCAAAAATCTGCTCATACTCATCGACAAAATGAACATCAAGCCCTTCTTTCAAGTTGTACGCGAGCTCATCAAAATCTCTACGGTTACCCTCAGGGAAGATCATCATCTTCACTTGACTCCGTCTTGCAGCTATAGTCTTCTCCTTAACCTATGTGAGATTTTGTGCGTTAGTTTTCAACTTAACAGAAACTAGAAAGCTATAACATAGTAATTGTTGTAGCTTGTGTGATACTTACTCCACCTATTGGAAGTATTCTACCAGTCAGAGTGACTTCTCCTGTCATTGTAAGATCCTTCCTCACAGGCTTCTTCATGGCAAGTGATAGAAAGGAAGTGATCATTGTGCAGCCTGCGCTTGGACCGTCTTTTGGCGTGGCTCCTTCAGGAACATGTAAATGAAGCTTGAGTTCGCAAAGAAGAGGTTCTTGGGTTCTTTCTCGAGCATGATTCTTCCAGCAACTGTGTGAGCTATCTCTGCGCTTTCTTTCATCACATCCCCAAGCTGACCCGTTATATGAAGGCCACCTTTGCCTTCTCCTTCTTCTACAGAGGTTGTCTCTATGTACAGTGTTGAGCCACCCGCGGATTTCGTAGACAGACCCATTACAACCCCTACTGGTGTCTGTTCATAGATCTTGTCTGCATATAACTCTGGCTTGCCTACATAATCTGCAAGGTTTGATTCATCAATCATAAACTTTTTAACCGAAACCTCAGGAGTTTCCGCGGATGCTCCTTCTCGTACTAGCTTCAGAGCAATCTGCCAAAAAAAAAATTCAAAGGGTTTTAGTTTCTTGGGACTCAAGTAAGCTATTTGGAGTGTTCAGTGTACGTTGTAAACTTACCCTACGGTAAATCTTTTCAATATGCTTCTGAAGATTTCTGACTCCTGGTTCTCTGCAGTAATTTTCAATCAAAGAACGAAGAGCTGCATCGCTCACAACAACCTGACAAAAGTAGAAAACAAATCGAGTAAATCTCTTATAAACATGAACACATACAAAACATATGGACAGGTGGTTGTGAGTGAGACCTGTTCAGGCTTGATGCCACATTCCATGCATGTGGTTTTCAGCAAATGGTCTCTAGCAATATGCATCTTATCATCAGTGATATACCCTGAGATATTAATCACCTCCATTCTGTCTAGCAGAGGTTCCGGAATCATATCTACCACATTTGCTGTGCATACAAATAAGACCTGCATGGAATTAGTATATAACATACGTCAAAACACAGAACATTGTATATCAAAAAAGAATATTATATAGTATAGGGTTAAAAACCTTGGATAAGTCGATAGTAACATCTAGATAGTGGTCTCGAAAATATGCATTCTGCTCTGGATCCAGAATCTCCAACAACGCATTGGCTGGATCATCAGACTGGCGCTTTCCAAGCTGCCAAAGGAAAAGTATACATTTATTGCTATATACTTTCAAGAAGGTTTATTCCAAATGGTAACAAGATAAGCTACCTTATCAATCTCATCGATCATAACAAGAGGGTTTAATGTTCCCACGCTCTTTAGACAGTTCACCATCTTTCCAGGCAATGCATTATCATATGATCGACGAAGCCCCTAAACGATGTATATGAGTGTTAACGAATGAATGAAAGTCTCACATCGGTAGTTGGAGAATTAGTGAATTAATATATAAAGGGTAAGAGTCAATTCACTTATGGTTAATATAAATTTTAATTAAGTTGGAATCCAATGATAAACCAGAATTAAACTTGTCGTCTAATAGTATACCTTAATCTCGTCAACGTCAGATAGTCCTCCAACGGAGAACCTGAAGAACTTGCGGCCAAGAGCACGTGCTATAGCACGGCCAATGCTAGTTTTACCTACTCCAGGAGGCCCCGAGAGACATATGACCTTCCCTGTTTGTTTGACACATTATATTACAAACTTTCAGTTTAACAACTTAAAAAAAAAAGTCTTTTCAGGCAAACAAGAGTGTTTCAGAAAGACAAAGACACGAGACCTTTTGAAGTGCCTCCGAGTCTTCTCACGGCAATAAACTCTAACACTCTTTCTTTTACATGAGATAATCCGTAATGACCATTGTCAAGAATCTTTTCTGCCTGTCCGACATCAAAATTCTCATCACTGCAAAACCAAATGAGACTTTTCAACCATAGTGTTATAACTCTTACTAAGACACACATGATCCTCATGAAGCAAAAGGCAAACCTGAATTTTCCCCAAGGCAACACCGTCAACCAATCAAGATAGCCATAAGTACTCCCGAAATCTTCTAAATCAGACTCTAGCATCCGCAGCTTTGCAAGCTCTTCTTCTATGACCTTTAGTACATGTTTTGGAATCTTTTCTTTAATTGGTTCGATCCTTAACCTAATACTTTCTGCAGAAAACATGAACGTTTTTTTTTTGAGAAAACAAGAAAGTTAACGGACTTTATAAGCTTCAAGTTGTATTATATATAGTCTTGTAACACTTGAAACTATAGAAAGTGAATCCGTGGTGGAATCTGAAAGTTTGAATCTCTCTGAACAATATAGAATCGAAAATATTTACATAGTAGTAGTACTAACCAGAATATATAGATTTGTAATCTGTCTCCTGCATTGGCTTCTCTTCTTTTGTGACTTGTAAGACACGTTCTGTAATAGAATAATTAATTTAATGAGTTTTCTGGTACAATTTGTTGTTGATCAGTATAAACAAATCAGTAAACCAATGGGAATTTTATAAAAAAAAAAGCGTTAATGTAAGCATGATTTATCGAAACCTGCTTCTAAGCACCATGATTAAATCATATAATACGCACATAGGAGAAAGTCAGTCGAATACCTTCTTTATTCATCCAAGTATTTGGAGTAGCGGTGTAGTTCTTGGAGTTGAATATCTTCATATCTGTTGTGTTTTGGCTTAGAATGCTTTTATGATGCATTAAACATATGTATTTATACGACAATTCAACTCCTTATATTAAGAAAAAGATAACAAAGCGTGAAACCTCATGAAGCACGTTTATTGTGAAATCTTTAGGAAATATTCCCTTAAAGTTATCTAAAAAAGAAAGTATTACAGAATCTCCTGGCTTTTACATTTAATCTTTTGGTAGGAATAATTACGAATCAGTGATATATACATTATAAACTCTATAAATAAATATTTATTTATAGAGTTTTTTTTTCTTTATCAAAAAAACTCTATAAATAAATATTTGATAAATTAATAAATTAATAAATTTTCTTAGTTTCAACTTAGATTACTTTAAAATAAAATATAATTTGATAAAATAATGAGATAATTTCTGAAAAATCTATAAACCTGCTAAAATCATAAATTGATAATTAGTATATAATTTATATATGTCTAATAACGCATTGTATTGTTTCTTTTCTGTTTGCAAATAAAAAAATTCATGAATATGTTTTTCTTTACACTTTAAATAATTTATATTATCTATCATATAACTTTAAGAAAAAAAATTATATTCAATAATACATATCTTACATACACAAAATAATTTAATGAAACTAACATAAAATCAAAACTTATAATTTTGTCAAGAAAACAATTATTCCTTTTATTTTATATATAATATAATCTTTTTTGTAAATTTTTTTTATAAACTAATAATATACCATAATCTCTGATTCTTTTAATTGATAGAGTTTTTTTCGTTTAGTGTAGTTGACAACAACAACAACAAGGAACATCTCAAGGAATAATTGTTTTCTTGACAAAATTGTCATGGTAGGAATAAGAGTTTTATCAGTGTTATATAGTTAAACAACAACAGCATATGAAGATCTCAAGCGAGTGAGACTTCTTCTTCTAATGGTCAATACCCAAAGGCTAGCTTGAAAACCTGCTCATATTCATCTACGAAGTGAACATCAAGCCCTTCTTTCACGTTTTCAGGGAGCTCATCAAAATCTTTACGGTTAGCCTCCGGAAAGATTATCATCTTCACTTGACTCCTTCTCGCAGCTATAGTCTTCTCCTTAACCTGTGAGAGGTTTAAGTATACCACTTATGAACTCAATAAAAACTAGTAGAGCTATATAACATTGTACTTGTTGTAGCTTGTGTGAGTGATACTTACTCCGCCTATTGGAAGGATTCTACCGGTGAGAGTGACTTCTCCTGTCATTGCAAGATCCTCCCTTACAGGCTTCTTCATTGCAAGTGACAGCAAGGAAGTGATCATTGTGCATCCTGCGCTTGGACCGTCTTTTGGCATGGCTCCTTCAGGAACATGAAGATGAAGCTTGGAGTTCGCAAAGAAGAGGTTACCAGGTTCTTTGTCCAGCATGATTCTTCTGGCGACCGTGTGAGCTATCTGTGCGCTTTCTTTCATCACACTCCCAAGCTGGCCTGTGATACGAAGACGGCCTTTGCGTTCTACTTCTTCCACAAAGGTTGTCTCTATGTACAGTGTTGAGCCACCCATGCCTGTCCAAGCTAGACCCATTACAACTCCTACTGGTGTCTTTTCATAGATCTTGTCTGTATGGAAACCCGGTTTGCCTACATAATCAGCAAGATTTGTTTCTTCAATCATAACCTTTTCAACCGTTTCAGTCTTTGAATCTGTTGATTCTTTGGTTGCTGAATCATCTGTCAACACAGTGGATCCTTCTGCAGAGGTCTCTGAGGACTCTGAATCGGTCTTGGCCAAAGGTTTTGTATCTTCAGTGGATGCTCTTTGGCGTACTAGTTTAAGTGCAATCTACCAAAGAAGTCAAAATGATGTCAGATTCTTGAGACTCAAGTAAACAAACAGTTTGGAATGTTTCATCAATTCTTATAAAAACATACCTTACGGTAAATCTTCTCAATATGCTTGTGGAGATTTCTAACTCCAGCTTCTCTGCAGTAATTTTCTATCAATGAAAGAAGAGCTGCATCGCTCACATCAACCTGGCAAAGAGTACAAACAAGAACAACATTCAAATAAATGAAGACAAAAAAAGAAGCTAAAAACATAGCAATGGTTAAAGAGTGAGACCTGTTCAGGCTTGATGCCACAATCTCTGCATGTGTTTTTCACCAAAAAGTCTCTAGCAATATGCAACTTCTCATCAGTGATATACCCTGAGAGTCTGATCACCTCCATTCTATCTAGCAGAGGTTTCGAATCGTATCTACCACATTTGCTGTGCATACAAATAAAACCTGCAAGAAAATAGTTTATAACTTACCTCAAACACAACCCTACTTATGATACAGTATTGCATATGAAAAGAATATGATTTAGTATTGGTAAAAACCTTGGATAAGTCAATAGTAACATCGAGATAGTGATCTCGAAAATTTGCATTCTGTTCTGGATCCATAACCTCCAACAACGCACTGGCTGGGTCACCAGAGTGGCCTTTTCCAAGCTGCCAAAAGAAACAATAGACAGTTACTGCAAAATAGACTTTCAAGCTGTAACTCTACATCCAATTCAAATACTAACAAGATACTACCTTATCAATCTCATCGATCAGAATTATAGGATTCTCTGTTCCAACGGTCTTTAGACATTGCACCAACTTCCCAGGCATTGCACCAATGTATGTTCGACGATGTCCCTAAACACAGTACACAAGAGAACAGATGATTTATTTATAAATCTATGCTTAACAAATTTAAAGCTTTGCCAATGTAGTATACATTAATCTCGGCAACATCAGATAGTCCACCAACAGAGAACCGGAAGAACTTGCGGTCAAGAGCACGTGCAATAGAACGGCCTATGCTAGTTTTCCCTACTCCAGGAGGGCCTGAGAGACAGATGATCTTCCCTGTTTGACACATTTTATTACAAACTTTCAGTTTCACATCTTTTCAGCAAAGAAGAGTATAATCAGATACGACCTTGTGATGTGCCTCTGAGACTTCCACAGCAATAAACTCTAGTATTCTTTCTTTTACATCAGATAAACCATAATGATCTTCATCAAGAATCTTTTCTGCTCTTAAGACATCAAAATTCTCATCGCTGCCAAAAACCAATTTAATCAATGATGAGTCTTCTCAATTGGTGCAAACAAAAAGAAATCAATTACACAAACGGCAATAAACCTGAGGTTTCCCCATGGCAGCACGGTCAACCAATCAAGGTAGTTAAGTGTCACATCAAACTCGCTTGAAGTGATTTCCAAAAGCTGCAGTTTTGTGAGATTTTCTTCTATGGCTTTTAGTACATGTTTTGGAATCTTGTCTTTATTAAGTTCAATCCTTCCCTTAAACTTTTCTGCAGAAAACAATTAGACTTTTAATCAATATCTGAAAAGTTGAACCGTATGTACTAGTAGTGGTACTAACCAGAAAATGTAGATTTGCTATCTGTCTCAACCCCAAGCTCCTGCATTTGGGAACACACGATAGGTATCAACCAATGATAAAATAAAGAGCTGACATGATTTGAGAGGCTGAGATGAATAAACCTTTTTTATAGCCTTTAGCTGCTCCTTTAGCACGATTTGTCGTCGCTCACCACTAAATTTGTCTTCAACAGTTTTTGCTATGGATGCCTAAAACATGAAAGTGATGATGAGGATTCATTGTTAGATTAAAACAATCATTTACGAAAAAATGGAAAGTGAAGGCATGATGAAGTTACCTGAATCTTGTTAACTTCCACTTCTTTTTCAACAAGTCTAGCGTCAACTCCAGACGTTTATGAACCTGGAAGGAAGAAACCACTATGAGAAGCTGACTAATAGTGAACATCATCCTTTCTGAAGTAATCTCAAATTCAATAGGTAAATTAATAGACTTATGATTGAAATTATTGATTAGTCGGCGCATACACCAATATTTTGAACGTCTAGATCGATTATTTAAAAAATTGTTATAGAAAACCGTTTCGTTTAGGTCCGATTACTGATTTTGAGAAAACAGATTGAAACTACTTACATCCAGTTCTTCTAGAACCCCTTGATTTTCATGTTTGTTAGCGCCAGAGATCCCGGCTCCAAAATCGGCTAAATGCTGATAATTGAAGTCACCTATATGCTGTAGAAATTGGAAAAAAATAAATCTACCAAGAAACTGATCATTTTGAAATAAACTGCAGTGCAAAATATGAAGAGAGCATCATGCCTGAGTATATGTCCGAACTTGATCTCTCCAGAGTGAAGTTGTCTTTAAGACATCCCTAAGTGTCGACATAACTTCAAAGTAAGTTGCCTTGATGACATCATCGTCCTTGTCATATGGCTTGTTCTGTAGAGAAATAACAAAGGCACCACACACACATAACAAAGGTTATAAATTCTCAAAAGGAAACAGAAACACATGTCTTGCTCCTCTGCTTGTATAACAAAAGGAAAGGGTAGTAGAAACAGAAACACACACCTTTATATGTTCAACTTTGACGGATAAAGGATCTTCACTCACCTGTAACAAAAACAAAACACATTGTTATCTCAATGAGATTAGTATACACACAGCAATAAGAGAGCCATTAACTTACCATCTCTGTTATACGAAGACGTCTGCGACCAATAAGGATGACTTGCTCACCTTGTATACTTGAAATCTAAAAAAATTAGTAATGGTTAAAATCTTTACAAAAAGAGACTAGGGAAACAAGCTAACGTGAAGCAAGAGGAGGGTTACCTGAGCAAGTGTCCCAACTTCGTGCATACGGTTAAGCAACTCTTTGCCTTTAAACTTCTCAAGAACATTCTCTGTTTCAGAGGTAGAAGAAGATGAATCAGCTGAAGCGTCATCATCCTTCAAAAGGAAAGCCCCTGCATATGGAGTTTGTCTCCTCATGCTCTCTTGTAAAGCTTCAATTAGTTTACGATCCTACACAAAGAAAAGCTCACGCAGCTCAAGGGAAACACAAACAGAGACAGAAATAAATAAATACAAAAGGCAGTCCAACCTAGTGGACAACAAAACATGGTCGGATCTAGACACAGCCGTATGAATTTTTATTTTATTTTAATTAAAGTCATAAAAAATGTTTTGCATCAAAAAAAAGTTGTGAGTAACATACCTTGACATAGATTGGCATGTAAAACCCAGGAAAAGAGGCTTCTTGGGCAACGGCAATGCTATAACCTGTAAATAAAACAACACCAAAGCTATTAAAGGTTCCACCTTTGCCTCTCTTTTTATCCTAATTGAATTATGATCTGAGGAAATGTAAAGCAAATGCAAATGCATTTCAATAAACCCATGATCATAAAACACTTCAAGTTTCATAAAAATGCAAACTTTAAGAAAAAAAAAAAGAGTTACACAAACCGTTTGATAATCGTCGAGGCTGGTGGTGGTCGTTGAGACAACAACCGATTTCGTGTCGGAAACTTCGGGATTCGGCACATCCGCCTTGGGATCGACGGCGGCGTCGCTTTGGTTAGAGCAGAAAGCACGACGACTCAACAACTCGTGGGGATTCCGGTTCCATCCGGTTAGCTGGCTCAGTGCCTTGAAGAGTGGACTCTTAACCGGAATCGAACCGACCCGAGAAGACGGGTTCGCGTGATGGACACCGTGAGCGGTCGAAGAGAGGAGCTTGAGCATGATGGGAAAATTAGGGTTAGGGTTTTGCCTGAGAGACAAGAAACCGTACGGATGTGTGTGTCTGAAGACGGAAGAAGACTAGAGGGTGTCTCAAAAGCCCTTCATAAACCCCTTACAAGGTATTAAAAATTAAAAATAGAAAATGGAAAAAATAAGAGAAAATCCAAAAGTGGAAAGATGGTGACGACGTCGTTTTTTCAAAAATATACTGGACCGGGTAGAGTTTGGGCCTTAAAGTAGGAAAACATGTACCTTGGGCTTTGTTGTTCAAAAAAAGTATCTTGGGCTTTATGTAAAAACATTTGTTTTCAATAAACCATACTGTAAAAGTCAAATGAAACAGGTCTGATACAACTCAGCAAATATTCTAGTCTTAAGGCATCATTAGTGGTGAGCTATCCACTTAGAGTAGAGTAATAATCTCAGATGCTCTTAACGAGGCAATATCAGTACCTAACAAATATAATATCAGTAGTTTGAATTTAATTTGGTTAAATAATTAAAAATGAAATTACAAAGAAGAGTTGAGCCAATCATAAAATGACAAGGTCTCTCAGAAGAGTACCTACGAAAAATGTTTGCGTTTCTTCATGAGAAGACGTCTCTCATGTCTCTTTCTCCACCTTTTTATTTGTTTTCAATATTTTAATA
The DNA here is from genome assembly GCA_016771965.1 of Brassica carinata. Lineage (NCBI taxonomy): Eukaryota > Viridiplantae > Streptophyta > Magnoliopsida > Brassicales > Brassicaceae > Brassica > Brassica carinata. The sequence continues at coordinate 1,828,730 of CM028703.1, forward strand.
CTGAGGTACTTGCTAAGAAATTGCCAATGAGTCCTAACAAACAAGCACTAGTCGCTAATATAAACCTAAGCATCCTGCTTTATAGTATAATCGTTGACAAAAAATTATTACTCTCTTAGTATTTAGAAGATTGATGTTCTAGGGGTTTTTTTTTGTTATATTTGAGAGAATTATGATTTAAAACTTTAAATAAAATTTTGAATGTATAAATATAAGTGGTTGAATTTTATTTGAAAGCACATAAAACTTTAAATTAATTAAAACTTAAACTAAAAAGTAACAGATAAAAATAAGTACTTAATTTTTATAATATGCGTGAACAACTTTAAACATCAATCTTTTATATACAAACGATTATAAAATAGGAATATCAAAAAGCCCTGGTACATACATTGTATTTAACAAATAAAAATAATTAGGAGTGGAACAGTACTTTTGTCATGAAACAAATCATTGTCATTATTGTTAGTATTATTGTCTTGAATGGGGATAACAAAGAATCAATGAGGATAACTACTAATCATTTGATTTGGGAATAATAAACAAAGAAAAAAGGGAAAAAATAGAAGAGGATATCAAAGCGTGTCTGACGCAAGGAAGCAAATCTCTCTGTCATGACTCACGTTTATAGCTACAAACCCCACATTTACTTTGCAAATTAGATACTTTTGTTTCTTAATTTTTAATTTTAATTTTAATCATGTAACAGCTTAAATCATTTCCTCATATCGGATGTAAACTAGACATTTTGAGAAATATATATATGTTATTCGGTATGCATATATACATTTTTCTTTCTACTTATAGGCTGATTGACAAGAGGAATCCAATACTTAAATTTAATGCTTTTCGAAAAGATCAACATGGCTAAATTATTATTTTCATTAATAGAGGAAAAGTATAAAGAACATGTTATATGTTTCACAAAACACCAAACAATGAAAGAAAGAAAATATCAAATTTGAATATAGAAAAATCGTGAGCGAAAAATTGTGGATGATAAATAGCCACAATACTAAGCCTAATAAGGTGAGGAGGTCATGGAAGAAAACATCACATGCATCTTCTCCTTTTCTTATTGTTTCTCATATTCACTATTTTTAAAAAAGGACTCATTACTTTTTTGTTTCTTTATGTTAAATTTTGTTTGATAGCTATGTGTTCTTCTATCTACTCCATTGGTTATATTGCCACCAATCATTGCCCTCCACATTATTACATCAAACTCCTGTAGCCAAATTTGTTCCTTTTGTAAAAAAATCTACAAATCAAATAGATACACGTGATAACACAAATTTACGCCGCTCACCATCATAAATAGACATGTAAAAAGCTTAAATTGTAGCCTATGTGTAAACCATATATTAAAATATCAAAATAGATAGACAGATATTTTTGTTGGCCGTCAACAAAATGAAGATATTTTGTTCCATTTCCAATATGAAAAACAATATAGGAAACTGATTTTTGCATTCACCCGGTCAATCATAAGTGGCCAATGTGAATTTAGACGTACAATTATTCAAGGAAAAGAGATCTAAATTATGGTATTTAATTCAAAAAAAGACAAGAAAAATAAAATAAATAAAAATATGCTAGAAAATCATTGCACTAGAAGTGGCCTCTCCCAAATGTTTATATATAGCGATCCCTCCAATTAACTCTGCATTATAATATCAAAATAAGAAAGAGCTCGACTTCTTCCTCAGAAGATTCGATAATATAAAACTTCTTGAATAACTTCCAAGAATGAATCATTCAACATCGCCGGAGGAGGTAGAAGGGACTGAAACAATCTCTTTTGGCCGGAGAATGCAAAGAGGAGGGCAGAGGGTTTTCGCTCCAAAGCTTTTGGAGGCTCTTCGTCGATCAAGAAGAAGCTCGGAAGCTCCGGCGAGCCATCTTAGCCGGAGATGGAGAGCTACGGCAGCTCAGAAGGTTTATTCCTTAAAACTCTACGATGCTCTCCAGCGTTCGCGGCGGGGCACAACGGTCCGGGACACGGCAGACAAAGTGCTCGCAGCTACGGCTCGTGGTACGACTCGGTGGAGCCGAGCCATATTGGTGAGCCGGCACAAGCATGCAAAGCCGGCTTCGGCGGTTAGGGGAGGTGGAGGGAGGAGGAGGAAGTTGTCGGTGGTGGGATACCGGGTCCGGGCGTTGGGTGGGTTGGTGCCGGGTTGTAGGAGAACGGCGTTACCAGAGCTTTTGGACGAGACGGCGGATTACATAGCGGCGTTGGAAATGCAAGTCCGAGCCATGACGGCTCTAACGAAGATTATGTCTGAGTTTCAGCCGTCAGTTAAAGTCGGCTCAGCTTCATAGCCGATTGCATGAGCCTTTGGTGTGTAATATTTGTTTTGATTATTCTTTTACAAATTTGTAATCCGAATGTCTAAATGATGTATTTAATCAAGTGTTTGCAATGTGGTAAAATGTCAAAAAAAATATCACGAGTTGGACGAAAATATTGCGTCTTTTTTTTGTTATTGTTCGAAGTGTTCTGATGCCATTTCATACATGTGGATTGTAAGTATTTGTTTAAAATGAAATTTGGACATCATAAATGTCGCAATGCTAATCTTCACGGAAACTTTGTAATTAATATTTAGAGTGTTTTAAACTTTTCCATCGATAATTTGAATTTGAGGATGAGAAGTGCGAACTCAATACTCCTCAAGTTTTAGGTTCGACCAGTTAACTAATCCAAAAAACTAATCCACATTAGAGTATATAAATATTTATATATGTAAAAGGACAAAGTATGTATCTAATCTCGGGCCCATTCATCCAGCACAAATTTGAATGTTAAGAGACTAAATTCGACATTTATAAGCTATATGCCAAAATGAAAATAAAAATAAAGTATAAATATATACGAGAAGGCATGTGCATGCAGACCCTACGGTCCGACTCTTTTGTTCAAAGTGCGTCGCATGTGAGAGACCTCTTTATCTGAAATTGGTTTCTTCTCGAACAGTTTTCTGTTTTCTCTTCTATAATTTTGAAGAATTCATATAATAAAATGATAATAAGTTAAAACGACTTTCGTGTGACCTACATCTAAACAACTTTGTGAAACAAAATGAGTGCATATATCATACTTTGTCTTTACATATATGAATATATTTTTATAACTAGATTTGAATTATACAATAAGTAGAGACCAAAGCCACTCGGTTTATTGTCTGAACGTGGTTACTTCAGCTGATTGAGAGAGATTACCTCAGTCATGATGATATGAATTAAGTACAATGTTTGATACTTTAGAAGAACATGATTACGTCTACGTTAGATATGTATATAAGAGGCTGTAACTTTTGTTGTTGTGTTAGTCAACGTGTGTAATCGGTTTCAATAACTAAATTTCAGAAACATCTTGTAGAATATGATATAGAAGATAAACTTGCTAAAAGTTCATCCAATCAAAATGGAATCACACTCTTATCCAGTTGTTTGCATTATTGAGATGAGAAATAAAGAAATAAGACAAATCAAATGTGAAAATGAAGAATTTGCAAGACTTCACCAAACTAAGCAAGATTTAGCCAAACTTCAAGTGTGAAGTGCTAATTCAACTTAGAAGACAAGCATGAAGGGAAGGACCTTGAAATTCATGAGGCCATTTTTGTTAACCAGAAAGATTTTGGGCCAGATCCTTATCTTTCTCAAGGTGCGAGAACAGCCGATGCTAATACCTGATGACATGATGTAAAACATCTATTCCAAAGAAAAATCGAACTTATAGAATAATGAATCCAACTCCTTGCGTTAAACCACTATTGCACCACGTCGTTGAAAATTATTTTGCAATATATATATATATCAACCATGATTTATGGTGTTGTGTAAATACCTAATACTATAGGACATGCAATGACGATCCAATTTACTAGTCTATTAGGGAAAAAATAATAATGATAGTACTTGTAAGTTGTGCTAGATCAACATGGTTATGATCCTTAATTAACAAAAAAAAAATCTAATGGGCAAAAACCAGGAATATATATAGGTCACGGAGTACATAAACAATTGAAAGATGAGAGATTTTGCCATTAAAAAGGTGACACGTTTGAAGCGTAAAGCCTCAAGAAAACAAAGAGATGACAACGAAAACGGATGGAGACGTGAGAGAGAAGGTGGCATAATAATTGGGGTCAAGTATGAGATGTCTTCTTTGTTTCCTTTAAGGCTCAAGGACCACCCACCACTTTCTCACCTCCTAGTCCCTTTATTTATGAAATATTTGTTTGTTTATTATCCTCGCGTTTCCATATCGTAACATAACCTGGCAATTATTAATCCATATTTAGAATGTTTTTAACATGAGACTTTACCATTTATTAACCATAAACACAAAACTCAGTAAAATCCTTAAATTTTTGCCAAATTTTGGATCGCACATTCAACAAAAATGACACCTAAGTAATGGAGGAGTGGTCATTTTCTTATAGCAAATGCATAATAAGTGTCATTCTCAGTGTAAACATACACGTTGATCCTTAAAAATTGATCCATCAGAACTTGTGGACATGATCTGATATTTTGTCTCTTTGTTTAACACTTAACATTGGACCCCAGAAGCAGCCGGCCAAACCAATTACTGCTTTAGCCTTTTGGGTTTTGGAGTCAAATTTTTCTCAACTGATATCGTTACGATAAATAAGCAATCTAAGTTCCAAACTGAATTATTAAATAAACGGTTAATATATATACTCGGTTCAATTCCATTTGGTATGGAACCTTTCGAGAACAATCAACTCGAGAATAAATCCATGAGATTATGTCTAAAACAGACGATATCATAATAAGCGAGAGTTTGAATATCTGATAACAACGAACATCTGATTCTATTAGAGCGTCTGAGTCAATAAAGGACATATGATTTTAGAGTCTAGGATGACATCTGGTCTGTCACAACAAATTGATCATAACTAAAGTTATGTAGTTCTTAATTTGAAAGGAAGACTGTTATGATAAATAATCAGTTCAGTCCCGCATCAAATTTTGAACTAACATATATAAATATATATATGGACGAACCCCATTTAGTATAAAATCTGTTGGAGAACAGCCGACCTAAAACAAATTCGTGAGGATTTATACTCAAAACGGACAATAACGAGAAGTTAGATATCTGGTAAAATATATCTAATTCTATTAGAGCATGTGGTCTGGCTCTATTAGAATGTCTGCCTCAAGAGTACATCTGATCCGTCACAACAAATACAATATACCAGCTTCTCAACAGTCAAAATTGTTATTTACAATTATTTTGGATAACATGTATAACATTTCCGGACAACATAATACTTTTCTTTTTACTAATTGTAGAAAAGTACTACTAGTGTCAAGTGTCAACCACTGATTTCTTATATACAGACACGTGATATTTGTTGCAACATGAACTTTACATCTTAATCCAGTCCATGGACAAACCCAATTTAAATAAGAATCTGAGACTTTGCTGCAGCCCTAGAGCAACGCTTCCGGCCTGATTTGGTTAGAACACAAACACATGTCTCTAGAAGCTCAAGATCTTCTTCCCAAAACAAGGAAGATGCCATTTCAGGATTCTGCAGTAGTTGCTTGGAAGTCAAGAAACCAGCAATTGTCCATGTCTGGTAAAGCCTGGACTTTTTTCCGATGAACTTCCCGTATCTTGTATCGTAGTACTCAGGCCACCGGTCAGCTTGGAGCCTCTTCTCAGCCAATGTAACTGCTTTCTCTGCTAGTTCTGGTCTACCCATTTTGATGCATGCCAATGTGAACTGAGAACATCCAAATACATGATGTAAAGATTTCGTAGCAAATATAGGTAGCGTGTGCTTTACGCTATTGGTAAGAAACCATGCTTACTTGCCAAAGAAGCGTTGGCCATGACCCGCCGTTATGGTAAGACCAAGGCCTACAAAACATGCAACGAATACATAAATGAAGTCTAGTCCATTTTAAGTGGTAAGCTACTTTCCTTACGTGTTCTTTGGGTCACTCCCAGTGATTATGTGCCACTCTGAAGACTCCAAAGCAGGGAAGCATATCTTAAGTGGCATATGTCCAATGAGATCATCCCATTTCTCTTCAATCAAATTCAATATAGCTTGGTTCTGTTTTGGTGTTCCCAATGAAGAAATAATTGACCAAAGGTTTCCAAGAGTGAAGAACCTAAAGTCCATGTGAGCAGGCTGGAGGTTTCCTACAAGAAAACCACACCTATGGCTTTCAGGAATCCAGTCCATTAACCATGGAGACACCTGGTCCGGGTAGATGTTGAACTTGTTGGTTGCATCAGTAGAGTACTCCTCAGTTTTATAACGGTAAATTTCATTAATTTTGCCTTTATCAACCCAATAGTTTTCTCTAATGTGGAATGATATTGCGCTTAGCCTGTTGTTAATGGTCCTCATTAGGTTCTTGGAGCTATCATTTATAGTTATCATCTCACGAGAAGACCGTAGAGCAGAATAGAACAAAGCCTGTGGCAACAGAACATGGTTATTTTTCTTGTTTTTGAGATTTTAAAATTCAAGAAACAACTTGTTTCAGGGAGTTACTTGGATCTCAAGAGGATGACCATGAATACCCATACGTCGGTCTATCATGCAAGAGCCATCAGTGACTAGTAACGTTGGAAACATATCAAACCCATCAGCTAAACACAGGTTTGCAATCATCTTTATCCCTGTTTGCACATCTACCCTCTCTTGCAACGAGTAGTCCCCTGTGATCTTCCCATATGCTCTCAACATATATAAATATATATATGGACGAACCCCATTTAGTATAAAATCTGTTGGAGAACAGCCGACCTAAAACAAATTCGTGAGGATTTATACTCAAAACGGACAATAACGAGAAGTTAGATATCTGGTAAAATATATCTAATTCTATTAGAGCGTCTGAGTCAATAAAGGACATATGATTTTAGAGTCTAGGATGACATCTGGTCTGTCACAACAAATTGATCATAACTAAAGTTATGTAGTTCTTAATTTGAAAGGAAGACTGTTATGATAAATAATCAGTTCAGTCCCGCATCAAATTTTGAACTAACATATATAAATATATATATGGACGAACCCCATTTAGTATAAAATCTGTTGGAGAACAGCCGACCTAAAACAAATTCGTGAGGATTTATACTCAAAACGGACAATAACGAGAAGTTAGATATCTGGTAAAATATATCTAATTCTATTAGAGCGTCTGAGTCAATAAAGGACATATGATTTTAGAGTCTAGGATGACATCTGGTCTGTCACAACAAATTGATCATAACTAAAGTTATGTAGTTCTTAATTTGAAAGGAAGACTGTTATGATAAATAATCAGTTCAGTCCCGCATCAAATTTTGAACTAACATATATAAATATATATATGGACGAACCCCATTTAGTATAAAATCTGTTGGAGAACAGCCGACCTAAAACAAATTCGTGAGGATTTATACTCAAAACGGACAATAACGAGAAGTTAGATATCTGGTAAAATATATCTAATTCTATTAGAGCATGTGGTCTGGCTCTATTAGAATGTCTGCCTCAAGAGTACATCTGATCCGTCACAACAAATACAATATACCAGCTTCTCCATAGTCAAAATTGTTATTTACTATTACTTTGGTTAACATGTATAATATTACCAGACAACATAGTAGTTTTCTTTTACTAATTGTTGAAAAGTACTGCTAGTGTCAAGTGTCAACCACTATTTTCTTATATACAGACACACATGGTATTTGTTGCAACATGAACTTTACATCTTAATCCAGTCCATGGACAAAACCAATTTAGATAAGAATCTGAGACTTTGCTGCGGCCCTAGAGCAACTCTTCCGGCCTGATTTGGTTAGAACGCAAACACAAGACTCTAGAAGCTCAAAATCTTCTTCCCAGAACAAGGAAGATGCCATTTCAGGATTCTGCAATAGTTGCTTGGCAGTCAAGAAACCAGCAATTGTCCATGTCTGGTAAAGCCTGGACTTTTTTCCGATGAACTTCCCATATCTTGTATCGTAGTACTCAGGCCACCGGTCAGCTTGGAGCCTCTTCTCAGCCAATGTAACTGCTTTCACTGCTAGTTCTGGTCTACCCATCTTCATGCATGCCAAGGTGAACTGAAAACATCCAAATACATAATGTGAAGATGTCCTAGCAAATATATATTGCGTGTGTTTTACGCTATTGGTAAGAAACCATGCTTACTTGCCAAAGAAGCGTTGGCCATGACCCGCCATTATGGTAAGACCAAGGCCTACAAAACAAACAACGAATACATAAATGAAGGGTAGTCCATTTTAAGTTGTAAGCTACTTTACTTACGTGTTCTTTGGGTCACTCCCAGTGATTATATGCCACTCTGAAGATTCCAAAGCCGGGAAGCATATCTTAAGTGGCATGTGCCCAATGAGATCATCCCATTTCTCTTCAATCAAATTCAGTATAGCTTGGTTCTGTCTTGGTGTTCCCAAAGAAGAAACAATTGACCAAAGGTTTCCCAAAGTGAAGAACCTAAAGTCCATGTGAGCAGGCTGGAGGTTTCCCACAAGAAAACCGCACCTATGGTTTTCAGGAATCCAGTCCATTAACCACGGAGAAACCTGGTCCGGGTAGATGTTGAACTTGTTGGTAGCATCAGTAGAGTACTCCTCAGTTTTATAACGGTAAATCTCATTGATTTTGCCTTTGTCAACCCAATAGTTTTCCCTAATGTGGAATGATATTGCACTGAGCCTGTTGCTAATGGTCCTTACTAGGTTCTTGGAGCTATCATTAATAGTTATCATCTCACGAGAAGACCGTAGAGCAGAATAGAACAAAGCCTGTGGCAACAGAACATGGTTATTTTTTCTTGTTTTTTGAGATTTTAAAAATCAAGAAGCAAATTGTTTTGGAGAGTTACTTGGATCTCAAGAGGGTGACCATGGATACCCATACGCCGGTCTATCATGCAAGAGCCATCAGTGACTAATAACGTGGGAAACATATCAAACCCATCAGCTAAACACAGGTTTGCAATCATCTTTATCCCTGTCTGCACATCTACTCTCTCTTGCAACGAGTAGTCCCCTGTGATCTTCCCATATGCTCTCAACAGTATTATCCACCATAAACCTGAGATTTTTTTTTTCTATTTAATCAACACTGATGTGTTCGTAGCTAACACTACTTATCACACAATGTAATCGTTTCCTGATCTGTTTATGCGAAAGTACTGACCAGAATCAACAGGAGCAACACGACCTATAGCTGACTCACCAAAGTCTGGATCAAGAACCTCTTCAAACTTGTCCTCTTCAAGAGGTGAAGTTCTGACTTTGAAACTCGCAGGCATTAGTCCTTGTCCTGGACTATAACAATCAACTGTTTTCTCCCAACTCTGTAAACACAACACTAAGACCATCTACAACCCAACACTAAAATAGAGACTCTATTTTAGTGTACCTTTCACACAAAGACTTCTCCAACACAACATTCAAAGTTACATTATTTTAGTGTAAAACTATAGGGGTGCACCAAATTTAGTGTGGACTATTCACCATACTAAACATTATTTATATAAAAAAGTATTAAACTAAATAAATAAGAAGATAAATAAATATAAATTAGTAAATAAAATATTTATAATAAAATAGTATACATATTGAAATAGTGTATTTAAATCTATTATTAATTATATGGAAATAGTATTTAATACAAATTATTGTAAATTTTTTATATAATATAATTACATATTAATATTAATTATTTATATTGTAAATATTAAATAATAACAGTTCATAATATTACTATATAATAATGAAAGATAGTTTTTAGTGTGAGATTTTGGGGTTATAGTTGGAGAATAATATGTTTTTAGGGTTGAAATTACACTAAAATAGTGTGGTTTTAATACCCCTAATGTTCTTTGTCCTGACTGCAAACTCTTTTCTTTTAGACAAGATCTTTTGTTTATTTCAGTGTATAAAATTGAGAGTGTGTATTCATACCTGCAGCTGCAACGTGTAAAGAAGGAAGTTTCGAACAATCTCACCTTCTCCCTTCATCAAGAAAGCAAGAGCCGAAGGTACAAAGTCCCTAATAAAGACCTGATCATAGTTTAAAGGTGCTGTATCAGTTGGATCATTAGCGGCCATGGTTCCTACAGGAGAATCACAGTATGTCACTACTGATTGTCTCAGCAACCTCCAAGCTTCCTCCTCGATTTCTTTTCTTCTGACATTCTCCAGACCGTCCTTATCTATGTTTCTGACATCTCCATTGACAACCTCTTCATCTTTCTCATCTTCTTCTAGCCTCTCAACGGTTAATGGCTTCACATTTAAGCCGTTCTTGGATATTATTTTATCCAATGTCGGATCCTTTGTGCAGGTCGTGGAAGCAGAGAGGTTTCTTGCCTCGGAAGCAACCTGAGTTGTAACAGAACTTGGCATGTTGGTACAAAACGGTGCAGCATATCTCGGTTTGGTGATTCTATATGGGTCTTGATTGTTGTTGTTTTGGTTTATGCAGCGGGAATGGTGTGATTGAAACGCGGTGTCTCTAGATGGAGATAGTCTTGTGAAGGCACGGAGAAGGCATTTTGAGGGTCTCATCGTTGAGTTTTCAAGAAAAGCGATAGCATTCATCATCAGAATCCAACATTCAAGATTGCAAATGACAAGTTTGAAAAGGAAAATAAGTTTTATTTTTGTGTGTTCTTTATATATCTGAAAAATGTGAATCCTGAAATGGGAGATTTGTTTTAGGAAGAGAATGTTTTGTGGATTTTGGAACTAGTCTATGGCTAATTTGATGTTTCTATTAATACACCAACTTATAATTTTTTTTATTCCTCGTTTTAGCGTGCTCCATTCAATCTATTTCGGTAATACTAAAATCTGCAATGTGGATTGTAATGAAACTTTCATAAATGTGCTTTGCCAAGTTCTTTTCATAAATCTGTGTGTTTTCTTGTTCAATGAAAATATTACTTCTTTATGTATTTTAACTGATTTAGAAATTTATATAGGGTTTAAGTATTTTGTCAAAGTTTAATAATTTTGCCTTTATCAACCCAATAGTTTTCTAATGTGGAATGATATTGCGCTTAGCCTGTTGTTAATGGTCCTCATTAGGTTCTTGGAGCTATCATTTATAGTTATCATCTCACGAGAAGACCGTAGAGCGGAATAAAACAAAGCCTGTGTCAATAAACATAGTTAACTTTTCTTGTTTTGAGATTTTTAAAATTCAAGAAACAACTTGTTTCAGGGAGTTACTTGGATCTCAAGAGGATGACCATGAATACCCATACGTCGGTCTATCATGCAAGAGCCATCAGTGACTAGTAACGTTGGAAACATATCAAACCCATCAGCTAAACACAGGTTTGCAATCATCTTTATCCCTGTTTGCACATCTACCCTCTCTTGCAACGAGTAGTCCCCTGTGATCTTCCCATATGCTCTCAACAGTATTATCCACCATAAACCTGAGATTTTTTTAATTTAATCAACACTTATGTGTTCTTAGCTAACACTACTTATCACACAATGTAATCGTTTCCTGATCTGTTTATGCGAAAGTACTGACCAGAATCAACAGGAGCAACACGACCTATAGCTGACTCACCAAAGTCTGGATCAAGAACCTCTTCAAACTTGTCCTCTTCAAGAGGTGAAGTTCTGACTTTGAAACTCGCAGGCATTAGTCCTTGTCCTGGACTATAACAATCAACTGTTTTCTCCCAACTCTGTAAACACAACACTAAGACCATCTACAACCCAACACTAAAATAGAGACTCTATTTTAGTGTACCTTTCACACAAAGACTTCTCCAACACAACATTCAAAGTTACATTATTTTAGTGTAAAACTATAGGGGTGCACCAAATTTAGTGTGGACTATTCACCATACTAAACATTATTTATATAAAAAGTATTAAACTAAATAAATAAGAAGATAAATAAATATAAATTAGTAAATAAAATATTTATAATAAAATAGTATACATATTGAAATAGTGTATTTAAATCTATTATTAATTATATGGAAATAGTATTTAATACAAATTATTGTAAATTTTTATATAATATAATTACATATTAATATTAATTATTTATATTGTAAATATTAAATAATAACAGTTCATAATATTACTATATAATAATGAAAGATAGTTTTAGTGTGAGATCAAATTAATAGACTAATTGAAGTGAAAGACGAAGAGGTTACAAACTGCAAAGATGAGATAAGATTAATGTCAGGTCATTGGAAACATAAGAGTAGACAAATGAACTTGAATTTCAGGTGAATCCCTACTAGAATTTTTAATAAAAGTTTCAAAATTTTAATAGCATGATCCATCTGTTAAATTCACAATGGAAGTTTCAATCCATTGATAAAGAACAACAGCTGGAGAAACAGAGAATAACAGATCAAGATTTGACAAGAAGATACTGAAGCTTGAGTTCTGTCTTCAAGAAACTGAGAAGCCAGACAAGAAAGCTGCATAGGGTAAGTGTTAAGTTCATTGCTCTTGACATTCTTGTTTGGATCAAGGGTTTTTTAAAATTCTTGTTGTTGTATGATGAAGGGGGAACAGAAAGGGGAAAGAAGGGATCTGGTGGTCGGAGAAACAACAAGCTAATGAAAAATCTTGGGAGAAACAGAAGTTCTGGCCTGGGACAATTCAGCATGTTGTTATTTGTTATACTAGTTTCAAGAGGTGAGTATTTTTTTTCTAGTATAACATGTAGTTGAGGAAAATCTAAGACAATGGTGTAGGTGTGTGTCAGTGTGTATAGTCTTGTTTAGAATGGCCTCCATCCAAACGTAACATGACAATATTTCTAAGTTTGTTTAAAATGACTCCATCAAAATGTAACTCTATTATTATCAAAAAAAAAACGTAACTCTATTGCATTAACATTAATAGTTTCATCTCTAAGAAAATTATTAATATGGTCATAGTGGCATTATAACAAACAGGTCCCGTAGCTCAGTTGGTTAGAGCGTTGGTCTTATGAGCCGAAGGTCGCGGGTTCGAGCCCCGCCGGGACCATAATTCTGGCCCATTTGTTTAAATCCTAAACCCTAAATCCTAAACCCTAAATCCTAAACCCTAAATCCTAAACCCTAAATCCTAAACCCTAAATCCTAAACCCTAAATCCTAAACCCTAAATCCTAAACCCTAAATCCTAAACCCTAAATCCTAAACCCTAAATCCTAAACCCTAAATCCTAAACCCTAAATCCTAAACCCTAAATCCTAAACCCTAAATCCTAAACCCTAAATCCTAAACCCTAAATCCTAAACCCTAAATCCTAAACCCTAAATCCTAAACCCTAAATCCTAAACCCTAAATCCTAAACCCTAAATCCTAAACCCTAAATCCTAAACCCTAAATCCTAAACCCTAAATCCTAAACCCTAAATCCTAAACCCTAAATCCTAAACCCTAAATCCTAAACCCTAAATCCTAAACCCTAAATCCTAAACCCTAAATCCTAAACCCTAAATCCTAAACCCTAAATCCTAAACCCTAAATCCTAAACCCTAAATCCTAAACCCTAAATCCTAAACCCTAAATCCTAAACCCTAAATCCTAAACCCTAAATCCTAAACCCTAAATCCTAAACCCTAAATCCTAAACCCTAAATCCTAAACCCTAAATCCTAAACCCTAAATCCTAAACCCTAAATCCTAAACCCTAAATCCTAAACCCTAAATCCTAAACCCTAAATCCTAAACCCTAAATCCTAAACCCTAAATCCTAAACCCTAAATCCTAAACCCTAAATCCTAAACCCTAAATCCTAAACCCTAAATCCTAAACCCTAAATCCTAAACCCTAAATCCTAAACCCTAAATCCTAAACCCTAAATCCTAAACCCTAAATCCTAAACCCTAAATCCTAAACCCTAAATCCTAAACCCTAAATCCTAAACCCTAAATCCTAAACCCTAAATCCTAAACCCTAAATCCTAAACCCTAAATCCTAAACCCTAAATCCTAAACCCTAAATCCTAAACCCTAAATCCTAAACCCTAAATCCTAAACCCTAAATCCTAAACCCTAAATCCTAAACCCTAAATCCTAAACCCTAAATCCTAAACCCTAAATCCTAAACCCTAAATCCTAAACCCTAAATCCTAAACCCTAAATCCTAAACCCTAAATCCTAAACCCTAAATCCTAAACCCTAAATCCTAAACCCTAAATCCTAAACCCTAAATCCTAAACCCTAAATCCTAAACCCTAAATCCTAAACCCTAAATCCTAAACCCTAAATCCTAAACCCTAAATCCTAAACCCTAAATCCTAAACCCTAAATCCTAAACCCTAAATCCTAAACCCTAAATCCTAAACCCTAAATCCTAAACCCTAAATCCTAAACCCTAAATCCTAAACCCTAAATCCTAAACCCTAAATCCTAAACCCTAAATCCTAAACCCTAAATCCTAAACCCTAAATCCTAAACCCTAAATCCTAAACCCTAAATCCTAAACCCTAAATCCTAAACCCTAAATCCTAAACCCTAAATCCTAAACCCTAAATCCTAAACCCTAAATCCTAAACCCTAAATCCTAAACCCTAAATCCTAAACCCTAAATCCTAAACCCTAAATCCTAAACCCTAAATCCTAAACCCTAAATCCTAAACCCTAAATCCTAAACCCTAAATCCTAAACCCTAAATCCTAAACCCTAAATCCTAAACCCTAAATCCTAAACCCTAAATCCTAAACCCTAAATCCTAAACCCTAAATCCTAAACCCTAAATCCTAAACCCTAAATCCTAAACCCTAAATCCTAAACCCTAAATCCTAAACCCTAAATCCTAAACCCTAAATCCTAAACCCTAAATCCTAAACCCTAAATCCTAAACCCTAAATCCTAAACCCTAAACCCTTGGGTAAACCCTAAACCCTTGGGTAAACCCTAAACCCTTGGGTAAACCCTAAACCCTTGGGTAAACCCTAAACCCTTGATAAATCCTAAACCCTAAATCCTAAACCCTAAATCCTAAACCCTAAATCCTAAACCCTAAATCCTAAACCCTAAACCCTTGAATGTTTTAGTGTTTAGTGATTTTTATTTAGAGTTTAAGATTTATCCTAGAGTTTAAGATTCATCATCAGAATCCAACATCCAAGATTGCAAATGACAAGTTTGAAAAGGAAAATAAGTTTTATTTTTGTGTGTTCTTTATATATCTGAAAATGTGAATCCTGAAATGGGAGATTTGTTTTAGGAAGAGAATGGTTTGTGGATATTGGAACTAGTCTACGGCTAATTTGATGTTTCTATTAATATACCAACTTATAATATTTTTTATTCCTCTTTTTAGCTTGCTCCATTCAATCTATTTCGGTAATATTAAAACTTGCAATGTGGATTGTAATGAAACTTTCATAAATGTGCTTTGCCAAGTTCTTTTAAAAAATCTGTGTGTTTTCTTGTTCAATGAAAATGTTACATGTTTATGTATTTTAACTGATTTAGAAATTTATGTCGAGTTTAAGTATTTTGTAAAATTTAATAGTTTTAAATTTAACAAATGGATTTTAATTTATATTCGCAATTTTGTAAGTTTTTTCAAAGAAAAATGTATGTATTTATATTTTCAATATATATAACAAACCTTACAAATCCAGTAAATTTAGTGTGAGATCAAATTAATAGACTAATTGAAGTGAAGACGAAGACGAAGATATTACAAAACTAAAAGATGAGATAAGCTTAATGTCAGGTCATTTGAAACATAAGACTAATGAACTCAAATCTCATGTGAATCCCTACTAGAATTTTCAATAAAAGTTTCAACATTTTAAGATCTTTCCATCTGTTAAAATCTCAATGGAAGTTTCAATTCTTTGATTAAAATAAGAACCAATTATAAAACTATACATTTGGCCGGAAATGTCATTTATATAGTGCAATTTAGTCGGTTTAGTTTAGCTTAGTTACTTTGACAATAGGAGTTGACTCTCTTTTTTCTTTTTAAAAAGGTGTGGACGCAAATGGTGCTGAGAATGGAGCTATTAAAAAGGACCAATACTTGATTGTTGTACAGCAAAATTAATTTTATTTAATATGCCATTAATTGTATACAAAATGAATTAATTAATATAAATCCTGTTTTTAACATTAAAACCAGCATTATTGTGAGATTATTTTTTGGTAGTATGTCAGTCTAACCAGTTACAACCTAAATATATTTAAAAACAATAGAGAGGATGGATCATGAAGGTCTTTAGTAGGTTGCACTAAGTTTGAATGGTCAAAACTCAAAAGGAGGAAAAAAACCAAACCCGATGTACTTCAAACTGCAAAGATCTTCTTATATAATCTTTTTGGATTTCACTTTACGAGATGACTGTCACCAGATGAGAGCATAGGCCTCCCTCGTCAAAAAGTTCAGCCCCAGAGCTTCATTTGTATACTTACAAATCAATTCATTATTATTCATTACACCAAAGGAGAGAAAGAGAGACAACAAAGGTTCCTAACCTCTTTGACCATCATAATATGAATGTGGAGGATGCAACTTTGCAATAAAACAATATTGTCATATTTTTTAATATCACTCAAAATTTGTGGGTTAACCCCCTACGAAAATATTGAGTTTTTCGTTAATTGCTATATATATTGAAGCTTATACTTTTAGTGTTGTTTAAAAATATTTAACCATATTCTATATTCTTATTAATATATTATAAACCACCTTTCAAGGTAAATGTACATCATTCTAATGTTTAACAATTAATTTAGTCTAAATTCATATACTGCTTAAATAAGTGGACTAACCACTATAAAATCACTATTATCTAGAGAAACAGAGACAACAAAGGTTCCTAACCTCTTTGACCATCATAATATGAATGTGGAGGATGCAACTTTGCAATAAAACAATATTGTCATATTTTTTTAATTTCACTCAAAATTTGTTGGTTAACCCTACGAAAATATTGAGTTTTTAGTTAATTGCTATATATATTGAAGCTTATACTTTTAGTGTTGTTTAAAAAATACTGTTTTTGCAAAGCCCACTTCAATCATGTTAAATATATTTTGCCTCTACACGCCCGATATATACATAATCCCATATCCAGTGTTGTATGCATGTACTGTATTGTGTGTGTATTATAAACAAGAAATGCATAAATCACTCCTACTTTGTAGTTTTCTCAACGATCCGACCTCCCAGCTTTGTCCAAATTTTCAAGATTTCCCACCTTGTTTTCATTATTACTATATTATTCGGTTCTTTGATTAAAATAAGAACCAATTATAAAACTATACATTTGGCCGGAAATGTCATTTATATAGTGCAATTTAGTCGGTTTAGTTTAGCTTAGTTACTTTGGCAATAGGAGTTTGACTCCTCTTTTTTTTTTTAAGGTGTGAACACAAATGGTGCTGAGAATGGACGTATTAAAAAAAGACCAATAATAGATTGTTGTACAGTAATATTAATTTTATTTTATATGCCACTAATTGTTTACAAAATGAATTAATTAATAAAAATCCTGTTCTTAACATTAAAACCAGCATTATTGTGAGATTATTTTTTGGTAGTATGCCAGTCTAACCAGTTACAACCTAAATATATTTAAAAACAATAGAAAGGATGGATCATGAAGGTTTTTAGTAGGTTGCATTAAGTTTGAATGGTCAAACTCGAAAAGGAGGAAAAAAAACTAAACCCAATGTACTTCAAACTTCAAAGATCTTCTTATATAATCTTTTGGATTTTACTTTACGAGATGACTGTCACCCGATGATAGCATAGACATCTCTGTCAAAATCAGCCAGAGAGCTTCATTTGTATACTTGCAAATCAATTCATTATTATTCATTACACCAAAGGAGAGAGAGATTCATCATCATCATTAAAACATTTTTTTTGGTATGTATATGAATACAGTTTCCTTACCAGGATTCTATACCCTTCTATTTAGGTGCTAATTGTTACCAATATCTTGTCAAAAAATCACAAACTTTCCATGTTGAAATCGTTAACAACCATTTGCTCATTGCTACAGGGTTGAGCTGATTAAGATTTGTAGAGTTTGATCAAAAAAAAAAAGATTTGAAGAGTAACAAAGGAATAGTTCCTGGAATGGCTACGGTGGGCGTGGAGCCTAGTGCTGCGGTTAGAGAGTTTATTGGAAACGTTACTGATGTTGATAGGTTACATGAGGAGATGATTCACATGAGAATTCAAGATGATAAAGTATGTCTCCTTTTTCTATTTGTAAATTATATTTCTCTCTTGTTAAACTTGGTTGATATTCACCAGGAAATGGAAGATACAATTGTATATGGCAATGTGACAGAGACTGGTCAGATAATAGTAACTGCAATAGGTGGAAGAAATGGCCAATCAAAGCAGGTTTGTGATCCTTAACTAGATCATTAGACTATTGATTTCTAAGTGCATTTTCTTGGATGTTAAAATGCAGACAGTCAGTTACATGGCAGAGCGAGCTGTTGGGCAAGGAGCCTTTGGAGTTGTGTTCCAAGTGAGTCTTTTTTTTTTCCTTGAGAGTGGCTTCTCAATAGTCTCTGCCACTGAGACATGATCATTTACTTTTTTTTGGTTCTTCCCAGGCGAAATGTTTAGAAACAGGAGAAACTGTTGCGATAAAGAAAGTCTTGCAAGATCGAAGGTACAAGAACCGTGAGCTTCAAACAATGAGACTACTTAACCATCCAAATGTAGTGTCTTTGAAACACTGCTTCTTCTCAACAACCGATAAAGACGAGCTTTACCTCAACTTGGTTCTTGAATACGTTCCAGAGACAGTACACCATGTTATCAATCATTACAGCAATCTTAACCAACGAATGCCTCTTGTTTACGCCAAACTCTACACGTATCAGGTAGATTGCAATCCTTTTAACTTGTCTTATTTGAAATTTCATTAAGTCTTTCTATGTTTTGTGCAGATATTCAGGTCCTTATCTTACATTCACCGATGTATCGGTGTGTGCCACCGCGACATAAAGCCTCAGAACTTGTTGGTTAACCCACACACTCATCAAGTGAAGCTATGTGATTTTGGAAGTGCTAAAGTATTGGTGAGTAACGTTTGATGAATCTTTCTCTCCTTAAAGCAGAGGACCCTTAACTATTTATTTGATTAATGATGACTCTTGAAACAGGTTAAAGGAGAGCCAAACATTTCATATATATGCTCAAGGTATTACAGGGCACCTGAGCTTATTTTTGGAGCCACTGAGTATACTACAGCCATTGATGTCTGGTCTGCAGGTTGTGTTCTCGCTGAGCTTCTTCTTGGACAGGTAAGAACAACTTCTCAAATCTCCTAATCCTAGTTCAGTGGTTGACCAATCCGTTGTCTTGGCAGCCATTGTTCCCTGGTGAGAGCCGCGTTGATCAACTTGTAGAGATTATAAAGGTAATATACCTCTATTAATAGTGTAAAGAGTTGCACCTTCTTATTTTTTTTAAAGAGTTACACTTTTATGTGTTGTGTAATGATTATATACTTGACTGTATTCATGAACTGAACAGGTTTTGGGAACACCAACAAGGGAGGAAATCAAATGCATGAACCCCAATTACACTGACTTCAAGTTCCCTCAGATTAAAGCTCATCCATGGCATAAGGTAAACCTGACCTTTAAAAAGTTCAATGCCTTCTTTAACTAGCCGTTAACATTCCTCACTGGAGTTTCAGGTATTTCACAAGGGGATGCCTCCAGAAGCTGTTGATTTGGTCTCAAGGCTTCTTCAGTACTCTCCCAATCTCCGTTTCACTGCTGTGAGTATTTGTAACCTCTCTTACCATCTTTCCTTCATTTCTGTATAAACATTTTCTCCTTATCTTATTTTGTTGTACCTTTGTAGATTGATGTATTGGTCCATCCTTTCTTTGACGAGCTTAGAGATCCCAATGGAAGTTTATTTCCACCGCTATTCAACTTCAAGCCTCATGGTACTAACCACATTCTTCCTTTTTCTCTTGGTTTTTTAGCACGTTGAACTATATACAAGTGACACATATCAATAGCATCATATACACAAGTGACTCATGTTCTTTATTAATGTGTTGTGTGAAAGCAGAGCTTCAAGGTGTGCCTCTGGAGATGGTGGCTAAGTTAGTACCTGAACATGCTAGGGACCAGTGTCCTTGGCTCGGCTTGTAATCTATCCGTTGTTACTTTCAGAACACGAAAACCAGAGGGAACAGTCTGAGAAAAACCATCTTTCTCTATCTTTTTCCTCTGTTTTTGTTACTGTTATTCAATCTCAGTCCGATGATTTTGTAACCCTTTATTCTTTGTAGTGAGTAGGGAAAGAGTGAATCGTTCTGAGGGTTATGATCTTGTCAAAGTCAACAAAGATTTTTTTATCATGAGTAACAAATAAATTCATTGTTATTTGTTATGTATTTATTTAACTTTATACTTGAGACAAGTTCATAAGTGATAACTTGAGCAAATTTTTTTAAAAATTAAATCAAAATCATATAAAAAAAATCTTAAATGTAAATTCCTTTCTTAAAGAATGATTTAAAATTTTTTTTTTCTTTTCTTACTAGCATTCAAGAGGAGGATATACTTTACAAGTTGATTTGTTGTGACCAAGCCCCTTGCACTTACTACACTGCAGCTGCCGCTTCATCACCTCTTCAGCCGGTGTCTTCTTCTTCGGTGGCCTCCCCGGAGGCCGCCGTGTAGGTGGCGGTGTCACCGTCATCCCAGAACCCCCTGAGCTCTCTCTACACATCTCTCCATCCAACAAAGGAACCGGACTTATCGACATAGCATAAGTCAACCTATAGTTATCAACACTGTAATATCTAGAACAAAAGTCATAAGGACTACGTCCACTACAGCTTATAACAGCAACCGCGTGGTGACACGGTAACCCCGTTAACTGCCAACCTTTGCAGCTACAGTCACACTGCGCCATGTTCACCACCTCATACGTCTCTCCCTGGACTTGAAACAAATTGTTATCCGTGGATGAGGACGTTACATTAACGCCTTGCGCTTTTAAACACTCTTTCTCTAGCTTTATCTCCATGGAAGGAGTCAATCTTCTTCCATTATCCTCATCTCCATTAATCCTTCTCACGTGAATCATTCCCATTATCTTTCCCAGGATCAGATCAACCATTTGAGTTATAGGTAGTTCGTTGGCCTCTGAAGCCCAGGTGAAGAACGGTTCACCTGAGTTTGATGTCATGTGGTTGTACCTAGCACCAGGAAAGTAAACATTAGCCCAGTGATCAGGCTTGCTATTGTGCATAATCCAGTCGTAAGCGTCCTGCGAAAGGCCTCTGATGTTCCCCACATATCCCTCAAACGAGTCCTGTCTCGGCGCATAAGCCGCCGAGTAAAACTCATCGACGATTAGCCTCTTGATCTCGTGGAGAGAACGGTCCTTTCAAGTCTCTGATGAGCTCGTCGGTTAAATACCGTAAGCAGTAAGCATGAAACGAGTTAACAAACACTTTCGATCAGTTCCTGGAGGTTCTTGAGCCTGTCCGCCACGAAAGTGATCGGACAAGCCGCGAAGGTGGAGATAGCAGTTCTCAGCTGGAGCAAAACCACTCCCAGTTATCCTCACTCTCGGCGCCAACAACCGCGAACGCTAACGGAAACACTTCGCCGCCTCCAACAGAAGTCGCAGCCAACAAAGTCCCTGATACTTTGCCTTCAAGGGGATACTATCAAGAAACACCAACGGTCTACAACCTTCAACAAAACCGTAAACCGAGGCGGAACCACACGAAAACACGGTGGAAGCTCGAATCCTTCTTGGTTGCGAATGTAACAATGCTGCCTGGATTTGTTTCGATTATCTTCTCGCAGTAAACCGGAAGCTGCTTGTAACCGTCCTTGTACGATCCTTGGAGCTGCTCTCTCGCAATCTCTTTCCCGCGCCAAGCTTGAAAGTAGTTCAGCTGAATCCCATACTCTTCTTTAATATCGCTGACGATATCTTTCGGTTTATAGTTAGGAAACACTCTCAGCTTCTCCTTGATAATACTGGCCACCCAGCTCCTACTCGTCTGGAGACCGTTGAAGCCACCCGCGCCTTCGCAGGTATGCGAAGGGGTCATCTTCTTGATGCATATCAGCTGAGTGGTCGATAGCCTCGAGGCGTGGATCCTCCAGGGACAGCCCTCCGCTTTGCATCTGACCGTCACTCGGTGGCTATCGTTCTTCTTGTAACGGAAACCGAACTGGTTAGCAATGGCGTACTTGCAGCTTTCGCTGGAACTCGCCACGTTTTTGAACCTCTGTCCGAGGCCTGTGATTGTGTTCTGCCACTGCTGCGTTCTCGCCTTTGCGAGAATGTCTCCTGAGGGATTGTTGACGTCGAGAATCATCGATGGAGTTGTAACGATCTGTGAATCTTCTGCAGCTTGGCTCATGACTTGCTCTATTGTTACAACAGTAGGATCTGAGACTGAGAGGGGAAGATGATCTTCTGGTCCTGTTGTGTCATCTATCATGTCGTCTAGAGGAGCTGGTGGAATCGCTTCGGACAGTGTCGTTCTGCTAGATCTGTAAGAAGAAAAATAAACTCGTTAAATTACATAGACATAGACTTCCAAATTTGATTTATTTTTTTTTACCGAAGCAGTTAATAAATCGTCTACAGCCTCCAAAATCTAAGAACCGGCTCTAACGACGAGGCTTTTTTTTGCTTACCTGCTAGCCTCGGGAGCTTCTTCGGGTATGAGATAGACATCAGCAGAGTTAGAGTTCTCGTGGAACTTGATCATCCGTTTCAAGTCTTTATCGTTAGAGATGGAGATGAGAGTCTTCTTGTTATCAGGGAGAAAGTATTTGAGACAAACTGTGCTGGTGGCGTCGAAGTTAAACATCTCACCAATCTCTGAGATAAAGTCTTTGAACATCGTATCTTCGTCAATGTCTATTGCGTGTGCATCGCCGCCTCTGTAAGTTAGCGCTCCGCCTTTCTCTGTTAGAAACTGCCCTCCGGACATACATATTGCTATCACCCGTTTCCCTGACATGTCCTGCAGACAATAAAATCAAGTTTTAGCAAAAAATAAAATAAAATCAAGTTACAAACAAAACTATCAAACTCTTAACTCTGTCATAAGGACTACGTCCACTACAGCTTATAACAGCAACCGCGTGGTGACACGGTAACCCCGTTAACTGCCAACCTTTGCAGCTACAGTCACACTGCGCCATGTTCACCACCTCATACGTCTCTCCCTGGACTTGAAACAAATTGTTATCCGTGGATGAGGACGTTACATTAACGCCTTGCGCTTTTAAACACTCTTTCTCTAGCTTTATCTCCATGGAAGGAGTCAATCTTCTTCCATTATCCTCATCTCCATTAATCCTTCTCACGTGAATCATTCCCATTATCTTTCCCAGGATCAGATCAACCATTTGAGTTATAGGTAGTTCGTTGGCCTCTGAAGCCCAGGTGAAGAACGGTTCACCTGAGTTTGATGTCATGTGGTTGTACCTAGCACCAGGAAAGTAAACATTAGCCCAGTGATCAGGCTTGCTATTGTGCATAATCCAGTCGTAAGCGTCCTGCGAAAGGCCTCTGATGTTCCCCACATATCCCTCAAACGAGTCCTGTCTCGGCGCATAAGCCGCCGAGTAAAACTCATCGACGATTAGCCTCTTGATCTCGTGAGAGAACGGTCCTTTCAAGTCTCTGATGAGCTCGTCGGTTAAATACCGTAAGCAGTAAGCATGAAACGAGTTAACAAACACTTTCGGGATCAGTTCCTGGAGGTTCTTGAGCCTGTCCGCCACGAAAGTGATCGGACAAGCCGCGAAGGTGGAGATAGCAGTTCTCAGCTGGAGCAAAAACCACTCCCAGTTATCCTCACTCTCGGCGTCAACAACCGCAAACGCTAACGGAAACACTTCGTCGTCTCCGTCAACAGAAGTCGCAGCCAACAAAGTCCCCTGATACTTTGCCTTCAAGGGGATACTATCAAGAAACACCAACGGTCTACAACCTTCAACAAAACCGTAAACCGAGGCGTGGAACGACACGAAAACACGGTGGAAGCTCGAATCCTTCTTGGTTGCGAATGTAACAATGCTGCCTGGATTTGTTTCGATTATCTTCTCGCAGTAAACCGGAAGCTGCTTGTAACCGTCCTTGTACGATCCTTGGAGCTGCTCTCTCGCAATCTCTTTCCCGCGCCAAGCTTGAAAGTAGTTCAGCTGAATCCCATACTCTTCTTTAATATCGCTGACGATATCTTTCGGTTTATAGTTAGGAAACACTCTCAGCTTCTCCTTGATAATACTGGCCACCCAGCTCCTACTCGTCTGGAGACCGTTGAAGCCATTCGCCGCGAGGTATGCGAAGGGGTCATCTTCTTGATGCATATCAGCTGAGTGGTCGATAGCCTCGAGGCGTGGATCCTCCAGGGACAGCCCTCCGCTTTGCATCTGACCGTCACTCGGTGGCTATCGTTCTTCTTGTAACGGAAACCGAACTGGTTAGCAATGGCGTACTTGCGCAGCGATTCGCGGAACTCGCCTACGTTTTTGAACCTCTGTCCGAGGCCTGTGATTGTGTTCTGCCACTGCTGCGTTCTCGCCTTTGCGAGAATGTCTCCTGAGGGATTGTTGACGCCGAGAATCATCGATGGAGTTGTAACGATCTGTGAATCTTCTGCAGCTTGGCTCATGACTTGCTCTATTGTTACAACAGTAGGATCTGAGACTGAGAGGGGAAGATGATCTTCTGGTCCTGTTGTGTCATCTATCATGTCGTCTAGAGGAGCTGGTGGAATCGCTTCGGACAGTGTCGTTCTGCTAGATCTGTAAGAAGAAAAATAAACTCGTTAAATTACATAGACATAGACTTCCAAATTTGATTTATTTTTTTTTACCGAAGCAGTTAATAAATCGTCTACAGCCTCCAAAATCTAAGAACCGGCTCTAACGACGAGGCTTTTTTTTGCTTACCTGCTAGCCTCGGGAGCTTCTTCGGGTATGAGATAGACATCAGCAGAGTTAGAGTTCTCGTGGAACTTGATCATCCGTTTCAAGTCTTTATCGTTAGAGATGGAGATGAGAGTCTTCTTGTTATCAGGAGAAAGTATTTGAGACAAACTGTGCTGGTGGCGTCGAAGTTAAACATCTCACCAATCTCTGAGATAAAGTCTTTGAACATCGTTCTTCGTCAATGTCTATTGCGTGTGCATCGCCGCCTCTGTAAGTTAGCGCTCCGCCTTTCTCTGTTAGAAACTGCCCTCCGGACATACATATTGCTATCACCCGTTTCCCTGACATGTCCTGCAGACAATAAAATCAAGTTTTTAGCAAAAAAAATAAAATAAAATCAAGTTACAAACAAAACTATCAAACTCTTAACTCTGTGAACACCTAAAACATAAGGAAGACGCTCTCAATCACTGCAAAAGCTATTATAATGCCCAAGAAAATCGATGCAGAGCAATGTCATAAGGCACATTCAGAGCCCAAACCCAATCAAGCATTTAGTTTCAGAAACTTGAAGCGACTACTCATGGAGACAATAAGAGTCATCCAACTGTAATAACTAAACAGTTTAATTTTACAGAGAATGAAGCAAAAAGGATTTAATCTAAATTCCAGAAGGTCTAATCTTCGTTAACCCTAGTAATCTCAAGCTCCTGGGTACAGGTAGAATCTGCGACTTAATCTAATAAAATCAATACTAACAATTGACATTACATCCGCATAACTTATCAAATAATTTGGCTGCAGGAACCTTAAAAGTTAAAACCAATAGTTTTGATATATGTGCAAAGCTTATAAGAATGAGCGATTGAATTACCTCAGAATTTCGGAGAATTTAGAAACCCTAATCCGATATTGAAGTTGTTTTTATGATCGAATTCTCGGAAGTTGCACGAGGAAGAAGAGCTTGGGAAGAGCTTGACAACAACCCTCGTTTTTTTTTTTTTTGTGAAAACTGCTAACCCTCGTTTTTTTTTGGCATTTATTTTTTTACCAAGCAGTTAATAAATCGTCTACAGCCTCCAAAATCTAAGAACCGCTCTAACGACGAGGCTTTTTGCTTACCTGCTAGCCTCGGGAGCTTCTTCGGTATGAGATAGACATCAGCAGAGTTAGAGTTCTCGTGGAACTTGATCATCCGTTTCAAGTCTTTATCGTTAGAGATGGAGATGAGAGTCTTCTTGTTATCAGGGAGAAAGTATTTGAGACAAACTGTGCTGGTGGCGTCGAAGTTAAACATCTCACCAATCTCTGAGATAAAGTCTTTGAACATCGTATCTTCGTCAATGTCTATTGCGTGTGCATCGCCGCCTCTGTAAGTTAGCGCTCCGCCTTTCTCTGTTAGAAACTGCCCTCCGGACATACATATTGCTATCACCCGTTTCCCTGACATGTCCTGCAGACAATAAAATCAAGTTTTTAGCAAAAAAAATAAAATAAAATCAAGTTACAAACAAAACTATCAAACTCTTAACTCTGTGAACACCTAAAACATAAGGAAGACGCTCTCAATCACTGCAAAAGCTATTATAATGCCCAAGAAAATCGATGCAGAGCAATGTCATAAGGCACATTCAGAGCCCAAACCCAATCAAGCATTTAGTTTCAGAAACTTGAAGCGACTACTCATGGAGACAATAAGAGTCATCCAACTGTAATAACTAAACAGTTTAATTTTACAGAGAATGAAGCAAAAAGGATTTAATCTAAATTCCAGAAGGTCTAATCTTCGTTAACCCTAGTAATCTCAAGCTCCTGGGTACAGGTAGAATCTGCGACTTAATCTAATAAAATCAATACTAACAATTGACATTACATCCGCATAACTTATCAAATAATTTGGCTGCAGGAACCTTAAAAGTTAAAACCAATAGTTTTGATATATGTGCAAAGCTTATAAGAATGAGCGATTGAATTACCTCAGAATTTCGGAGAATTTAGAAACCCTAATCCGATATTGAAGTTGTTTTTATGATCGAATTCTCGGAAGTTGCACGAGGAAGAAGAGCTTGGGAAGAGCTTGACAACAACCCTCGTTTTTTGGCATTTATTTTTTTTATGTCAATAAATAAGTGTACGTAGTTGAGTTCTACTATTGGTTATCCAATTTGGAAAGTCTTATTGTAAAATTACTATTTTTTTGATCAAAGTTGTAAAATTGTTTAAAAATGAAAATACGGGAAAACATTTTAATAAAAGGTATCCTAAAATATATAAATTAAAAGCATAGAATTAAAAAAATAATTTTATTTTAATCTGAAACATAAATTCAGTCGGTTTTGTTTTTCAGACATGTATAACATCAAAATATTAGTCATTACGTCACAACCTTCTCGGACAGCAATCACCATCCATTCTTAACCTGATGATGTGTCTTCCCTGAGGATGTATCTATGTCCTTCTATAGACTGCCTATGAGCCTGACGTTAAACACCATGCTGGAACGCATGATCCATTTGAAACACCGTGTCATCTAAAGCTATATAACGTGTTTTCTATTATGAGAGTCGTGTCCTGTGCTACGTTAAACGAATTAGTGCCTGAAAAAGAAACAGCTAGAGTTAGATTAGAAAGCGATATGTTATGGAATATGGATTCGTTTCTTTAAGACAAAAATACTACTACTAAATAATCATTTTGTAATCGATTACAACTTCCGTATTTCCTACAGAAAACTAACTAGCTAACCAATCAACTATTATATATATTAATGACAGCAAATCTTAGCTGTTATTGAATACTCTTTAGAGAAAAGCAAAAAAGTTACAAAATAATGATGTTCGGAGATCCTTTGTGTGGATCATTCTACTCTGGCTTCGTATGCCAGCATAATAGCATATGTTATTTCTTCATAAAGTCGCTTTCTTGACACTCAACAAATCTTCTTTACAAAATGGTCATTTATTCTCTTAACTACTAAAATAATATGGCCGACACCAACGCATAATCGTGGCATCGCATTGCACCACACATATTAAAAGCGTTTCTTACTTTATATATGATGTCTTAATCAAAGGTGGTTATGTAATTTTTTTTTTTTTGTTATAAAATAAGTGTAATATCTTGCTTCTTGAAACTGTTTTTCTTTTCCTTTCGAATAGAAGCGATCCTACCGACATTTGTCTTAACCGGTTGGTATGTTGATCCATTCTGTATACCAGTACTACACCAGTACTACTTGACATTGTTTGAGATACAATGAAAGCCCATTCAGGCCCATTAACAGGTGAGAGAAATTACGTCCATGACAATAACTTGAAGAAATTTCTCAGCACACATCTGTAACACAACACAAAGCCAAATCTTTGTAGGTTTACAGATATAAGTTCTAACCACACAGAGCCATAAACACAAAGAAAAAGAATGTTCTGTTTTTCTTTCCCCAAACGAAGCAAAACAAACTAAAATACTTTGAAAGTCTTTCAAGGAACACATGACCTGTTATCACGTGACTTTGAGTTACTTCTTTGGATTCTTCGCTTGTGATAGTCTTAGAGCTTGGAGATTTTCCAATGATGGCTTTCTTTGCCTTAACAAGGGATTGCTTCACCTTTGACATTATGCTGTTTGAATGTTTTTGCTTCACAGCAACTTCTTTTGTTGTGACTTCTGCTTCTTGTTTCAGCTCATCGCCCTCTTCAACAACCTCTGATACTTTATCTGCAACTGATTCCTCTTGTTTGTTTCCTTCAGTGTCCTTCTCTCTTGATTCTGCATCAGTTTCTTTCAAAGTCTCTTCGCTCTTGCCTTCTGCAGCAGGTGTTTCAGTATCTCTCGTGATGTTCTCATCTTCTGTAGGTAGTTTGATTACTACATCTTTGGCTTCACTTGCTTTCTCTTGTTCATTCTTTGATGGTTCTTCCAGTACATGCTTCTCTTCAGTAATGGCCTTCTCAATGACATCAGGAGGAGATGGAAACGTCTTCTTCAGTCTCAACCTTAGCTTGTTCTGTTGATTCAGGTGTTTCTTCTGCCTTTACTACTTCAACTTCTTGTGCTAATTCGTTTGATGGATTCTAAACCACCTTTCATAGTACTTACACATCATTCTAATTTTTAATAATTAATTTAGTCTAAATTCATATACTGCATAAATAAGTGGATTAACAACTATAAAATAACAATTATCTAGAGAAACGGAGACAACAAAGTTCCTAACCTCTTTGACCATCATAATATGAATGTGGAGGATGCAACTTTGCAATAAAACAATATTGTCATGTTTTTTTAATTTCACTCAAAATTTGTGGGTTAACCCCTACGAAAATATTGAGTTTTTCGTTAATTGCTATATATATTGAAGCTTATACTTTTAGTGTTGTTTAAAAATATTTAACCATATTCTACATTTGTATTAATGTATTAGTACATCATTCTAATTTTTAACAATTAATTTAGTCTAAATTCATATACTGCTTAAATAAGTGGACTAACAACTATAAAATAATTATTATCTAGAGAAACAGAGATAACAAAGGTTCCTAACCTCTTTGAGCTTCATAATATGTAAGTGGAGGATGCAAATTTGCAATAAAACAATATTGTCATATTTTTTTAATATCACTCAAAATTTGTGGGTTAACCCCTACGAAAATATTGAGTTTTTCGTTAATTGCTATATATATTGAAGCTTATACTTTTAGTGTTGTTTAAAAATATTTAACCATATTCTATATTCTTATTAATATATTCTTAACCACATTTCAAGGTACATGTACATCATTCTAATTTGTAACAATTAATTTAGTTTAAATTCATATACTGCTTAAATAATTGGACTAACCACTATAAAACCACTATTATCAAGAGAAATAGAGACAACAAAAGTTCCTAACCTCTTTGACCATCATATATGAATGTGGAGGATGCAACTTTGCAATAAAAAAATATTGTCATGTTTTTTTAATTTCACTCAAAATTTGTGGGTTAACCCCTACGAAAATATTGAGTTTTTCGTTAATTGCTATATATATTGAAGCTTATACTTTTAGTGTTGTTTAAAAATATTTAACCATATTCTATATTCTTATTAATGTATTCTAAACCACATTTCAAGGTACATGTACATCATTCTAATTTGTAACAATTAATTTAGTCTAAATTCATATACTGCTTAAATAAGTGGACTAACCACTATAAAATCACTATTATCTAGAGAAACAGAGACAACAAAAGTTCCTAACCTCTTTGACCATCATATATGAATGTGGAGGATGCAACTTTGCAATAAAACAATATTGTCATGTTTTTTAATTTCACTCAAAATTTGTGGGTTAACCCCTACGAAAATATTGAGTTTTTCGTTAATTGCTATATAGATTGAAGCTTATACTTTTAGTGTTGTTTAAAAATATTTAACCATATTCTATATTCTTATTAATGTATTCTTAACCACATTTCAAGGTAAATGTACATCATTCTAATGTTTAACAATTAATTTAGTCTAAATTCATATACTGCTTAAATAAGTGGACTAACCACTATAAAATCACTATTATCTAGAGAAACAGAGACAACAAAGGTTCCTAACCTCTTTGACCATCATAATATGAATGTGGAGGATGCAACTTTGCAATAAAACAATATTGTCATGTTTTTTTAATTTCACTCAAAATTTGTGGGTTAACCCCTACGAAAATATTGAGTTTTTCGTTAATTGCTATATATATTGAAGCTTATACTTTTAGTGTTGTTTAAAAATATTTAACCATATTCTATATTCTTATTAATGTATTCTAAACACCCTTTCAAGGTACATGTACATCATTCTGATGTTTAACAATTAATTTAGTCTAAATTCATGTACGGCTTAAATAAGTGGACTAACCACTATAAAACCACTATTATCAAGAGAAACAGAGACAACAAAGGTTCCTAACCTCTTTGACCATCATATATGAATGTGGAGGATGCAACTTTGCAATAAAACAATATTGTCATGTTTTTAAATTTCACTCAAAATTTGTGGGTTAACCCCTACTAAAATATTGAGTTTTTCGTTAATTGCTATATATATTGAAGCTTATACTTTTAGTGTTGTTTAAAAATATTTAACCATATTCTATATTCTTATTAATGTATTCTAAACACCCTTTCAAGGTACATGTACATCATTCTGATGTTTAACAATTAATTTAGTCTAAATTCATATACTGCTTAAATAAGTGGACTAACCACTATAAAATCACTATTATCAAGAGAAACAGAGACAACAAAAGTTCCTAACCTCTTTGACCATCATATATGAATGTGGAGGATGCAACTTTGCAATAAAAAAATATTGTCATGTTTTTTTAATTTCACTCAAAATTTGTGGGTTAACCCCTACGAAAATATTGAGTTTTTCGTTAATTGCTATATATATTGAAGCTTATACTTTTAGTGTTGTTTAAAAATATTTAACCATATTCTATATTCTTATTAATGTATTCTAAACACCCTTTCAAGGTACATGTACATCATTCTAATTTGTAACAATTAATTTAGTCTAAATTCATATACTGCTTAAATAAGTGGACTAACCACTATAAAATCACTATTATCTAGAGAAACAGAGACAACAAAGGTTCCTAACCTCTTTGACCATCATAATATGAATGTGGAGGATTCAACTTTGCAATAAAACAATATTTTCATGTTTTTTAATTTCACTCAAAATTTGTGGGTTAATCCTTACGAAAATATTGTGTTTTTCGTTAATTGCTATATATATTGAAGCTTATACTTTTAGTGTTGTTTAAAAATATTTAACCATATTCTATATTCTTATTAATGTATTCTAAACCACCTTTCAAGGTACATGTACATCATTCTAATTTGTAACAATTAATTTAGTCTAAATTCATATATTGCTTAAATAAGTGGACTAACCACTATAAAATCACTATTATCTAGAGAAACAGAGACAACAAAGGTTCCTAACCTCTTTGACCATCATAATATGAATGTGGAGGATGCAACTTTGCAATAAAACAATATTTTCATGTTTTTTTAATTTCACTTAAAATTTATGGGTTAACCCCTACGAAAATATTGAATTTTTCGTTGATTGCTATATATATTGAAGCTTATACTTTTAGTGTTGTTTAAAAATATTTTACCATATTCTATATTCTTATTAATCTATTCTAAACCACCTTTCAAGGTACATGTACATCATTCTAATTTTTTAACAAATAATTTAGTCTAAATTCATATGCTGCTTAAATATGTAGACTAACCACTATAAAATCATTATTATCTAGAGAAACAGAGACAACAAAGGTTCCTAACCTCTTTGACCATCATAATATGAATGTGGAGGATGCAACTTTGCAATAAAACAATATTGTCATATTTTTTAATATAACTCAAAATTTGTGGGTTAACCCCCTACGAAAATATTGAGTTTTTCGTTAATTGCAATATATATTGAAGCTTATACTTTTAGTGTTGTTTAAAAATATTTAACCATATTATATATTCGTTTTAATGTATTATAAACCACCTTTCAAGGTATATGTACATCATTCTAATTTGTAACAATTAATTTAGTCTAAATTCATATACTACTTAAATAAGTGGATTGAAGCTTATACTTTTAGTGCTGTTTAATAATATTAAACCACATTCTACATTCATTAATATATTATTGTATTCTAAACCACCTTTCATGGTACATACACACCATTCTAATTTTTAACAAATAATTTAGTCTAAATTCATATACTGCTTAAATAAGTGGACTAACCACTATAAAATCACTATTATCTAGAGTAACAGAGACAACAAAGGTTCCTAACCTCTTTGACCATCATAATATGAATGTGGAGGATGCAACTTTGCAATAAAACAATATTGTCATGTTTTTTTTAATTTCACTCAAAATTTGTGGGTTAACCCCTACGAAAATATTGAGTTTTTCGTTAATTGAGCTTATACTTTTAGTGTTGTTTAAAAGTATTTACCCATATTCTATATTCTTATTAATATATTATAAACCACCTTTTAAGGTAAATGTACATCATTCTAATGTTTAACAATTAATTTAGTCTAAATTCATATACTGCTTAAATAAGTGGACTAACCACTATAAAATCACTATTATCTAGAGAAACGGAGACAACAAAGGTTCCTAACCTCTTTGACCATCATAATATGAATGTGGAGGATGCAACTTTGCAATAAAACAATATTGTCATATTTTTTTAATTTCACTCAAAATTTGTTGGTTAATCCCTACGAAAATATTGAGTTTTTATTGTTAAATGCTATATATATTATAGCTTATACTTTTAGTGTTGTTTAAAAATATTTAAGCATATTATATATTCTTATTAATGTATTCTAAACCACCTTTCAAGTTAAATGTACATCATTCTAATGTTTAACAATTAATTTAGTCTAAATTAATATATTGCTTAAATAAGTGGACTAACCACTATAAAATCACTATTATCTAGAGAAACAGAGACAACAAAGGTTCCTAACCTCTTTGACCATCATAATATGAATGTGGAGGATGCAACTTTGCAATAAAACAATATTGTCATGTTTTTAATTTTACTCAAATATATTTGTGTATATCTAGCAAATTGTCTCTTTTGTCGATCTAGTGACTCTTATTTGCGTATATCTGGCAAATTGTCTCTTTTATTGATTTGGTGGCTATCGCTTGAGTACGTCTATTGATGGATTAATCTGGTTCACGTGATGAAAAAGAATAGCTGAGTGGAGAATTTTACACTCGAACATAACATAGCTAACTTTTATATTTTGAATTTTTGATCGATCTATAAATTATTCACGCGTTTGTGCTCTTAAATTTAATTATTTATTTCGTTTTTATTACTCGTCACATCATGATCAGCATCATAATCAGCCAATCAGATAAATTTGAGTGCTATTTTTCTCCTTTTCTACATTTTTTGTTAAAGGTTCATAACAACGTAGTTATAATTTGAGACTAGTTTACTGTATGCATTCTCTTTTATTTGCCCTATTTAAGGGAGTACGATTTAATTGTTACTACAAGAAATGAAATACCAAAATCATCCCATACTAAAATAATGTAAACCCTTTGTCAAGAGTTCATCCTTTTTAATGCTAACACAATCATATTAAGTATATCATTCTAGATCTTCTAGTAACTTACAAGTTACGACCCGTCTTATATTCCTATTACAAGATTCGAGACCAGTAGACCAACTTCCAAATAAAGAGATATGTTCCGTTTTAATTTACTGGTCAAACTGGGAGATGAATTCTGATGGAGGAGGAGTACTTCGCTCTGTTTACAGCTAAATAAATACAGTCTATAGGTGAAAGATTACCAAAGAAGATTAGGATATTTTCTTATGAAAAGTGACATAATGTATGTATTAATTAGTGATTATTTATACATAGCTTCAAGTTGTAGTGGTTGGATATATTCCTCCACAAGAAGGAAGAACTCTTATTGTAAAATCTTTTATCAAAAAAAAAGAACTCTTATTGTCTTAATAAAGTCATTTAATTCTCCAGAAAGATTCTTTTTTACTTCTCTTTTGACTGTGTGCTCTTCTCTTCTCTACTTTTTGTTTGTTTTTGTTTAAGCTATTTAATAATACTGCATCCCACCAAATTATAGACTTTTATACTTAAATCTATATAATATTTTTATTATAACGTAATATATGCAATCACTGTAGTATTTTTTTTTTTTGTAAACTACAATCACTGTAGTATTTCAAAATGATACTTGAGTTCAAAGAGTCATTTAAATCATACTCTACAGATGTATTGGGGTTCTTGTCGTTGGTCATGTTGAAATTCGGACACATTATTTACACATAGCAATTTATATACACACGATTGTTAATTGATTTGGTTTCCTGCAAAAATAAAATAATTCGGAATATACAAATGTATGAAAAAAATTGCACATAACTATTTTAATGAAAAAATAAACTACGAGAGACTCAGTGCAAACAATTGATTTGGTTGACAATGTATATTAATACTTGGAAGATTTTGATTCTTTGGTGAAATGTTTTTGCATGCAAAGTGGCGTGGACACAGTACTTAGGTCTTCCGGACGTTAGGGTTCAAAAATAGAATGAGCTTCCGATCATAACGTGTATTCCCATTCTAAAGTATTATTGACCGCTCATAATTCTTTGGTCAAAAAGTACTTAGGTCTAGACTTCTATTTCAGGATTTAATTAGATAGTAAAATGAAAATTTTCTTGGAAAAATGAACGTGGTCTTAGTTAGGCAAGAGTTGCTAAGATTGACGGGAAAAGAAAAGAAAAAGAAAGAATGGGTATGTTTGATTTTCATAATAGTGAAAGAAATTTTAAAAAAGAAGTTTTAAAAAAGAATAAATTAACTGTTATATTATTGGTTCGCTCGTTAATGCTTTGATGAGCCATAGTCCTTATAAATACATCCGCAAACCCATATCTCAACTTAAATCATCAACACATTAAACACAACCTCTAATTTAAAACCTCTCTCGTCTCTTTCGTGTCTCTTCTTGTTCTATTCCAAAACCAACAAAAATCAAGCACAACTACTAATGGGAGGAAACATACCACACAGTAGCAAGAGGTTCTCTCTCTTCAGCTTCTTTAAGCCACGAAAATCTCACAGAGTGGAAGCAGACGCCTCTTGGGACGACAGCGTTTACACTCGCAAAGCATTGGCTAGTGACGAAGACAGACGTTATTGCGTGGCTGAGCCAGGTATCGACCGTAAGGCTTCTGCCTTTATCGCCAAGTTCCATGCAACTCGTGTCTCTGAGTCTGAGCGCCAAACTATCTCTCCTTACCAATCCGAGAAGGCATGATGAATAATTTGATTATATGTAAATTGATTTTTATTTATTTGATGTGTCTTTATGGGAGTTTATTGATTGTGTCGTAATTGTTGTTAATAATCGATGTTTCTTAACAGTTCTCTTCTTCTAGCTTCTCATTCTTTTTTCCTTAATTGCTTTCATCGTCTAGCTAGTTAAATAATTCAACTTAAATCACATCGACTGTTTTTGGTTGTGACATATAACATTTCGACAATTTGTATAGTTTCCTCGCCATAATCATATAAAGATGAAGAGAAGGGAACAAAACTATAAAATTCTCATCAACAACAAAGTTTGCTTAACTTTTAAGAGTATATAGAACTTATCACCAGCATATGTATATTTCATCTTCACCAAGAATGATATGGAATAACACGATTTAGTGACTCTCCAAAACACTCAAATTGATCAGAATTTAGCTTGTTATGAATCTCACATTGACTAAGTTAGAACATAATCTAATCAAAGTTTAGACCTAGCCATTCATTGAATTTGGAAGGCCATGAATTATGACATGGCTATCGCTTTGGTTTACAAGTATGAGTACTTGCTTTTTTGGGCGTAGAAGATCGATCATATACTGAGATCCATTTAAGATTAAATAACAAAAAACAAAGATTTGAAGCCAGCCTGTAGAATCTATAACTTTATATGATTGATATTATTTGCATGGAGAGGAGGTCCCTGTTTAGTTCTAGCCCTCACATAATGCTGCAGTCTTTTTGTACAAAAGGTACATTTTAAGAGTACTTTGATTCCTCTCCTTCTCTTTTGCTTCGCTTTGAGCCTTTATCTTGGTTCATACACTCTTACTTTTACTGCCAATTATTAACCACAATATTCCCTTAAACTTTATTATATGGTTCCATGTCTTGTGGTGTTTTTCAAAAAGGTTCCAAAGTCGAGTGATCTCATAGTATTACCTATATAACTAATGATTCGTGAGTGTTTCAGTCTACGAGATTCGATCACCACAAATATAAAAAAAAATCACTCACAATAGAAAGCAAACAAAAAAGAGAAAGACTAACAATGCAGCTTAACACTTACATGATGCAGAAGCATTTTGATGATATATATGTATATAATTTTTGTTTATAAAAAACGACATACCTACAAACATATTCCTACCAAAGAAAAATATAATTTTGGTTTATAAATTTGAAAGAGAAAAAATAAAAAGTGTATACCTACAAAAAAAGAAAAAAAATCTTCCCTAAATTTGCCGACAAGATAAAAAAAATAAAGTCAAAATCATGTTGACTCCTAAGTAATAACTACTCATCGGTCTGTATTGAGTGAATAACATGAGAGTAATGCATACCATCTATTTGCACACAACATGCATCTCTAGTCCACTCTTAAATGTGTTCAACCCAAGGATCAATCCGTACCCCAATAAAATTACGAGGAGCAAAACAAAAATAGAAACTAAAGAATAAAACAAACTAACGTTGGTCGATTACCTCTTGAGGAAATTTCAAGAGCTCGAGCATAAATCTTAAATTCCTAGAGATTTAGGTTTACATATGTATATGCAAAAAGAAAAATATATACTCCATCATTGTTTTTACCCACTATTTTGATTGTAAGCTTCCTCTTCGGTAATTCTAAAATATATAATACGGATGAAACTGAAGCTTTATACTTAAACATCGCAATGCAAAATTGATATTTTCTATATGCAAAGGAGAGAGATTTAAAATATACACAAACAAAAGCATCATAATAAACACGCATGATCAAACCCTTATTTCCGCAAATTAGTATACATCACAACAAATGTCGTCGTTGACCAGTGTGATGTATTAAAGACCGATGGAAGTAACGGTAGTTGTCATTTATCATAGGAAAATGCATTTGGTGAGACGGCTCATCATCTGATTAATTAGGCATCTTCCAAACATTTGCTGATATTATTGTGATCAAAATTTAAAATTTGATGCTGATCGTAAACACCAAGCGGAATTGTCATACAATAGTAATCTTGTTGGTCATTTGCAGTAGGGCATAAATTATTTCCAAAAAAAATAATATTCTCTGGTTTCCTACTGGAAAAGATCATGGTTTTGAGGCCTAACTCATTCACTAGCCGAAGAGAGTTTAATAACATTAGTATTTGAAAAATATGAGGAACCCATTTCAAATACAACAAGATGACTATGAAGGAGTTGAAAGAGGAGTAAAGGCATAATTAATTAGTAATAAGATAACAAGTAGAGTATCTCACCAATATATTTACTATTAATTATTTATATGTTTAATTTTTTAAATAACAAAAATAAATTAAGCCAATCATTTATCGACAACAAAAATGAATATTTAAAGAATAGTAGTGAGTTTCTTTTTTTTGAATGAAAAGTAGTGAGTTTCTTTACAAAGAAATGTTTTTTCACTGTATTCTCTTTTTGTATTTTTAATTATTTAAAGGCTTTAGATACTCTATGAGAGATTCCTGATGTAGATGTCAAAATACCCTAATACCCAATAAGCCTTAGAGAAAGCTTTTGTATTTGTATATAACTAGTCTTAGTCTCTTAGATCTTGTACGTATATTGATTCTCTATGTCGATTTTTTTTTTTGCTGCTTTCATATTTTATTTATACTGATATTGATCGAGATATTTCCTCTGTTTTTCAAATCAATATTTTCTTAGTTATCTGTAATAAGATAAGTCTTGTGGCAGGAATGAATCCATTTTCAATAATTTCACTTGCTCAAGCTAATAATTAACATTGGTAAAGTTAAGAATTGCAGCGTTTTATTTAAATAGAACCAATGATTTTCTTATCTGAATAAAATCCATACAGTATATATATAGATATATGTTTCCATATAAAAAAAATTCTTATTTCGGAATCCAGTATGTATGAGAAGAATTTGCCACATAATTTTGGGTTGAAGATTTAACTTGACTGAAATTTTTTGGGGTCAAACTCATTCATTCATTAGATCAAAAGGAATTGAAACTCCACCACATAATGATGATATAACAAGATAAAAAGGCAAACAATGCCCATAGTTTTGCCAACTTGCTGCCCAAGATAAATAACATAGAATGACTCTAGAGTTCTAATCTGAATTCATATTTTAGCACTAACAGTTGAGATCAGATAAGACATAACTTAGAAAACTCAAAACTAAAAGGATAAGATAACATAAGAATATTGTTGGCATTACGTCCACCGGATCGA
The DNA here is from genome assembly GCA_016771965.1 of Brassica carinata. Lineage (NCBI taxonomy): Eukaryota > Viridiplantae > Streptophyta > Magnoliopsida > Brassicales > Brassicaceae > Brassica > Brassica carinata. The sequence continues at coordinate 1,867,730 of CM028703.1, forward strand.
CGAAGATGCTTTAGAACTGGCGGTGATTGTAATGATGATTTTCTTCCATCCAAGGAAAGCATGTTGGCTGAGATGGTTCCATCATCTCCTTAACGTACCAATCTTGCTGATTTAGTGGATAGTAAACTTCGTCCTAAAACAAATTGACATGTAGCTGCTGATATTGATTATGGTTTGAAATACATGTATGTTAATCAAAACACAAACCTGATTCATAACTTGAGTATTAACTCCATGGTTGCTAACTGGGAGGAGATTACTTGCAAGAGAATCAACATGGTTGGCTCCCTGGTTCGAAAATATTATGGGCTGCTGCATCTCGTTGGTTAGTTGAGGAGGATTTAAGATTGATGCACACATAAAGTTGTTGTTAAGTGAAGGAACCTGCTCTAGCCCCTGGTTTAAAGAGACTGTACCCTTCACTTCATTGGTTTGTTGAGGAAAGTTGAAGGTTGGGACATTCAGAAACTGGCTTCCATGAGAACTAATATGTTCTGGTCCATGGTTTGAAGTGACTAGAGGCTGAGACTCATTGGTTTGTTGAGGAGAGTTGAAGAAAGAAGAACCCGCTTCAGCCATAGCGACTGGTGGCATGCCCATGGCCATAGCCAGTGAGGAAGATTCACCGGTCTCAAGATGCGTATTTTTTAGGAATACGTTTTTATGATGATAAAGTTTCTTGAGATGTCCATCAATAAACTCACACAAGTTACCACGATTACTATCGTCTATAGCCAAATCTCCCATGTTCCCATTAAGACAAGAGAACATGAGCTCCTCCATGAGTTTATCATTATTACCTTCAATTAATTTTTCAACCTGATTTTGGACTTTTGTGATTGTCTGATTGAGAAACTCTTCGTGGTTAAACGATCTCTTTGTCTGCTTCTCCTCTGGCAAGTTTTCGAACTTGTCCATAACCTTTTGCACCTCCGAGTTTGATGGCCACACCTCTGGTGTTGGGTTGTATGGACTGTAGATGACCGCACACGCATCCACATCGCAGAGAGTCTTGATTTCATCAAGTTTCTTCAGAAGTCCTTTCTTCCTAAGATTCAGTGTTCTTTTCTCGCCGAGACATCGGAAATGTAAGCAAGATTTGTCTTCTTCCTTGTCATGACTACAATAGTTTATTTGTTTATGTTTTTACAGTTTATACAGATGTATATATAATGACGTTTTCTATATGGTAAAAAGATTTATGTTAATAGTGGTGATGATTTGACAGGCTGTATATAGTCACAACTATTAGTGCTTACTCATTTTGTAGCTAGAAATGCTAATTTTAGCTTTAAATTGTTAAGGATTAATTGAGTAAAAATAATTACTTAATTATACCAATTAATTAGTCCTTACTCATTTTGTGGGTGTAATTAGTGCTTACTCATGCTACGTCACAACTATTATATTGGTGAGACAGTTGTTTATTTTTGATAAAATGATGAGATGACAAGTGTTGAAGCTTATCTATAAAATCTAATGCGAGTCTATCCACACGTTATATGTGAAAACGCAACTTTGCAAATATCAAACAGTTATCCATATAGACCAAACTAAAACTGAATGTGAAAATAGATGCATGATATTTAGCAAAAAAAACTGATCAAGTAGGCTCGACCAGCTAGCAAGTCTACTCGATTTTTTTTTAACATTACAAAATCCATTAAATATTATGAAATACCGTCAATTAACAATATAATCTATGAATGAGAAACCATTTAGTAATGAATGGGAGATGTGAGTATTTTTGCAAGTCTGATGATACATACAAACTCGTATTAGATCTTATAAAGGTTGTGGATGGCTCGTATTCGTAATGAGTTTGTCTTTGATCATGATGTTAGTAGAAGCTACGAAAACGTTAAACCGTGCTGGTTACGATGTTAAGGAATGTATTTCCAACTCCGATGGGTCTATAGAAGCAGGTAGTGGTGATTCTAGACAACAGAGGGATGGACTGTAACGTTGGACACCCCGTTGGTCAGAGATGATATGGGTGATATAGCAGACGAGCCAAACTCCTTTCCCGATGTGTCAATGAGAATGGTAGTTCAAAGAGTAAGCAATATTGGAGGGGATATTTTTCTTAAGCTCTGATCATGAGAGATGCTTTGGGATGATGGTATCCTTAGAGTTGAATTTAGACCAGAAGTGTTGAGTTTTGCTCATTGCTCAGAGGGAAGATCAGAGAACTACTTTGGGAATGTGTTTTGGAAGCTTGACTTGATTTGATTGCTTGGACAAATGAGAAATCAAGCAACCTTACCCATAACGTCCGAAGGATCGCAAGTTCAATCCTCGGTGGGAAAGATCATACATAACGTCATGATGTTGTTGTTTTATGCTTCGGCTCTATGAGGATTATTTTGTCTTTGAGAAATAAAGCCTTCACAGCACGAGAGATTTCTCTCAAGAGCATTAAAGATATTAAGGAGTGGAATGATGCTCAACCTAACAACAAGAATGCAGCTCCACTATCCAAACAGGTCTCACTATGGTGCGACTTGTCCTCCTCCGACGTTCCAGCCTGGGAGTCTTGTGTGTAAAGTAGATGCGGCGTGGGACACCAACTCCGGACGATGTGGGATAGTAGGGATCTTCACTGGAGAGGCTGTGCGTCCTCTCCCCACCGTAGCTGAATCCTTCATCCATGTTTCGTCAGCTTTAATGACAGAAGCCATTGCTGTCCATCGGGTGGTATCTTTGACTGTGTATTCAAACGTCCAATCCTTGGTGGTTTTATCTGATTTTCTATCTCTAATCAATTTGCCGAAGACGAGAGGGTATCAATTTGAACTATTCGGTATCATGTTTGATATCTATCGCTTTATCTCTCTCTTTGATGTTATTTCCTTTCATTTTATTTCTCGCAACTTCAATTCCGAAGCTGATTCAGTGGCAAAATCAGTCTTTGCTATGTATGTAACAAACTCTGCTTCAGGAGTCTTTCCTTGATCAAAAAAAAAATGCTTCGGCTTATATATTTGTGTGAGCTTCAACATCTATTATGATTATGTGTGTTGTAGCTAGTTCTCGTTGCATCACATTACCTTTGATTTTGTTAATATATGATTTCATGCTATATCATTGTTACATTTGTTTAATGAAACGATAGAAAAACTTGTTACAAAAAACTTGAATAAACAAGTTCTTCACACAAAACAAAGGATCTCTTCTTTATATCAACAAAAACTATGCAACACGCAACAAAGATAAAACCCTGAACTTAGGAAACGATGAGTCATAGTCACACAAAGATAGGAAAACACGACGAAACAGCTGTTCCTGCATAATAACAACACATGAAAACTTGTCAGAAAAATTATTGTACTTGTAATATTTGTGAACGAATAAAATATTGAAAATTCCGAAAAAAGATATTTTAAGCTAGATATTTCTAATCTATCATTACAGTTAACTTTAGTTTTTATCAAAAGCACTAGTAAGTGAATACTATTAACAATACCTTACCTAAATTAACTTGAATGATCATTTTCATAGCTATATATTGTTAGATAGGTTCGCCACCTAATATATACTTGATTTTCCAATGAAAAATCACTAATACAAACTATATCAAAACATGACACTTCTTAAATCTCGTTTCATGGTCATGTATGTAACATATAGGAGAGACAAAGAGAGAGTAGAGAGAAAAAGCTTACAAGGAGATGAAATGAAAAGAAGAGATGATAGATGGTAATTTATTTGGTGAGGACATAAAGGGCGTAGAGGATCCCAGGAAGATACCCAAAAGCGTCAAAACCAAACATATCCAAAATTCAACCTGCGATAAGATTTCGATTTTTATGTTTGTGAATATATATATTTGGAAAAGAACTCCATGATGTAGCTAGTAAAATCCGTTTTATAAGAAACTTCAAAAAAATTCAAGTAATTACCTCGCAACCATATCTAAGAAAGACACCAAGAGGAGGCAAGAGGATAGCGAGAAGAATATCTATGAAAGTAGCTGTTCCCATTTTTCTTAAGCTTTAAGAAGTTATTGAGAAAATTATTGAAGCTTCAAAGTGTGCGTGTGTGTGTTTTCTTCTTTACTCTCTCCTTCACGTATCTCACACTATATAGAGATATTTTTGAGCAACGTGGTGCTTACCTTTTTTGTTTGTATACGTCTTCCTTTTTCCTTAAGCTAAATGAGGAATTATTTCATTTTGATTTAGCAAGGGCGAAAGGGATTTAACGAGATATAACCTAATACTCCCAAATTACTAATTAGCATTAGGAGTGCCAAAAACGAAAGAATAGTTTGCCTAGCGCGTCACGGAAACCGTATTCATGTGGGGTTGCTCACAACTGGTGGGGGTGATGATTGTGTTGTATTTCTCATGGACCACGTGAGTTTACCAACTATGATACACATTTGCTTTTGATGAGATGAACCATGTGAGTGTGACAATGGAGTTATATAAAGCAGGGTTTAATTTTTTTTTTTTTTTGTGGTGGTCCAAAATTCAAACCTACTCTACTACATTTTACCACGAAATAAACAAGTTACTCACATAAACCAACGAATTCTTCTTTATATAAATCAGCATAAAGTATATGATAATACAAATACAACAATGACAATTAATTACTCAGAACAGATAAAACAAATGATGAAGCAGTCCCGATGGGAGATCACGACGACGAAACAGCTGTTCCCTCCTACACAATACCAATGTAAAATTAAATTTTGGTCAGTAAATTCCTTATATTAATAAAAAAAACTCAAACGGAAGATGGAAAGTATTTAACAAAAAAAAAATCTTTCTTTTCTCTCGATCCTATTATTCGATGGTTTTGCGGAAATGATACATAACAATATCTCACCAATTTCTTATCACGGGTTAGGTAGTCTTTATAACTTAGAAAACGTGGTTCACCTAACATATACCTAACTAAGTCCACTAAATCAAAAAGGATTTATCTTATGTAAATCTCGTTATATAGCTATGACATACGCATGTATGTTTATACAATTATATTAATCTTATATCGAGTGAGAGAGATCGTAGAAATCTTACAAGGAGACCGAGAGGAAAGAACAGATGAGATATGAAAATCAGTCCTTGGTGATGATATAAAGAGCGTAAAGGATCCCGGGAAGATAACCAAACAGCGTCAAGATCAAACATATCCAAAACTCAACCTGCGAACAGAAAATTTAATCTCAAAATTTAAAATACGAGTTTTATAAGATTGAACATAACACAGTAGTCGTCGAATTGAAGATAAAATGTACCTTTAAGCCAAATTTGAGAAAGACGCCGAGAGGAGGCAAGAGGATAGCCAGAAGGATTTCTACGAAAGTAGCTGTACTCATTTTTCAAGCTCTTTGAATTTGTAAGAAAATATTTATGTTTAAAAGCTAAATTATAATAGAACTTCTCTTGATGATTCTGGACTCTTGAATCTCCTTGTTATGGTCTGGTTATATATAGACCTGACTTTAGAGTACTATATGAGCCACGCCACGTGGTGTCCACTCTGTATTATGGCCTTTTTCTTTAGGGATAATTTTTTTTTCATTTTTTCAAACCTTAATGATTTATTTGTTTCTTTTTTTTCTTTTGGGAGTAAAAGAGGATATCGTACAATTTACTTCAAAAACAGATTAAGTGAATAATAACTCTTAAAGTAATTATTTCCTGAAACCTATAGGCTCTAATATACTGTTTCTTTCTCATATTCTTAGTTGTTTTACCCCATGTTTGAATAAAAACAAATGATAAAACCAGTATATCATGTTCATTGATAAAAAAAAATATTGATATTTAAATAAAAATTTCTTATAAGTATTAGGAATGAGACACACTATGAATTTGAGGTTACCGTGTGATGTGTATAAACTAATTTCTTGGGCACCCAAGACAAACTTATAGGAATTTTTTTTTAATCTTTTTTCTTTTTTTTTTTTTTGATCAACCGGAATTTTTTTTTTTTTTTTTTAATCATTTATATAAATTGAAGGTGATGTGGGATATAGATACGTGCACGAAAATAACTTCGACTACGTTTTGACGTCGATTTAAATTGATAAACCCATTATGCTAGCTAAAAGTTGCTGAAATGTGGCCTTTAGTTGATCTAACTAGGTTTCCAGCCAGGTCATACTATATATTTATCCTATTAATGTCGCGTTTATACTTTATAGTGCTCTTATTCTTTCTTGAATGAAATCGGTTAAATTCTACACCAATTATACAAAATGTCACATTGTAAATATCCAATGTTAAAATCAAGAAAAAAAAATTCTACGAATTCTTTTATCTGTTGACAAAAATACAATTGTTTGTCGTTAGCCTACTAAATTTCATGGCACTTGTCAGGAAGTTAAATGGCGTACCAAGAGGTACACGTAGCCCAAGCACAACGCATTTTATATATGTTTGAAACCATAATACTATTCAAAAACCATTTTATTGTCGGAATGGGAATGTGGGCCGGAAGAATCGCCGCCGTGGAGTTCGGCGAGAGGTATGGTCTTCACACCTTCTAGCAACAGTACGTAACATGACACGTTGACCAGTCACATGCCTTCAGGTCTGTCCAACACATTATCCGGCCGTCCTCTCACGTGCCAAGTCCATGCTTGCACTCTGTGTGTTCATTTCTCAGTTTGTATTCACTGTATAGTATTTTGCATCATCAATGTAGATGCATGGCTGGTTTGGATATCGAATTTAGTATGAATATAAACCTATTGGTCGGTCCGCGTTTCAATAACCGGTATAGTTAAGCATTATTTTATCCAAAAAAATAAAAAAACCACAAACTCTGAAGAATGTTTAAATTGTGGTTGTTGACGTATGACTTATCCCGACTTGTTTTGGCTTCATTTCAACTTCCGTATTTTCTAGAGAAAGCTAATGTTAAGTTATTTAGCTAACCAATCAACCATTATAGCTATATTAACGACAGCAAAGCTTAGTTGTCATTGAATACTCTTTGATGCAAATCAAGAAAAGTTACAAAATAATGATATTTTGAGATCCTTATGATAGTGTGGTCTGTGGATCATTCTAGTCTGGCTTTGTCTGTCAGTATAATAGCATATGTTATTTCTTCCTAAAGTCGCTTTCTTGACACTCAACAAAATTTCTTTACAAAATGGTCGTTTATTCTCTTAATTATTAAATTATTGTGGCCGACACCAACGCATAACCGTGGCATCGAATTGACACCACACATAATTAAAAGTGTTTCTCACTTTATATATGATGTCCTAATCAAAGGTAATATCTTGTTATAAAATAAGTGGTAATATCTTGCTTCTTGAAACTAATTCTTTTATCATTCCGAATAGATTCGATCCTGCCGACATTGGTCTTAACCGGTTGGTATGGTTATCCATTCTATGCACCAATTGTACTGGACATTGTTTGGGTTACAAAATAACCCATTAAGGCCCATAAAAGCCCATTAAGGCCCATAAGAATTTGAGACAACAGAACTTACTTCCATGACAATAACTTGAAGAAATTTCTAAACACACATCCATAGCACAACACAAAGCCAAATCTTTGTAGGTTTACAGATATAAGTTATAACCACACAAAGCCATAAACACAAAGAAAAAGAATGATCTGTTTTTTTCCCTCACACGAAGCAACATAAATTAAAATACCTTGAAAGACTATAAGGAACCCATGACTTCTTTATCACTTGACTTTGGTTTCTTCTTTGGCTTCTTCCGTTGTGATAGTCTTAGAGCTTGGAGACTTTCCAATGATGGCTTTCTTTGCCTTAACAAGGGATTGCTTCACCTTTGACATAATACTGTTTGAATGTTTTTGCTTCACAGCAACTTCTTTGGTTGGGACTTCTGCTTCTTGTTTCAGCTCATCGCTCACTTCGACAACCTCTGATACTTTATCTGCAACTGATTCCTCTTGTTTGATTCCTTCAGTTTCCTTCTCTCTTGGTTCTTCATCAGTTTCTTTCAAAGCCTCCTCGCTCTTGTCTTCTGCAGCATGTGTTTCAGTCTCTTTTGTGATGTTCTCATCTTCTGTAGCTAGTTTAGTTACGACATCTTTGGCTTCACTTGCTTTCTCTTGTTCATCCTTTGATGGTTCTTCCAGTAAATGTTTCTCATCAGTAATGGCCTTCTCAATGACATCTGGAGGAGATAAAACGTCTTCAGGTGTTTCTTCTTCCTTCACTACTTCAACTTCTGGTGCCACTTCCTTTGCTTTCTCTAGAGGAGTCTCAACTTTTTCAGAAGCCTCTGGCTTAGGCTCGACTTCAAGAAGATCAACATCTTTGCTTTTGTCTTCTACAGTCTCTGAAGGTACTTCTCTAACAAGTTGAACATCAACTGGTTCCACCTGTTTGCTTCCGGCTTCATCTGTGGATTCTGAAACATCAACCACCTTTGTCTCCTCCTTATCCTTGTTGTCTTCTTCAACAACGCTCTCCACTCTTTGCTTCTCCTCATCAACAGCTTCAGTATTAACCTCAGGAACAAGGGTTGGTTCTTTAAGTTCCACTTGCTCAGCTACCTTCTTCTCGTCACTTTCATCTTTCCCCTCTTCTGTAGATTCCTCCTTTGTAACCTTCAGGTTTGAATCTGAAACCGGTTTATCTTTCACTACATCCTCGGTTTCCTGCAATACTATCTCTTTTTCCATCAACTTAGCTTCTTGAATCACCTTGTTCTCCATTGGCTGCATCAGGTATAAATAAAAACTTTTATTATTCTTTTCTTAAATAGAAAACACATTAAGTATTGTTTCTTTTATTGTGGAACTATAATCACACATTACGTATTCTGCTTCGTTTATTATGGTTTCTTTTAAATCCATGTGCTATATAATCATGTTGAACATTCCAAAACAGTGGAAGACACAAACCAAATTGTATCTCCTTCACTGTAACCAATCTTTCATAGTTGCAGGTATCAAGAGATTATTTATATTACGCACTGAGAGACTATTATATGAAAGCATACGTATGTATTTTAGACTCTTGTCACAGTGAAAGCATGTATGGATCTTACTAGAACCAAAACAAGATGCAGAAAATCTATCTATCACGCTTAAAAGCATCACTTAGAAAGGTATACATAAGATGAGTACATAAACATATGCAATAAGATTCCCTGGGGACAGAGGGAGAATTTATGAGACAGCTTACCTTATCAGATGTAGTTGCAGTTGTGGTTTGAGAATCTGAAGCCATGAAAGAAGATTCAGAAGGAATGAGAATAAAAAGTAATGGACAGGGTTCAATTTCAAGATTCAGATGATTATATGCAGAGTTTATGAAGAAGTTAGTTTGGCTGACAGAACTTAAAAGGAAAATGATACCTATAATCACACAGAGTGGGGAACACTGGTTAGCTGTCTCTCACTCTAGAACCAGGGTGTCAAGTGTCAACATACTCTGTATCTTCTCTACTCTTTTCACTTTCTTTATCGTCTCTATTATATTGTTATTCTTATCCATTATCTGCATTTGTTGGAAATTTGTGAAATTTTTGTGGGACTAATGTTGACAATACCAATATTATATATCTATCAACTACTTGCAATGGAAAAAAAAAAGAGGAATCATTTCTCTATGATTGCATTTAAACTCTTATGGGCAAAACTTTGTGTTGGGTTTTATTATGGATTTTCAGAGCAGCACAATCAATCATACGTTTCTCCAGTGAGATTTGGAGTTTATGAGACTAAGCATCAAAGGAGCTACTAATTAAAACAAGTGAGAGAGAAACAACAATAAAGATACATATCTTATAAAAAACATAGCATTATAAAAAAAAGGTATTACTGATATAAGTTTCAGGACTTGACATGAAGGTTATGATAAAAAGTAGCAGCAATTAAGGTACGATATACAAGACTCAAACAATGGTGCAGCCGCTTCCACTTTCATAGGTAGTAACAGACACAACATCACAACTTGCGCAGTAAGGATTAGGAGACATAGGCTTGCAGTTGCATACAGGCATTGGTTTTTCAGGTGGTGGTGGTGGAGGAGGCTTTGGTGGTTCTGGAGGTTTTGGTGGTGGTCCAACGCTGATGATTACAGGTTTCTGTTTAATTTTCTTTAGCCGTGATGCAACGCAAACAGGATCCATTGTTCCCACCACGGTAAGTATGTTTTTCTCCTCATCTAATGATATATGATTCACACCTGCATCAAATCTCATGTTTTAATAGTAGGATATGTTAGAAAACTAATTGCTTTAAGGCTTTCTTCTTAGTACCTTCTATCACTGTGACTGCTTCCAAGATTGCGCTATTACATTTCCCACAGTTTATATCCACCTTGATCTCAACTTTCTGCTCAAATCCACATAGAGATTAAGAACAACAAAAATGGAAACATTCTATATTAGGTTTTAGAAACTGGTTATAGGTTGTTTACCTTCACAGTCATGATGGATTAGTCAAGAATGAAAAATGGATTAGTGGAATCTTTGAGGATGGAGAAAGAAGAGAAAAAGTTATGGGAAACATGTGAAGACAAGAGGTGACAGATTGTAATAGAGTTGAAGTAGTTGAGGTTGTCTTTGATCAGTATTAAATAATCAAAGAGATTGCAATATCTACGTGCTTGGATGCATGTTTATAAATATATTGCTTAGTTGGTATTCAATCATCAATTTATATATGGACTCTACTTGCTACATTATTGAGGAAAGAATTTGTTTCATTATACAAACATTTATGAATATATTTAGTTCCATATTCTATTCTAATTTGTACTTACTTGACCCCCAAATCCCCTATATATTAATTGAAAAACATTTGAAAAGATGTAAACTCAATTTTGTATTAATTAAAATAGGCCCCAATGCATAGGTGGCACTCAATTAGGTAGTCAATTACATTCAATTGAAAAATAAGTAGGTCCACATTCGATTTTTATATGTTGTTAGATACATAAGTTGGTCAAACTATATGATATAATGATATGATATGTTATTTTCTTTCCTTAAATCAAATCTACGGAATTACCATAAATGACTAATATATATATGACAATTAATGATTTTAATAATAAAGATTTGATAACAATTTATATCTCCTCCATCATTTTTGTTTAATTTTATATTATTAAAAGATATTAAAAATCACATTAAATATATAATAAAAACATTTATATTTTTTATATGTTATATTTTGAATTTTTAAAAACGACAATAAATGACTAAAACTATTAAAATTATTATGTTAAAATTAATGATCAATGGTTTAACATTATTATTATAAGAAGATACACATGATTTTAAAACCATATGAGTAAAAATATCATTTAATAATAAAATAAATATATATATATAGATTAAACACTATATACCATAGGATTACATAAATATTTTAATATTAAAAGTTTCAATGAATTTTCAAGAACATTTATAAATTATAAACTTATAAAATATTTCAGATTGAAAATTTTGTTATCGATGATTTAAATATTTTGTTATAAAATGATATGAATGATCATAGAACCGTATGATTATAAATTCTTATTTAATAAATAACTATATAAAATATACTATTCTTAGAAAAATAGGTTGGTCCATCTTAACTTATATTACACTTTTATTAAACTAACTATCGAATTGATAAATAACGCACCAAAAATGTTTTGCACTTTCCTTAAATAAAAGCTACGAAATTACCTAATATGATTAACATATATGTGAAAATTAATTATTATGAATAATAAATATTTGATAACAATTTTTGTATCTTAGTTCTTTTTAAAATTTTTATATTATTAAAAGATATTAAAAATCACATTAAATATATAATAAAAAACATTTATATTTTTTTATATGTTATATTTTGAATTTTTCAAAACGTTTATAAATTATTAGAAATCTGAAGATCACCACTCTTAAAATTTTGTGATCAATAGATTATTTTTTTTGTCATAATAAGTTACAAATGATCATAAAATTGTATTAATATAAACTTTTATTTAATATTATAAGAAGATACACATGATTTTAAAACCATATGAGTAAAAAATATCATTTAATAATAAAACATATATATATATATAGATTAAACTATATACCATAAGATTACATAAATATTTTAATATTAAAACTTTTAATGAATTTTCAAAAACATTTATAAATTATAAACTTATCAAAGATTTCACATTGAAAATTTTGTTATCGATGATTTAAATATTCAGTTATAAAACGATATGAATGATCATAGAAGTGTATGATTATAAATTCTCATTTAATAAATGACTATATAAAATATACTATTCTTAAAAAAATAGGTTGGTCCATCTTAACTTACATTATATTTTTATTAAACTAACAATCGAATATTTAAATTGATGAATAATCTACCAAATATTGTTTTTGCACTTTCCTTAATTAGAAGCTACGAAATTACCTAATATGATTAACGTATATATGAAAATTAATTATTATGAATAATAAATATTTGATAACAATTTTGGTATCTTAGTTCTTTTTTTAATTTTATATTATTAAAAGATATTAAAAAAATCACATTAAATATATAATAAAAACATTTATATTTTTTCTTATATGTTATATTTTGAATTTTTCAAAACGTCTATATATTATTAAAAATTTGAAGATTCTCACTCTGAAAATTTTGTGATCAATAGATTATTTTTTTTTGTTATAATAAGTTACAAATGATCATAAAATATAACGCATATGAATTTTTATTTAATAAATATTCAAACTAAATAATATATATATATATATACTAATGATTTAAAGCAACAAGATTGGCTGATCAATTTAGTTGTCCAGTTGAAATCTTTCAAAAGTATGTGAAAGACTAAAGTCAAAGTAAATATGGATTTAGAATAGTAGTTATATTTTACTAACCAAAATACGGAAAAAACCGAACCGAATCGAAACCAACCCGATATCTGGATTGAACACCCCTAATCCAAATGAAACCAAACTATTGTTTCATTCTCCAAAATATAATAAAAATAATAACTTAATTCCGCGCAAGGCGCAGGTCTTATCCTAGTAGGTTTAATATTAGATATCTTATGATCATGCAAATGCATGGGTAGATAAAGTCGATTTTGTTCACCTCTAGCCAGTTTAAAGCTCTGATTTAATTTGTTTGCGTAGAAATAGAACAATGCCTTCTCGTTTGGTTATCAAAACAGAAGGACTAGTTTGGATTTCACTGAACCAAACAAACCTCTCGAGTTTTATAACCAATAAGCAACAAAATCATTGTCCCTTCTTTTAAAATTTCAAGTTTGTTGATTATTAGGGTTTAAAGGTGTATTTATGGTGAGTGTCAACCTATAACTATAGGCTCATTGATGTCTTAAACATTCAAGAGCCATTTTAATCACCAAATATAAACCAACGATCAGAACGCCTAACCTAATTATGGCAAAAGTATAAAATTAACGAGCCTATGTTCCCCTATCTCCATTGGTTAGATCTTCTTGACATATATAAATTGAGAAATAAGATCAAAGGGTTTTCTCAAACTCATCAATAACATTTCTCGAAATGGCCACTTCCATGATTTATCTTTTTGTTACCATCTTGCTTGTGGCCGCCCACACGGCTTTTGCCGAATCAAACATGCTCCAAGATTTTTGTGTTGCTGATCTCAAGGGTATCACATCTCTCTTATCTGTTCTTCTAACATTTATATTCTGGAAAAAAGTAGATTCATGCCCCATTTCTGAATAATGAAGAGGATACGTCTCTTTTTAGATTTTTTTTTTTAATTTGTAAAGTATGTATATGTATGAACTGGAATCACTAATTTTCTTACAACACTATAATTTTGTTGTCGTTGACTTTAATCATGTTCTTAATAGGTGAGAAAGTCAACGGATACCCATGCAAAGACCCAGCACAAGTAACACCAGAGGACTTCTACTACATAGGCTTAGCTAATGGTGCATCCACCACCAACACCACACTGGGCTCAGCCGTTACAGGTGCCAACGTTGAGAAAATCCCTGGCCTCAACACTTTGGGTATCTTTATGTCTCGGATCGACTACGCACCAGGCGGACTCAACCCGCCTCATCTTCACCCCAGAGCTTCAGAAGCCATATTCGTCCTAGAAGGACGTCTCTTCGTTGGATTCTTGACCACCGCTGGAAAACTCATCTCTAAACACGTCAACAAAGGAGACGTCTTTGTATTCCCTAGAGCTCTTCTCCATTTCCAGCAGAACCCTAACAATGCTCCTGCTTCCGTGCTCGCTGCTTTTGATAGTCAGAACTCCGGGGCTCAAGGTGTTGGACCGTCTCTGTTTGGTGCTAACCCTCCGATTCCTGATGACTTGCTTGCCAAGGCGTTCTATTTAGAACCACAGGAGGTTCAAAAGGTTAAGGGTAAATTCCCAGCTAAGAAATAAAGATAGGTTCAGACCAAACCCATTGATGCATCAATGATATACAAATAATGAAACATAAAATGTAAGCTACTAAGCAAAAGCAAAAAAAGTGCTTGTAAATATTATTCTTTGAATGTTGTAGATTCTCTTTTAACTTTTTTTTGGCCCATTCACTATAATAAGACCGGTTTCAACAGTACACTTTTCATAATCAATCTTTGAAGTCGTTAATTTTTTGAACATTTTGAAACAAATAACGGGATGTGTTGCCAATCCTGTTGAATTCTAAATTCGTCTTCAAATGAGATTTGAATATTAGTTTCAAACAAAAATATATTCCATTAAAGGGCATACTTTTAGGGATGAAATGTATAAATACCGTATTTTTAGAAGTTTCTTATTCGCAAAATGTTACAAAAATATAAGTAGCTTAAGATAACAAAACACATACATCATAATAGAAATTGTAGTTTCACATATCTTTTGGTACCATAAATTAGCCAGCAAATTTGAATCACGGAGGATTAAATCTCTTCACATTCGGAAGAAGAAAATTTACCATTTATACTTAAGAGTTAAGAGGCCTTTTAACATGTTAGCTAGCTAATCCGCATTCATAGTTCATTTTTGTAATCATGTTAAGCTTGTAAAGATTATTTTGGGGACATAATGTAAGCGGCTATCAAAAATTTCCATTCAAATGCCGAAAACATATGAAATCTTAAGTTCATCTTATTTTTTCCAAGTTGATGCTTGGTTCACATGATAACTGTTAGACATCACATGAGATGAAATTGTCTAATGGATTTTGATCCGCATCATTTCCTTGTCATCATGCAAATTTTGGTTTAGAGTTCATGAAAAAATGTGATCAAAATCAAATTATTGATTAAACCTACAAATAAATGTCTCAAAAATGTTCAAAAGGAAGTATTAAAAATTGAAAATACCTAGAAGAAAGGCAAAATAAAGTTGTTTATGTATGCTCATGCTTCTTGAATTGTAAGAATGTGTTTTTGTAATGATGTTTCTTGGCCAAAGACTGTTCAAATATTTAAGCTCAAATTCACAGATAAGTCTAATGCTAACAATTTAGTTTGATAAATCAAACACTTCACAGAAAAAAAGATGCATAAGTTTCACTTCTTGTAACCAGTGCTCAATGTAGTGACACTCATAGGTCTACGATCAACACACAGAAGCGATTATTTTCAACAGGATTCAAAAATGGTCTTGCATGCGTATTTCAACTGGATTGTGCGTTACTTTGTAAACCAAAAATTACGTTATGACTCGAATACTAAACCAAAAACTGAGTGGAGAAGTCAAATCTCTCCAGAAACCAATGTCACGGGATTGTTCATCATTTTCTTGGAAAGGGGACAGATGGATTGCTTTGGCAGAGAATAAACAAAAAATAAACAGAAGCACGAACCACAAAAAATAAATTATTATATTCTTTCATATTTAGCGTTCATCAAAGTCATGTTTCTTCCATTAAACACGAAATTCTATTCGTTTATAGATAAAAAAAATTGTGAAGAATTTTCACTAATTGTTATCATCAAATTTATAATCTTTATTTCAATTTAGTCAATGCTAAATTAAAGCAAAAAGATCAAAAGAAGACTAAGAAAATAAGAAGCATGTTTGCGATGAATTGTTATTTAATTATAGTTCAAGTGTTTTACAAATCAGTACTATTTTATTACTGTAAAAAATCTGGTAATAGTTATTAGCAAAAAAAATAACTTATGATTTTTATACGTTGTTATAAAATATATACATATTTACATGTTTCTATTTTTTGATCGGTTTTATTCGGTTTTATCGGTTATATACCGAACCATATCCAAATCCTACGGTTTTTTAAAAATCATATCCATTCGGTTTGTATGGTATATACCAAATCCAAACCATATTATCTATTTCGGTTTGGTTTGGTTCGGCACGGTTCGATTTTGCCATATTGAACACCCCTAGTTCACAGTTTCTTTTTTTTTTGGTAAACTTTTTTATAGTGACTAGACCCTACTGCAAGTGGTGCCCCAAATCCAGGAAAATTCCTTAGGAGTTTTTTAGAGAGTCATAGTATCACCGCGCCGACAGATAATCGAACCTACGACGACGTCTGGCAGGCGTTCACAGTTTTTATTATCAAATTAATAACTTAAGTTTACCGCCTTAATTGTTTTATTTCAGTTTTCACACGCTATATATTACATACCACATCACACCATTTATTCAGATTTTACATTTTAACGTCATTCCTTTTATCTTTCTTTTGTTAATTCACTCCTTTAATCTTATTAATAATGACGATCATATTTAGAAGAAAACCTTCCTTCGAGAAACCTAACCACGTTCACATCCAGCTGAAACGCTTTAGCCAAAATCTCCGGCATAATCAAAGGCGTTGAACCAAAAACCGCGTCTGCGATTGTGATCGTACCGGGGTTTTGGCTTCCAAGACCAGCAAACGCAACCGCGTTCGTCCTCCCAACGTTCACTTGAAAATGGATCATTCCTATGGGAAACACAAACACGTCCCCAGGATAAAGAACCTTCGAGAACAATCTGTTGTTGTCTTGGTTCGATGTTACAAACCCGACTAAGAGTGTTCCTTCAACAAGGACGAGGATCTCCGTGGCTCGTGGGTGCGTGTGTGGCGGGTTTTGACCCCCCGGGGCAAAGTCAATACGGACAAGAGAGACTCCGAGGGTGTTGAGTCCGGGGATTCTGTCGACGTTGACGTTGGTTACGTTGGAGCCGACGCGGTTCATGGTGTTTCCGGCGATGTTTAGACCCGAAGTAAAGAAATCCTCGGCCTTCACGTATTTTGGGTCTTTGCAGAATTTTCCGTTCACGAAAACTGAAAATAAGAGATAAAACATCGTTACGTATTATTTGTCGCATTATTGATGATATGTATACGTTCAATATTAGGTGTGTTTTGTTACTGTTACGACTAATTTATGATGTACGTAGTTCGCAATTTGTTTCGTTATACCACATGCGTGACGTAGGACTGAGCATCTATCGAATTATTAGGATCATCTGAATTAATTTCACGGTATATTTTATATTCACACTCTAAACCAATGCATTCTAGTTTCAAGAGCGATCACTTCACTTGTATATAGAGACAGCAGTAATAAATCACAATTAGTATGATATTAAGGAACCATATTAAATAGGGATTACCGCCATTAGCGTCATCAACGGCAACACAAAAGTCTTGAAGAGGACTTGGGTCGTAACAAGATACAAATGAAGATGCTAAAGCCAATACGATGACTTTGGCTACAAGAAAGCGTAGAAGCCCTTCCATTTTTTGTATTTTGGTATATTTTGTATTTCTTTTGTCTATAGCTTTGTGGTAAGTATTTGAGATATTGCATTTTGCATAAGAATGTTGCGCTATATATAGCACAATACATCATCGATCATTGATTTTTTCAAGTTGATAATGGGTATTTTATTAAATTAAAGTCGTACAAAATTTTAGTGGTCATATCTCATTGGTGAGTACCATTTTCGATTAGAAGATTAATTACGTGAACGGCCGACTTCTTAATTTAATTTAGAAAATATCTTCAGACTTAAATGAGTTAAGTAGGGGTCGGCACTTTACATAATACCGGAAGCCGCACCGGAATCCAACCCGAAAAATCCAAACCGAAATATGAACCGAAGTAGCAAAATACCCGAATGGGTATTAAATTAAGAGATATTGATATCCAACCCGAACGGGTAATATCCGAACCGAATGGATATCGAAGATAACCAAACATATATATACTTACCCTTATATTTCTAGTTTATTGATGTTACACATATTTTGATCATAAGTATATATATAATTATGGAGAAAATGATTTGATATTCATTTAAAATGCATATCAAACTTTTTGTTTCATGTATTAACAAAAGTTACCTTCAAAGTTTAAAACAATACCCAAATTAATATTTATTTGTTTTGTTACTGTTACGACTAATTTATGATGTACGTAGTTCGCAATTTGTTTCGTTATACCACATGCGTGACGTAGGACTGAGCATCTATCGAATTATTAGGATCATCTGAATTAATTTCACGGTATATTTTATATTCACACTCTAAACCAATGCATTCTAGTTTCAAGAGCCATCACTTCACTTGTATATAGATACGGTAGTAATAAATTATAATTAGTACGATATTACGGAACCATATAAAAATATAGAGATTACCGCCA
The DNA here is from genome assembly GCA_016771965.1 of Brassica carinata. NCBI lineage: Eukaryota > Viridiplantae > Streptophyta > Magnoliopsida > Brassicales > Brassicaceae > Brassica > Brassica carinata. The sequence continues at coordinate 1,886,313 of CM028703.1, forward strand.
TTAACATCATCGACGGCAACACAAAAGTCTTGAAGAGGACTTGGGTCGTAACAAGATACAAATGAAGATGCTAAAGCCAATAAGATAACTTTGGCTACAAGGAAGCGAAGAAGCCCTTCCATTTTCTTTGTATTTTGGTATTATTTTTGTATTTCTTTTGTCTCTATAGCTAGCTTTGTTGTAAGTATTTGAGAAATTGCATTTTGCCAAAGAATGTTGCGCTATATATATAGCACAATACATCGATCGTTAATTTTTTAAGTTGATAATGGGTATTTTATTAAATTAAGAGTCGTACAAAATTTTAGTGGTCATATCTCATTGGTGAGTACCATTTTCGATTAGAAGATTAATTACGTGAACGGCCGACTTCTTAATTTAATTTAGAAAATATCTTCAGACTTAAATGAGTTAAGTAGGGTCGGCACTTTACATAATACCGAAGCCGCACCGAATCCAACCCGAAAAATCCAAACCAAATATGAACCGGTAGCAAAATACCGAATGGGTATTAAATTAAGAGTCGTACAAAATTTTAGTGGTCATATCTCATTGGTGAGTTCTATTTTTGATCGGTTTTATTCGGTTTTATCGGTTATATACCAACCATATCCAAATCCTACGGTTTTTAAAAATCATATCCATTCGGTTTGTATGGTATATACCAAATCCAAACCATATTATCTATTTCGGTTTGGTTTGGTTCGCACGGTTCGATTTTGCCATATTGAACACCCCTAGTTCACAGCTTTTTTGGTAAACTTTTTTATAGTGACTAGACCCTACTGCAAGTGGTGCCCCAAATCCAGGAAAATTCCTTAGAGTTTTTAGAGAGTCATAGTATCACCGCACCGACAGATAATCGAACCTACGACGACGTCTGGCAGGCGTTCACAGTTTTATTATCAAATTAATAACTTAAGTTTACCGCCTTAATTGTTTTATTTCAGTTTTCACACGCTATATATTACATACCACATCACACCATTTATTCAGATTTTACATTTTAACGTCATTCCTTTTATCTTTCTTTTGTTAATTCACTCCTTTAATCTTATTAATAATGACGATCATATTTAGAAGAAAACCTTCCTTCGAGAAACCTAACCACGTTCACATCCAGCTGAAACGCTTTAGCCAAAATCTCCGGCATAATCAAAGGCGTTGAACCAAAAACCGCGTCTGCGATTGTGATCGTACCGGGGTTTTGGCTTCCAAGACCAGCAAACGCAACCGCGTTCGTCCTCCCAACGTTCACTTGAAAATGGATCATTCCTATGGGAAACACAAACACGTCCCCAGGATAAAGAACCTTCGAGAACAATCTGTTGTTGTCTTGGTTCGATGTTACAAACCCGACTAAGAGTGTTCCTTCAACAAGGACGAGGATCTCCGTGGCTCGTGGGTGCGTGTGTGGCGGGTTTTGACCCCCCGGGGCAAAGTCAATACGGACAAGAGAGACTCCGAGGGTGTTGAGTCCGGGGATTCTGTCGACGTTGACGTTGGTTACGTTGGAGCCGACGCGGTTCATGGTGTTTCCGGCGATGTTTAGACCCGAAGTAAAGAAATCCTCGGCCTTCACGTATTTTGGGTCTTTGCAGAATTTTCCGTTCACGAAAACTGAAAATAAGAGATAAAACATCGTTACGTATTATTTGTCGCATTATTGATGATATGTATACGTTCAATATTAGGTGTGTTTTGTTACTGTTACGACTAATTTATGATGTACGTAGTTCGCAATTTGTTTCGTTATACCACATGCGTGACGTAGGACTGAGCATCTATCGAATTATTAGGATCATCTGAATTAATTTCACGGTATATTTTATATTCACACTCTAAACCAATGCATTCTAGTTTCAAGAGCGATCACTTCACTTGTATATAGAGACAGCAGTAATAAATCACAATTAGTATGATATTAAGGAACCATATTAAATAGGGATTACCGCCATTAGCGTCATCAACGGCAACACAAAAGTCTTGAAGAGGACTTGGGTCGTAACAAGATACAAATGAAGATGCTAAAGCCAATACGATGACTTTGGCTACAAGAAAGCGTAGAAGCCCTTCCATTTTTTGTATTTTGGTATATTTTGTATTTCTTTTGTCTATAGCTTTGTGGTAAGTATTTGAGATATTGCATTTTGCATAAGAATGTTGCGCTATATATAGCACAATACATCATCGATCATTGATTTTTTCAAGTTGATAATGGGTATTTTATTAAATTAAAGTCGTACAAAATTTTAGTGGTCATATCTCATTGGTGAGTACCATTTTCGATTAGAAGATTAATTACGTGAACGGCCGACTTCTTAATTTAATTTAGAAAATATCTTCAGACTTAAATGAGTTAAGTAGGGGTCGGCACTTTACATAATACCGGAAGCCGCACCGGAATCCAACCCGAAAAATCCAAACCGAAATATGAACCGAAGTAGCAAAATACCCGAATGGGTATTAAATTAAGAGATATTGGATATCCGAACCCGAACGGGTAATATCCGAACCCGAATGGATATCCGAAGATAACCAAACATATATATACTTACCCTTATATTTCTAGTTTATTGATGTTACACATATTTTGATCATAAGTATATATATAATTATGGAGAAAATGATTTGATATTCATTTAAAATGCATATCAAACTTTTTGTTTCATGTATTAACAAAAGTTACCTTCAAAGTTTAAAAACAATACCCAAATTAATATTTATTTGTTTTTGAAATATTATTTCCAAACCTATTAATCATTCAATTTATAAAAAATAAAAAAAAACCAGTTAAGTGAAAAGAAACTTAAAAAATAATTTTTTTCTTTTAAAATCTAAATATCCGAACCTGATTCAAAATAACCGAATCTGAACTAAAAATACCCGAATCCGACCCGAAGTACAGAAATACCCGAATGAGCTCTCTATCCCTATATCGAAATACCCGAAAATCTAAAATACCCGATCCGTACCCGAACGGGTATCCGAACGGGTATCCGAACGCCCACCCCTAGAGCTAAGCGTGAAGACGCAAATGCCTTCGGAGGGTAGGTACGGGATTACACACGCGTTTTGCGATATAACATGGTATCCAGCACTAGCAACGTCCCAATGTGCTGTATTTTTCTTTGTAAAACTACACGTATAATTTAAAAATATAAATACAGTAGAAATTATTGAAAATGGGAAGTTAAGTAAAGTAGTATTAATATTTTTTTAAAAAAATAATATGGGAAGCTTTTGTAGTATATATAACGAAATTTCATTTTTCAAGATATAAATTGTATTTGAAATTTGACGACCAATAGATTTTTAGTTTTTTCAAAAACAAACAAGAGGTTAATATAGAGTAGCTAGCAAGAACTTAAATATGTAAGATTTTTGGTTTAGAAAACGTTTGAAATCAAATTTTGAATAAAGTTTGAGTTTAAATGTGATATATAATCGATCGAGCATTTTTTTGACAAAATGTTTATAATCGAACATATAAGTAGCTCACCTGACCCTGCCTCAGTGGAAAAACTGACCTGATGCTGATGACATCCACAATTTGGAGTTTCAAAAAGGAGGCGAAATGTAATGTTCATTTTTGTTTGAGTGCTCTATCCATATATCATATAAGTCAATAGTGAATGTTTGATATATAATACTAACTATATATTGGATTACACGACATATTGAGATTTGAAATTTCAATATATTCGTTTTTAAATATGATCAACTAGTTCAAAATACATAGATTGTAAGTGATGGCTGCGTACACATCATGAGGAGAGTGACCAAAATATTCTTGGTAAGTTGGAAGATAAAAACATATTAGTGCAGAGCCACTTAATCAAAGTGCCCTAACCACTAAAATACGGTCTTATTAAACACACAAAATGTGAATATTTATTTGAAATAATAAATCACGTGCGTTGCAAGTTGTCGATGATAAATTGGGTGTTGAGCTCGTGAGATGGTGGCAAGACATTCACTTATCTCAAATATTAATATATTCTTATATACATGGATAAATTCGATCGCAATAATCCATGACATCAACTCCATTCGTTTTACTGTCTCTTTTTTTCTCTCAAGGAGGCTGCTGTTATCTATAATAAAAGTATCCAAGCATTGATATGTTTGACTAATTATCACCAAAATTACAGTGCTATATATCTATCATGATATGTGTTAAATAAGACATGTAAAAGTATTAGCATTATTATCAAGTGTTGTTATTTTTCAATCTAGACGTTGGATAACTCTATCAAGTCTTGGTCAAGCGATACATACCGGAGGTAACGTTACAAGTCTCATAAGCTGTTAGAGGCAAGAACGTTGGAGTTTTTGTAAAGATGACTGTCTTCGTTTATCCTAGAAGGTTTATCGATATAAGAGATGATTTTTGACAAGTCCTAGCTAGCTAGGTTATTCTTCTATCGGTTCACTGAGAAATAAAGAGAAAGGATCATGAAACCTATCAGTTGGTGCAATTGAGTTGACCACAGTGAATCCTTGCGTGTTTAGATCAAAAATGCATCCCACGATAGATTTACACTAGTGACCGATAGATATACATAGAATTGTTTAACTGTTTTCTAAATCGGATCAAGATTTTATCCATATTTTATACATAAAATTTTGTCTCTCTTTACCATAGAGAAGTTACCTTCCACAATATGAACTATAAAAATTTCTTAAAAATCTTATAATTAAAGATGATACGGGCTTCAACCCAAAACTTCATAATAATCCAAAAAAAGTTCAAAACCGCATTACAATTTTTTTAAGAAATCTTATAATTAAGATGATACGGGCTTCAAATCAACCCAAAACTTCATAATAATCCAAAAAATGTTCATAACCGCATTACAAATTTTTTTTTGAAAAGGCGTCTTACTAAACGAGTTTTCACAATTGTTTCGTCGATCAACAAGAAAATTCGAAACCACAAAAAACAAATGGGCTTATGGGCTTTGTTTAATTTGGGCTTTTATAAAAACTGAAGACTAATAAAAAAGAGCGAGAGCCGCGAAGCAGCACTAATAAGCATCTCTTCAACCTTTTTATTGAGCTTCTTCCGCTTCTCGAATCTGCTCCCTCGCCGTCTTCTTCTCCGATCCTTCACCCCACATCATGAACGCTCCGGTTCTCGTCCTCAGTAAGTTACCTTTCAGATCTCGTCTCTTTTGAATCTCTATTAGGTTTTCTCACTTACCGCTTCGTGAAAATGTTTCAGAGGACTCTTTGAAGCGTGAATCTGGAACGAAGGTTCACCATGGGAACATTCAAGCTTCCAAGGTATATAAATAAAGTCCTTTCCTTTATGTTGTTGCTTCATTCTCTGGTTTGAATCAATGGTTTTTTCACTATGGTTCTGGGTTTTTGATGTTTACAGGCTGTGGCTGATATCATTCGCACCACGTTGGGTCCTCGCTCTATGTTGAAGATGCTTCTTGATGCTGGCGGAGGTACTTTGCTTCTTCTTATTACTGTTTTTTTTAATCTTCTCTGTAGATCTTATAAGAGAGGAAGATTAGGTTTAAAGTTTACTCCTTTTGAAAGGTTGAGTCTTTACAGATTTGTAGTTCTCTTTTGTTGTCTAAGCTGTTCTGTTTCAGTCTCTGAGTTAGCTATACATAAACCCTTGACTAGGTTAAGGTTTATACCTCTTGAAAGATTCAATTTTTACAGATTTGTAGTCCTCTTTTGTTGTCTAAGCTGTTCTGTTTCAGTCTCTGAGTTAGCTATACATAAACCCTTTATTAGGTTAAGGTCTATGCCTCTTGAAACTACTCTGCTTCACTTTCTGAGTTAGGTTTATTTCTCTATGCATAAACCTAAATTTCATTGTGGATTTTACTATTTGGTTTGAGTGTTTTTTTTTTGTTTCTTGGATCCTTTCCCTTCTTCTATGGTTATGGGTGTTTTAATGTGGTAAACTCTTTGTTTCTGGCTCTTTACAGGGATTGTTGTTACCAATGATGGGAATGCTATTTTGCGAGAACTTGATGTTGCTCACCCTGCTGCTAAGGTTTAACTTCTCCCCTTTCTTCAACGCTCTTGTTTGTCTTCTCATTGTTCCTTTTTTCTGATATTTTTTTTTATCTCCATGTGTGTTGATTGCAGTCGATGATTGAGCTGAGCCGCACACAGGACGAAGAAGTGGGTGATGGGACGACATCTGTTATTGTTCTTGGTATGTACATCATATCTCTCATGATTCTTTTGTTGAAACTGTTGTCTAACACTAGATTTACTTTCAAGAGTGTGATAGGCACTGCTGTGATGTTTTATTGTTTATTTGATACTTGAAGTAAGATGAGTTTTCTGAAAGTAAAATGTTTACTACCGCTTTGACTGTCACTGATTTTTTTTTTTAATTCCAACAGCTGGTGAGATGTTACATGTTGCCGAAGCATTCATTGAAAAGAGTTACCATCCTACTGTCATATGCCGAGGTATACTTGCCGTATGATTTGTTACTCTTCCACAGTGTTCTAGTTTCTTACTTTTTTTCCATTTGAATAATTTTTTTCTTCACTGCAGCTTATAACAAGGCTCTCGAGGATGCCATTGCTGTTCTTGACAAGATCGCCATGTCAGTCGACGTCAATGACCGTGAAGTCCACTTCTTTTCTTCTTCTATGGTTATGGGTGTTTTAATGTGGTAAACTCTTTGTTTCTGGCTCTTTACAGGGATTGTTGTTACCAATGATGGGAATGCTATTTTGCGAGAACTTGATGTTGCTCACCCTGCTGCTAAGGTTTAACTTCTCCCCTTTCTTCAACGCTCTTGTTTGTCTTCTCATTGTTCCTTTTTTCTGATATTTTTTTTTATCTCCATGTGTGTTGATTGCAGTCGATGATTGAGCTGAGCCGCACACAGGACGAAGAAGTGGGTGATGGGACGACATCTGTTATTGTTCTTGGTATGTACATCATATCTCTCATGATTCTTTTGTTGAAACTGTTGTCTAACACTAGATTTACTTTCAAGAGTGTGATAGGCACTGCTGTGATGTTTTATTGTTTATTTGATACTTGAAGTAAGATGAGTTTTCTGAAAGTAAAATGTTTACTACCGCTTTGACTGTCACTGATTTTTTTTTAATTCCTAACAGCTGGTGAGATGTTACATGTTGCCGAAGCATTCATTGAAAAGAGTTACCATCCTACTGTCATATGCCGAGGTATACTTGCCGTATGATTTGTTACTCTTCCACAGTGTTCTAGTTTCTTACTTTTTTTCCATTTGAATAATTTTTTTCTTCACTGCAGCTTATAACAAGGCTCTCGAGGATGCCATTGCTGTTCTTGACAAGATCGCCATGTCAGTCGACGTCAATGACCGTAAGTCCACTTCTTCCTTCTTCTTCTTTTGATATTTTTTAGACAAGTTGGAGAACTTTTCTTTCCTGATCTAGTACTAATTACTCATGTTTACTAATACAAAAATGTTTATATTGCAGGCGCAACAGTACTAGGACTAGTCAAGAGCTGCATAGGAACAAAATTCACCAGCCAGTTTGGAGATCTTATTGCTGTGAGTTTACTTACTAAAGATCTTTTCTTATACGTCACATGGCTGGCTTTTACCATATGTAAACTTATAACCCACAAACACATTTGCACATTTAGAAGCTACACATTAGTTTCTCAAAAATCTCACATTATTTAGCTTGTTTCTAGGCTGTGTAATGGATTGTCACAGAGTATATTATGCTCAAGGTCTTAAACGGGTTTTTATGTGGCTCTTTTAGGATTTGGCTATTGACGCCACCACTACCGTTGGTGTTGATCTCGGACAAGGATTAAGGGAAGTGGATATCAAAAAATACATCAAGGTTGAGAAGGTTCCTGGTGGCCAGTTGGAAGACTCCAAAGTTCTCAAAGGAGTCATGTTCAACAAAGACGTAGTAGCTCCCGGTAAAATGAAGAGAAAGATCGTCAACCCACGGATCATCCTTCTCGACTGCCCACTCGAGTACAAGAAAGGCGAAACCAAACAAACGCCGAGCTGGTCAGAGAAGAGGACTGGGAAGTTCTGCTGAAACTCGAAGAGGAGTACATCGAGAACATCTGCGTGCAGATACTCAAGTTCAAGCCCGATCTGGTCATCACAGAGAAGGGACTCAGTGACTTGGCGTGTCACTACTTCAGTAAAGCTGGAGTTAGTGCAATCCGAAGGCTGAGGAAGACGGATAACAACAGAATCGCTAAGGCGTGTGGTGCTGTGATTGTGAACAGGCCTGATGAGCTTCAGGAGTCTGATGTTGGTACTGGCGCTGGTTTGTTTGAGGTCAAGAAGATAGGAGATGATTTCTTCGCCTTCGTTGTTGATTGCAAAGAACCTAAGGCGTGTACTGTGCTCTTGAGAGGACCAAGTAAAGATCTTCTCAACGAAGTGGAAAGAAACCTTCAGGATGCTATGTCTGTTTCAAGAAACATCATCAAGAACCCAAAGCTTGTTCCTGGTGGTGGAGCCACTGAGTTAACCGTTTCTGCCACTTTGAAACAGAAGAGTGCAACAATTGAAGGAATCGAAAAGGTTTGGCTATAGTTTTAAAGATCTTTAAAAAAAAACTCGCAATGTGGTCTCTTAATCAGATTGTTATTTGAAAACAGTGGCCTTACGAAGCAGCTGCTATAGCTTTTGAGGCTATTCCGCGTACTCTAGCTCAGAACTGTGGAGTTAACGTGATCAGAACAATGACAGCATTGCAAGGAAAGGTATCAGTCGTCTACCATTGTTTTTTTCATTACCTGACATGTTCTGGTACTGAATCTTTCTCTCATTGATTAAATCTTTGGTGTTTTTTTTGGTTTTAGCATGCAAATGGTGAGAATGCCTGGACTGGAATCGATGGAAACACTGGTGCAATTGCTGACATGAAAGAGAGCAAGGTAAGAACATAAAGCTTTGCTTTGTGGTGAATCTATTGTTTGTTGGGACTTTTTTTTAACACTTTGAATCTTTGTGATTAGATACGGGATGCGTACAATGTGAAGGCTCAAACGTTTAAGACAGCGATTGAAGCGGCGTGTATGCTACTGAGGATTGATGATATAGTGAGTGGTATCAAGAAGAAGCAAGCTCCAGGAGCTGGACCTTCAAAGCCTACCATTGAGACAGAAGGAGATGCAGACAACGAGCAAATTCTTCCCGACTAGAAAAGTTTTGCTCTTACCAACATAAACTTCTTTTTCTCGTCTTGTTTTGCTATTTTTTTTTTTTTTGATCATGTGTCTTGTTTTGATATTTTAGTCTGAAATGTTTGTGAAACTTGATGACAGTCTAGTATTTTATGATTTTGCATTTAACTTGGTAGTGAGTGAGTGATGAATCTTGGTATCAGCACAAGTTTATGATTCATGGTTTATGACCAATCTGCTGATTCAGGTTAGTTATTTTATCAATGAAACTCCATGAAAATTTTCCTCACAATTTATAAGTTACTCAAAGAAACTCCATGACAGATAGAATTCTACTTTTTGGGGGTGTTATCAGGAATTAGATTTATAATGAGTTTTAGAATTTTCAAGTCTAGTGTCATTAGGGAACAGATTCTCACATTCTCATTAAAATTTAGCGTTCACATTAAAATTTAGCGTTATTGGTTTGATGATTCTATAATTCTATACAAAATCTTTTGTCATTCAAAAAGTTTAGATTTTAATTCAGAAAAGTTTAAATTTTAATGATTATTAGATTTTGATCCGCGCTTTTAAAACATATGTTTTTGTTTTCTTATTAGAATCTAGCTAAAAAATATATACAGACAGACGATGCATTGATACTGGTTCGGATCCAAGCCTAAGACAAAGTACATATTAAGTATTTTTTTTGGACCAGCATGTCTGTGTTCGAGTCTGGATCTTACTCGAGATTCGATCGGGTACCCAAAATACATTAAATGTTTATGTATATTAGATATATTTGGGTATTTCGGATATGTTTTCATACTACGAATATTTTTTTTTTAAGTTTTGGGTTTTAGTTTTCGCTTATAGTTTCAGGTTTCAGGTAAAATTTCAAAATTAAAATATGTTTTTGGGTATTTACATGAAAATTTGGCTATTTTTTGGTTTATCGGTCAGATTTCAAGTCAAATGCAAATGTTACCACGAAAAGTAAACTATATATATATTTGAATGCAAATGTTACATATCGACATATATACAAAATCTCTTTTCAAATGTTATTTGGTAACCGTGATATCTGGAGAGATATATTTTTAATAGATCAGATATGTCACACAGATTTTCTAAAACATAAACAAATATCTAACAATTAGAAAATTAATATATTACTTAAAATATTAAAGAAATATCTCGATAAGATTCGTATGATACTAATCGTAAGATCTTATTTGGTGGTTATAATAAAGGCTATAATAATATTTGGTTATTTGTTATATATGTTATATGTTGGACTAAAAATAAAAATGTGCAACAACCTTATATAAATAGATTTTTTAGGACTCCTTCCCTTTTAATAGTATAGATACAAATCTATTAAAATAATCTCTTATATATTAATTGAGAAACATTACAACATTGTTTTGTAGCCACTTGTCATCATGAGAATGAAATTCAGAATTCTTAGAAAAATAGGTTGGTCTATCTTAATTTATATTATACTTTTTATTAAACTAACTATCAAATTGATAAATAGTGTATAAAAGAATATTCTCGCAGTTTCCTTAAATAAAAGCTACGGAATTACCTAATATGATTAACGAATATATGACCATTAATGATTATGAATAATAAATATTTGATAACAATTTTTGTATCTTTATTCATTTTTGTCTAATTTTATATTATTAAAAGAAATTAAACAATCACATTAACCATATAATAAAAAAATTAGATTTTTTCGTATATGTTACATTTTCAATTTTTAAAATGACTATAAATTATCACAAATTTTAAAATTCCACTTTGAAAATTTTGTGATCAATGACTTAATTTGTTTTGTGATAAGAAGATACAAATGATCATAAAATTGTATTAATATGGATTTTTATTTAATAAATATTCAAATTAAATAATATATATTTTCAGCTAACGACTTAAAGCAAGAAAATGGGTTGCATCAATTTAGTCTTCCAGTTGAAACCCTTCAAAACCTTGTGGAAGACTAAGGTCAAACTAATTCAATTTTGGAAACAACACTAAGTTGCTGGTTCTAAAACCATTAAAATATTCTCTGATGTTAAAGTAAAGTATTCAAAAAGTTGTAGAACATGTATTGTAATAAAAATTCACTTGATGAACACATTACGGTTTTTATAGGTATAAACAGGGTGATAAAAATTTTAATCTCAAATCGATCAGGCTCATCATAAATTCAAAATATATTTTACTCTACAATTACAATTACAAATGCTCAGTCCAACATTTAGATGATTATATAAAGAAAACATAACTGAATAAATGTATGCACATTAAAAAAATTCAAACACATATACATATTTAATTTGTTAATACTATATATTTAATTTTTATTATATAAGCGCTCACCCTGCGCAATGTCTTATCCTAGTTGTTATTGAGAGTTAAATTCTTAACATTTTAATTCATAAAACAAGATATTGAAAATACTACAAGTTTCCTTTAAATTCTTAGAATCATTACATTACTTTATTTTCATGGATTTTTACAATATACAAAATTTTCTACAATTCTTTCCAACTCTCTAAACTTTTAAAATCAACAAACTCTATAAAAATCTAAATCCCACTAACACCCCCAAAATTTGTTTTTGGACAACATAGAATTATACTACAAAAAACATAAAATTGTACATAAGTTATAAATTGTGAGGAAAATTCTCATGGAGTTTCATTGATAAAATACCCAACCTGAATCAACAAGTTGGTCTTATTACACTATATATGTTCCCACGAAACAAAAGAAGTAACAAAAGAATTCAAACATCAACAAGAAGAAAAAAAAACAGGAAAAAAAAAACACACAAAGAGACGTATGGTTTCTTTCATTAAGTTCTCTTCTCCACGTCCTGATGATCATCCTCAGCAAGCATATACCTCTTCCAGAACCAATGTGGCTTCCACACCCTCTCCCTCATTTCATCAATCGGCACTCCTTTAGTCTCCGGTATGAAGAACATCGCAAACAGTCCCATCACAATGATCCAAGCGCTGAAGAAGAAGAATATCCCCGACCTCATCCCGCAAAGCATCGACAAGAAAGCCTGCGCGATCACGAACGTGAAGAACATGTTGCACGAGACCGCAACAGCGAACCCTGCAGTTCGAGTTTCTAGAGGAAACGTCTCGCTAGGGATTAGCCACCCTAAAGGTCCCCATGACCAAGCGAATCCCATAACGTAAACGCAGACAAAGATCACGACCACTAAGGCTTGTGGCTTCCTAGTGTTCCCGTGGTGCCCAAGTCTTTCGCTAGGATGATTCCAATGATCAACTGTTTCAAGAGTTTGTTAGTCTTAGAGGGATTACTTGTGAAGCAAGATACCTACTTCAAGATTTTTTTTTTAGGTTTTAGAGGATTACTTGTGCATCAAGATACCTACCTGGCAAATGAGCATGTGAACGGAAGATTGGAGAAGAAGGATCTCCCTTCGGTTCTTAGTCGGCAATCCCGGCCAAACGTGCGCTGAGGACATTGTCCTCCGGTGATAACACGCCCGAGAAGGAAAGCGCTCGCGGTAAACTTCCAAAGCCAACGGTCTGGAACAAGACCGCGCGTGAGAACATAATGGCATTGATTCCTGTAAACTGCTGGAAAAGCTGAAGAAGCATTCGATGATGAAAGGCGACTGCGCGGCTTCAACAGCTTCCTGTAAGGGTCCTTGACTTGACTCGCGATCTCACAGGCATTTACTATAGATTCATACTCCTCATTTATATCGTCAACACCTCTGATCTTCCTTAGCGCTTCTTTGCCTTCCTCGTTCTTGTTGCGCTCGATGAGGCTCGTAGGAGTCTCGCAGATGATCAGTGAACCGAAGAGGAGGATAACTGCGGGTATCGCGGCTCCACCGAGAGCAATACGCCATCCGTTAGGGTGAACCGTGGCAGTGAAGTAATTGACAAGGTTGGCGATAAAGATTCCGATTGTGACCATGAGCTGGAATACAATGTTGAGACCTCCCCTGAGCTGAGCCGGAGCAATCTCCGACAGGAAAAGCGGCACTGCCTGAAAATTTAAGGTGGACACAACAATGTTAGGTCATTTCTAGATATCTTGCAGAGCAAGAAAGCTTTATATATTAAGAGTCGCTCTGAGATTGAGAAGGTCTATTAAAACAATTTATTGTATAAAAACTGATTTATTTTTATATATATATATAGATATATATATATATATATATATAGTTTTGGAGCCGTATATAAAGCAAACATTAAAATATGGGAGTTAAAGGCGAATGTTTCATTCGGCTATTTTCAGAACCGGTCCCTCTGTATATATCTACCTGATTACCAAAGCCGACACCGAAGCCAAGCAAGATTCTTCCAATGATCAACATGACGATGTTAACGGCTCCTGCGGTTAGCCCGACACCGATCAAGAAGAAGATAGAAGCAAACTGCATAGTGGGCTTCCTTCCAAGTTTGGAACATACGGCTGAAGCCAAGAAGCTGGCCACGAGGGCGGCTAGGTAAAGAGACGATGTGAATAGCTGCAAGAACTGGTTATCATACTTGCAGTAATTGTTCTCGTGAACGTGCTGCTTCCTCTCCCACACCGAGGGGAAAAACTTCTTCAAGAAATCGTCCATCGCCGTAACTCCACCTTTAAAATCATTAACGTTAGCTTAGAAAAAAACCAAGAACAGGTAACTTATTACACAAGTTAGGGCTTGGAGTTTTGTTTCCTTGAAACGAAAGTAAGATGAAAACCGATACAGAGAAAGAGAGTAGACCGGATATTCCGATGTCGTAACCGAAGATCAAACCGCCGAAAGCGGCAATCACAACGCAGACGAAGACATAGACAGTCATCTTGGCTTTGAAAGCCGGAGCATTCCCGCTAGACGATACAACAACAGCCATGTTCGATCAAACACCACCACTCAAACCTAATGTATCTCGAAGTGTTTGTATATGTGTTGTGTGTATGTGTAAGCTAAAGATGAAACATGAAGGGAACTGAAGAAGGAGACACTGCTTGAAATAAACAGATAATGTTGGATTGAAGATGAAGGAGATCACGTATTTATAAGACATGTCACAGAGTCACAGACCAAACTGAGATCCAAACTTGTCTAAAAATGGGATTGTGTTTCGAAAATAGCAGAGGCGAGATCCACGGTTATTGTATGGTCTGTAAATCATTTTTGTTTTGTTTTGGTCTTTTGGATAATGATCTTGTTTTCTCTTTCCCCACTAATTTCTGAATCACATATTCAGTAAATTTGTTTTGAACGTTTTTTTTTTTTTTTTGTTGCTAACATTTGGAATTGTCTTGAACGTTTCATAATAATTTTATGTAATATGTATACTCAGCTAATTGCATATATTTATTCTATCATTTGGGTACTTCACACATCTCATACAATTCACCTCATATACAACTTAAACTGTTTATTTCTTTCTTTGAGAGTTTAGTTTTTCTCTTTGCATAGACAGATAATCATACACATTTTTTCCTTATTATCACTTTGAATTCATGTGGAAGTAACTTAAACAAACATCAAGATAAAATGAAATGAAAAATAAACAATATGATTACATGAAACTAGAGTTACTCTTCCCTACTAAGCCAAAACATGTTTACCTGAGAAAACATCAACATTTACAGCTTAGTGTCAAGCTCACACACTTGCATCTCCACTTCCATTGAAGGAAAGCTTAGTACTAGTTTACAATGCGAAAATGTATTTAAATGTGCCTTAAAGATTCCCAACACTGTGATTTTTCCAGGCATATGCGCCTTCGTCTCTATCACAATTTTTCTTTGCAATACATCTTGCAAAATATCACCTAAATCTGCAACAAATTTATCGATCTGAAGTACTAGAGGACATGGCAAAGCACTGAGCCTTTGGCTGGGAGTGTAGTCGAAGGAAGAGTGAGATTTCCACTAGAATATCTCTGTAATAAACTAAATTTTCCACCGTCTTGTATTCGAAATCTGCAAGGTTAGGATTCGTCATCAGCATCTGAAGTGTAAGAGTAAAATTTAGCTGGACATCAAGCGTTGGCGATACATATGTGGATACATCTTCGACAGTTGAAGACACGGTTTGTAGTAGAGGATGTTTTGGTTTGAACACGGTTTGCGCAAGAACTAAGGTGATCATGAAGCTGATGAAGAGGATGCAAATGACACCAGAAGCTAAATAGCAAATGCGTAGTTTGGTCATGACTATTATACTGATGTTATATGGAATACTCTTGTTTATCTAAAATGTATTATAGTTCACAGAGCTAGTATGCTATTTTATACTAATAGAATTTCATACAAAGGATACCTACCTGGCAAATGAGCATGTGAACGGAAGATTGGAGAAGAAGGAATCTCCGTCCGGTTCTGTCGACGAGGTAAATCCCGACGAACGTACTGAGAACATTGATTACTCCGGTGATAACCGCAGAGAGAAGAGCTGCATCACTTCCAAAGCCAACGGTCTGGAACAAGACCGGTGCATAGAACATAATGGCATTGATTCCTGTAAACTGCTGGAAAAGCTGAAGAAGCATTCCGATGATGAAAGGTGGGCGACTCGCCGGCTTTAACAGCTTCCTGTAAGGGTCCTTGACTTGACTCGCGATGTCGCAGGCATTGACGATAGATTCATACTCCTCATCTATATCGTCAACTCCTCTGATCTTCCTTAGGGCTTCTTTGCCTTCTTCGTTCTTGTTGCGCTCGATGAGGCTCGTGGGAGTCTCGCAGATGATCAGTGAACCAAAGAGGAGGATAACGGCGGGTACCGCAGCTCCAGCGAGAGCAATACGCCATCCATGAGGGTGAATCGCGGCTGTGAAGTAATTGACAAGGTTGGCAATAAAGATTCCAATAGTGACCATGAGTTGGAATACAATGTTGAGACCTCCCCTGAGCTGAGCCGGAGCAATCTCGGAAAGGAAAAGCGGCACTGCCTGAAAATTTAAGGTACATATAACAATGTTAGGTCATTTCAAGAGATCTTCCAGAGCAAGAAAGCTTTATATATTAAGAGTCGCTCTGAGATTGAGAAGGTCTATTAAAACAATTTATTGTATAAAACTGATTTATTTTTATATATATATATATATATATATATATATATATATAGTTTTGGAGCCGTATATAAAGCAAACATTAAAATATGGGAGTTAAAGGCTAATGTTTCATTCGCTATTTTCAGAACCGTCCCTCTGTATGTATCTACCTGATTGCCAAAGCCTACACCGAAGCCAAGCAAGATTCTTCCAATGATCAACATAACGATGTTAACGGCTCCTGCGGTTAGCCCGACACCGATCAAGAAGAAGACAGAAGCAAACTGCATAGTGGGCTTCCTTCCAAGTTTGGAACATACGGCTGAAGCCAAGAAGCTGGCCACGAGGGCGGCTAGGTAAAGAGACGATGTGAATAGCTGCAAGAACTGGTTATCATACTTGCAGTAATTGTTCTCATGAACGTGCTGCTTCCTCTCCCACACCGAGGGGAAAAATTTCTTCAAGAAATCGTCCATTGCCGTAACTCCACCTTTAAAATCATTAACGTTAGGTTAAACAAAACCAAGAACAGGTAACTTACAACACAAGTTAGGCTTTTGGAGTTTTGTTTCCTTGAAACACAAGTAAGGTGAAAACTGATACAGAGAAAGAGAGTAAACCGGATATTCCAATGTCGTAACCGAAGATCAAACCGCCGAAAGCGGCAATTACGACGCAGACAAAGACATAGACAGTCATCTTGGCTTTGAAAGCCGGAGCATTCCCGCTTGACGATACAACAACAGCCATGTTCGATCAAACACCACCACTCAAAAACTAATATATATCAAACTGTTTGTATATGTGTCGTGTGTCTGTTTAAGCTAAAGATGAAACATAAATGAAACTGTAGAAGACAGAGACCCTGCTTGAAGTGACAGACACTGTTGGATAGAATATGAAGAGGAGATCACATATTTATAAGACATGTCATAGAGTCTCAGACCAAACTGAGATCCAAACTTGTCTAAAAATGGGATTGTGTTTCGAAAATAGCAGAGGCGAGATCCACGGTTATTGTATGGTCTGTAAATCATTTTGTTTTGTTTTGGTCTTTTGGATAATGATCTTGTTTTCTCTTTCCCCACTAATTTCTGAATCACATATTCAGTAAATTTGTTTTGAACGTTTTTTTTTTTTTTTTGTTGCTAACATTTGGAATTGTCTTGAACGTTTCATAATAATTTTATGTAATATGTATACTCAGCTAATTGCATATATTTATTCTATCATTTGGGTACTTCACACATCTCATACAATTCACCTCATATACAACTTAAACTGTTTATTTCTTTCTTTGAGAGTTTAGTTTTTCTCTTTGCATAGACAGATAATCATACACATTTTTTCCTTATTATCACTTTGAATTCATGTGGAAGTAACTTAAACAAACATCAAGATAAAAATGAAATGAAAAAATAAACAATATGATTACATGAAGAGTAACTCTTCCCTACTAACCTTAAACATGTTCACCTGAGAAAACATCAACGTTTTATAGGTTAGTGTCAAGCTCACACACTTGCATCTCCACTTCCATTGAAGGAAAGCTAAGTACGAGTTTACAATGCGATAATGTATGTAAGTGTGCCTTAAATATTCCCAACACTGTGATTGTTCCAGGCATATTTGCCTTCGTCTCTATCACAATTTTTCTTTGCAATATATCTTGCAAAATATCACCTAAATCTGCAACAAATTTATCGATCTGAAGTACTAGAGGACATGGCAAAAGCACTGAGCCTTTGGCTGGGAGTGTAGTCGAAGGAAGAGTGAGATTTCCCACTAGAATATCTCTGTAATAAACTAAATTTTCCACCGTCTTGTATTCGAAATCTGCAAGGTTAGGATTCGTCATCAGCATCTGAAGTGTAAGAGTAAAATTTAGCTGGACATCAAGCGTTGGCGATACATATGTGGATACATCTTCGACAGTTGAAGACACGGTTTGTAGTAGAGGATGTTTTGGTTTGAACACGGTTTGCGCAAGAACTAAGGTGATCATGAAGCTGATGAAGAGGATGCAAATGACACCAGAAGCTAAATAGCAAATGCGTAGTTTGGTCATGACTATTATACTGATGTTATATGGAATACTCTTGTTTATCTAAAATGTATTATAGTTCACAGAGCTAGTATGCTATTTTATACTAATAGAATTTCATACAAAGGATAGATAAAACATAAAAAGAATGAGTTTGGATACATCGATCTGTGATAATTGTATTCAGTGTATGACAGTAATTAAGGTGGAAGTTTTTTTAATATTCAGATTTAGCTTAATATCCCTTCCCTTTGAGACAACCACACCTACTTTGAATCATTGATTTGTAAAGATTTCTTGGATTTATTGCATCCATAACTTATATACGAGATCCAAAATATTCACAGAATGGTATTGTAGTGGTAGCAGATTATTGTTCAATTGGTAAAAATATTTTAAAGCATGATTGGCTGTTCACGATAATCATGTACCGACATATGTCTTAGCTGTTTTATTACCCTCCTTCATGCAATTAAGTCCCAACTCCCATTGACCGACCATTCTTTTCTTATAAATTCAATCTCGATCGCTGCAAGATTTTAATCACTATATAATTCTACAATTGCATGGCTCGTCTCTACACTTAAATTCTTTAATACTCTTAAAACTTATAAATCTAATTACATTGTCTGTAATTTGTCTCCTTGTGTCTCCCCCTAACGTGTCTACGTGGTCGTCTTCCTCTTTAGTACTAATTCTAAACTCATTTTAATTTTAATTATAATTAAATAATTAATTTTATAAATTCACTCTGTTTCTCCTTTTAAAACCTCTCCTTCAGACACACGTCTATAGCACGATTCATAAGTAGAAAGATATGGTTTCAGAGACTGAATCACCACCGTTGATTGGACCTCGTATCTCCTTCTCAGACGGTGGAGATTTCATCTGCACAGAGCTGGAGAAAGAAATCGTCAAAGGGTCAGTGAAAGTCTCCGACTTTGAGTTCTTGTCGGAGAATGCGAGTCCAGAGAGGATGCACACCGCCGACGAACTCTTCTCTGAAGGAAAGTTGCTTCCTTTATGGCAAGAAAAGCACTCAGAGAAGCTTAAAAACGTTAACTTGAGGACCAACGAAGAAGAAGAAGAAGAAGAAGAGAGTCGTAAAGTGGAAGCAGCGATGAAGAGTAACGATAGTAGTAAGAACAGAGTGAGTTGGTTTATAGATGAAGATCCGTCTCCACGTCCTCCGAAATGCACAGTTCTTTGGAAAGAGCTTTTGCGTTTGAAGAAACAGAGGAGCTCTTCGTCGGTGAAGTCCTCTCTGTCTCCGTCGTCGTCCACGTCATCATCTAGCTCGCTTGAGGATAAGAGAGAAGGGAAGAGAGGTAAGAAAGGATTAGAGAGGACGAGATCGTCGACGAGTGTGAGGATAAGGCCGATGATTCACGTCCCTGTTTGCACTCCTCCTTCTAAATCCTCTGTTTCATTGCCTCCTCTGTTTCCGTCGCTTAGGCTTAAGAAGAACAGAGCAGAGAAAAGCAAGCTTTAATCTTTTTATTTGACACAGCTTATTTGGTTGATTAGTTCGGTTTCTCATGTGATATGTAACTCTAATGCATGTGATTAAGCATTTTTAAAGTGTATTTTTTTTTAATTAGAGTAAAATCTGTTCCTCTGTTCTTAATCTCCATTTTCATATGAAGATGTGATTTAGATATGTTGTATGTTGAATTGTGAAATGTGGGAGACAAAAGAGTAAATGACAATAACAAAAAAAAAATGATGAGCCATGAGATAGAAAGAGCAGAGTAATAATCTGTTTGTTAGTTAATGATGATGAAAGAGTGATGGGCACATGCAAGATTCAGATGTTTTCTAAAATTTACTATTCTCAGCACTAATTGATTCTGCTTCACCATTTTGGAACTAGGCTCCACTTTTTACAGACTACAGCTCTCTTTATTCACACTACTCTTGTACTCTTATGACATCTTATTTAGCATATTGATAGATATTTTTGATCCCAAAAAAAAATCTCTAAAAGTCTGATTCCAGGTGAGAATGGATCTAGTTGAGAACCATCAGTGCATCACTGACCTCAATAGAGAAAAACACTTAAACTCTGTTTATCACAAAGACTCATAATACAACAATGATGTATATTTTTGTATTCATTACACAACATATGCAATCAGTAATCCCTTGTCCCCCAAAGTAAGTAAATAAAAGAATGAAGCATTCAGATATATGTTAAAGTAGGATGATATACACGTGAAGCTTCTAATTTACAAAAACTATAACACAAACTCAAATCATTGTCGTCTTCTTCTTAAACGGGCTGAATCAACGTGGCGGTTGAGTCAAAAAGGGATTACCAGAAACCCTGAAGTAATAAAGCATCAGAGAGGATTTGTATTAGCCAATTTATATTTCAGATTTGTATGGTGAAAAACCACTCTTGGAGTTTTGATAGCTTACCTTAGCTCAAGTCCTGGCTTCTGAAGAAGATTGCTAGGAATCTTGCCAGTTAGGTTATTGTTTTGCAAGAACCTAATGGTCCACAAAACATACTAAGTCAGAAACTCATCACTATGGACATGAGAATGTAGTGCATTGTTTACTATGGCCTTTGAATCTTAAAAAGTAAAGCTAAAAGACTAAAGGTGTAATGTTTTTCCATCCACAAGGCAAGAATCTTGAGCAGAAGAATCAGACCATATGCACATCTAGAGTAATCAAAGGACTGTATATAAGTAATATTAGAACTGAAACTTACAGCTCACGCAATCGCGGCACTCCACCGAAAAATGAAGGAAAAGCTCCATTGAAACGGTTGTTTTCCAAGTGCCTACAAGGAAAAGTGATGAGATTAGCTTATAAATCTCTCTGATCAAATGCCACATATAAGAACTAGCTGCTTACACTGATTCCAGAAACTTGAGTGAGCCTAAGTCAGGTATACTTCCAGTGAGAGAATTGTTCCCCAGCCAACTGTTCAAAACACATGAATATTAATTTCTGTTTTTTAACGTTGAGGCATAGTACTAACTCTTCACTGGTCAAGGTTCCTTACATAGAGGATAATGCTGTTAATTTGGAAACTTGAGGTGCTAGAGAACCTGAAAGTCCCATACTAGTTAAGTTCCTGTGAACAACAATGGATTAAGAAAACTATCAGTAAGTTTCAAACTAATGCATAACAAAACACAGACGACATTCCAACTCACAAAGCTACTATGCGAATACGAGGGCCATCAGAGCATGTAACACCAGTCCACGAGTAGTTTTTAGGCATACATGGATCTCCGTTCCAATCAACCGGTACGTTCTTGAAACTTCTTTAATAGCATTCAGAGCAGTCGCTGCACAAAAAAAAAACACAAAGTCAGCATGTTATCAGCATTTAATAGCTTATCTAACTAACAGTCATTACCATCTCGAACAAGAGTTCTCCCTCCAAGAGATATCAACTCAAACATTTCACCACCATTAACAAGAGGAGCAAGAGTTGAATCACTCGTAGGAGTTAGAGTCAACGTTGTGAGACCTTCAAGCGGCCACCTGCTTGCAAATATAACCAAACCAGCTGGAGAGACAGAGAGGTCTTTATAATATGCTATACCATTCACAGAAACATCAAAGACTCTTGTTCCATCTCCCAACGAATCAGAGTCATGGGCAAAGTATAGCGCGATGTAATAAAAAGAGTTTTTCAAGGGCATTGGGGCCATGTGAACTCCAGAGGTTGCACCTGGTTAGCTCTTAGATCAGTGTTGAATATCCTCGAAGGCGGGAGGTTCCAGAAACCAGAAACTTCTAGTTTTCGATTGTTTGGTACTGTCGAGTTTAGCGAGTATGGCTCCCAAAACCTATCAAACTCATCATCTGGAAACCTGAAAGCAACACATATTTAAATCCTTATAGATTAACAAAAGAAAGACTGAAAAAACAACAAACTACTACTGAAACATGGAAGAAACAAGATCTTAGATCAAAACAGTCCAATCACAAGAATGAGTCAAGTAAATTGGAAATATAACCACACTGCTTGTATGAACAAACAAAACGGTGAACAATATCAATAACAAGTTCAAGAGTTTGGGGAATTATAGACAATTTAGTAAGAGTTTTAATAAAAATTATCTAAATAATTTTGGAGACCTTGAAATTTAGAAATTTAGTAGTTATAGGCCAATGTTTCACTTGCCTATATCCATGATCGGCTCTGTTCAAAATCATTCCTAGTATTGACAACATTGCATTCATATCAAAACATTCAACCTTTCATACTATACCAAACCACTAATCCTTAAGAGCTGTGTACTATTCTCTAGGAGCTTACCTGATGATTGGTCCACTGTACCCAAAAGCATGCCTAGCAACAAGACTCATCCCAAACTCTTTGAACTTAGTAGAATTATAAACAGTACCATCAAGCCTAACAACCTCCAAGGCCGAGATAAACGGATCCGAACTCGTATACGTATTCGAAGCAATGCATACGCTTATGGACTTCCCCTGCGCTAAGAAAACACCTTCGTAATAAGAAGCTAAACCGTCTGCATAATCAGCAGTGGTATTAACAACTCCCCAAAGCGTCCCGTCGACGATCTGATCGAAAACCGGCGGAGGAGTGTCCTTTCCGTTGACTCCTCCGTAGAAATAAGTCGTCCTGATCATGTACTTCCATCCACGAGAGACGCTGATGACGTAGCAAAACTTGCGACGAGTGGCGGAAGGGTTAAGAGGGAAGGATCTGAGGGTTGATAAGATTTGGTCCAGGACTTGTCCGGAGACGTTCTTGGATGTTCCTGTGGAGATGAGATCCGTGTCGGATTGCCATTTACGGCCGTTGATTACAGAGGAGGCGGAGGCGCCGCAGTCGATCAGAATAGCTAAATTAAAAAAATCAGAAATACATTTTTTTAATTAACCTGGAGGTATCCCGAACCTACGGAATTGAACGAAGGGGATGAGAGAGAGATGGAGGGCGTACCGGAGGGAGGAGAGGGCTGAGAGAGAGAGGAAGAGACGAGGGATAAGACGGCGAGGAGGAGAATGAGGCGGAGGTAGGGCATGGCGGCGGTTGGAAGAAGGAGGGGAGGAGGTTGACCTGACCCTCCAGCTCCAGAGATGAGGAATGAGGAAAAAGCAGAGAGGAACAGAACAGAAGAGAACAGGTCAGAGAGGTTGAAGAAGATGACGACGTGATCTCTTTATTTGTATTCCAAGTTAGGTATTTTTTTTGGTTCTTTCATTTTTGGTTTTCTTCTAGAAAGTAAAGTAATTATTTTATTATTTCTGTTATTTCTGTTAGGGAAGAAGGTCTATGTGAGAACTGAGAATTAAACCGGCGGTCAAAACCGGTTCGATTCAGGCCTAGCTTTTCTTTCAATTTTCTGAATATCTTCAAACAAAAACATTATATTTGTGGTTCCATGATATACTTACGTAATGTGTACTGGATGTATCAGTTTAACCTTTTCATTTAGTAGTAGTTGTTTCTTTTATGATGTTTCATGCGGTTTGAAAAGATCAATTTAATTACTCAAACTTTGTTTCCGGTTTATCAGACTATCTAATTTGTTTAGTATTTTTATGTTTAATATAAGTGTATGTCCAGAGAAAAAAAAAGATGTACACATATATTTTATTTACTAACTTAGGTTCTTATCCAAAAGTGTAAGATTCATTAACATTGTTAACTTAACTAAACTATACTATCTCTCAAACTTTGAATACTTATTTGGAGACACTTTGTAATACTTTACGTTACCTCAGTATTTTTTTTATTTGCTTACTTCAATGCAAATTTGCATTTAAAGCTTTGGATGCAAAGCGTGTTCGTGGCCCCTCAAGATTTCATTTTCATGTGCTCGAAATAATTAAGAAAAAATTACACCTGTTAAATTACACCTGTTAAATATTACAATAATATTTGCACTTTTTGTCGAAAACTCATGCACGTCTACTTTGTGGCCGACCACGACGGTCCAAAATCTCAGTAAAATATTATTTATTTAATGGACTATTGTTAAATTAATATTCCTGTGTTCCCGAAAAATAAATTTTCTAGAGTATTCACGCATATTAAAAAAACTATTAACTTTTTACAATTGAATTTATTATTTATTTTACTATACATTTTTCAATAAATATCAACCAATAGTATTCAACCAATTCAAATATTTTCAATTAATGTTTCTTAAAAATATACAATTTTTCAACATTAACTATTAAAAGTATCTTAAAATTTTAGAAAATCTATCATTTTGGAACAAAAAATAAATCTAGAAAATTTTATTTTCAGGAAGCGAGGAGCAAATGATAAGGATGTTGATTCACGCGAGAGGAGGAGCTCGGGATAAAGATGGTGGACAATAACTTAACCAAGGAGGGGGCCCTAGAGGAGAATGCATTTGAGACTTGTCCTCACATGAAAACCCTTTGTCACAATAGCATAAAAGTTGGTGTTTCTATGAGCAACTTCTTTCCAAACTTCAACTTCTTGACTATAATTAACCTAAGTTATACTAAATTACTAATCTAGAGAATGAAGGTACTATAGTTAAACCGGGATTTGTGGTCCGGTGGTGATTAACTTGAAACAAAAACCCAATACGGTGACAGAGTTCGAGTCCCAGCTAGAACTTTGTCACCGTCGATTAACTTGAAATCACATAAAAGTTGGTGTATCTATGAGTAAATTAACATTTCGGCATCGCCAGAGACAGATGACCGACACGTGGCAACACGTGACTAGTCTGGACTTGAGACCACGACATCCCTCTATAATTAAAAAAAAAGGGTACTATAGTTCTAGTAAACGTTATCAAGAACTCTGCTCCATCTCTTAAAAGTTATAGAAATGGCTGGAAATAACAAAACCTATGAGGCCGCTCCAGATATTGCAGCTTGTTTGGAAGCAAAGCGACATCTGAAAAGGTTGAACTTGTCCAAGAATGATCTAAAAGGTGAGGGATGTGTTGTTATTGTACTTTGTACATAATAATTAGTATGGAAGGCTTGGATTCGAGATATATTGATACGAGCTACAATGACCTGAGAAGAGAAGGAGCATTGAGTTTAGCTCATGTTGTTGTCAAGAGAAAAGGTTTC
The DNA here is from genome assembly GCA_016771965.1 of Brassica carinata. Classification (NCBI taxonomy): domain Eukaryota; kingdom Viridiplantae; phylum Streptophyta; class Magnoliopsida; order Brassicales; family Brassicaceae; genus Brassica; species Brassica carinata. The sequence goes on from CM028703.1 coordinate 1,911,606, forward strand.
GAGATGTTAAACATTGATGGGAATGTGATTTCAGTTAAAAGGCATTGAAGAAGTTAGGGAGATATTCAAGAATCGTCCCAAGTTACTTTGGACTTTTGATGAGAATGACCCTGATGGAGTAAATGGGGGATGATAATGAGGATGATAACGGTTTAAACAATTTGAACAAACCGCATTTTCAATAATCATTTCGCCTATGCAACGTTTTAGAACATTAGTATTAAAGAGATTTTGGATCAAGAAAATAAATTGGTCTCTTAATTCTTCTGAAAAAATATTACATATGTTTTTTTCTTTTTGATGAAGGGTTTTCAACGCCGAATCTAGAATCGTTCTATATAAGAAAATAACTAAACTTAACCCGAGACCATCTAAAATAAATGCATTACATGTTAGAATGGCATGAGTTCAAGTTGCATTGGCAAGAAGAAAATACTTCTCTAAAAGACTTCTAAAACACACAAACATACAGGTAGAAGAAGAAGAGACCAAACTCAACTCAGATCTCACCTCAGTTTCTTCTACTTCCATTGGAACTTTGAGCTCTAGAGTCAGATGAAGAACACGTAAAAGAGTACCTCGACCTTTTCTTCTTATGAGAACTCCACTTGAATATTGGCTTTTCATCATTCTCTTCTTCACCATCTTCTTCTTCTTCTTCCTCAGACTTCTCTACTCTCTGTTTCCCACTCATCTCCTGAGCTCTTTCCTCTTCTTCCTCTTCCTCGCTCGTCTCATCACTCACCACTTGGATAGGCTCTACCGCTTTTTTACTCGCCGATGTCTTTGTCTTGCTTGCCCTCTGTTTAAGAGAGTATGCTGACACGTCTTCACCGCTCTCCACAGCTTTCATCCACTGCACCTCGCTCAATGAGTCGCTATAAACAATTTCTTTACGCTTACGCTTGCCTGTGACACTCCCAAAATGGTATTTCGCGTTGTTAGACTTGTCATCTTGGCTGTGTGTGGTGTATGCCCACTCTGGCACTTCCTGCTCTTGCATCAGACGGGTTCTGTAACTCTCCTTCCTTCTCCTCTCCTCGTCCATTCTCTCAAACATCCAAAACTCATCCTCACTACGAGCCGCCAGCCGGTTTATTTCCCTCTCACTGGGGACATCGTTCCCTAGAGAGCTTGTTCCTTTGCGCATGAGCTCTTCAAGCATATCTCTCCTGTCTTGTGCTGTTATTAATAAATCACAAAACACACATTACGAACCAACCATTTCGAAACATACATTATTAAATATTTGTTTTACAGAGACTTTTACCTGTGGAAGTTGTGTTGAAAAGACCAGCTTGTATGACTTTAGCATCAATCCCCATCTTCTGCTTTGCACGCTCCAATATCACTTCTTCAACGGAGCCAACGCTAACCAAAACAAACACTCTAACTTCCTTCTTCTGCCCTATCCTATGGGCTCGATCCTCAGCCTGTTGGTCCATCTGTGGGTTCCAATCACTGTCAAAGATAATAACAGTGTCTGCAGTCTGCAAGTTCAGACCGAGACCTCCCGCACGAGTGCTCAGAAGAAACATGAAGTAGGGAGAGTCCGGCTCGTTGAACTGCTTCAGCAAAAGCCCTCTTTGATCCGTCTTTGTGGTACCGTCGAGTCTTAGGTACTTGAAATCGTTAAGCGTCAGATAAATCTCGAGAATGTCAATGAGACGAGTCATCTGAGAGAAGAGCAGGATTCTATGCCCGGCCTTGCGTAGCTTTGGAAGGAGACGGTCGAGGAGCTCGAATTTCCCTGAAGCTCTCACAATCTCAGGTTTCTTCCACATGTTGTACTCTCCTCCAACGAATAGGTACGGATGGTTACAACACTTTCTCAGTTGCATCGTTAGATTTTGCAGACTCTTTGACTTCCCAGATCCTGCAAAATTTTGAGTTGGATCAGCTTTAGTTAGAGATGAGTGTACAGAAAGATTATAAGTGAATTAAGCTACAAACCTGTTTGAAGGCCAACTCTGCCCATGTCTGTAACTTGTTTGTAATAAACTTTCTGCCACGCTGACATATCACACTTCAGTATCACCTGTGTCTTCCCAGGAAGGAACTTCTCTACTTCGTCCTTTTTCCTTCTCAGTATAAACGGTCTTATAACCTGAAAGCGACAGTGAATCACATTGAACAATTTTGTACGAAAATTTTAAGGAAAAAAATAGAGTGTAGAAGAACCAACATGATGCAGACGGTGGATAACCAACAGCTCCTCTTCATCCGTAAGACTAACATTAGCACGATCAGCAAACGGAGCATTAAACCATTCCTCGAAGTTCTGAACCGAGTTAAAGATGTGAGGAAGGAGAAAATTAAGCAGTGACCATAGCTCTTGAAGGCTGTTCTGTATGGGTGTCCCGGTTAAGAGAAGTCTCCGTTTTATCCGATACCTGCAAAATCCAATATAAACATTAACAGTCAAGCTAACATCAGAGAAACTAAATATAGTGATGTTACCCTGTTAGTAGAGTCTTAGCGAGAGCAGATTCATGGTTCTTCAGACGATGTCCTTCATCAACAATCATGTAGTGCCAATCAATTTTCTTCAAAAATGCTTTGTCTCTCATGATGAGATCATAGTGGGTTATCAACACGTTGAACTTCCCTTCTCCTGCAATTTTCTCCCTGATTGCTTTTCTTTCCTCCAAACGTCCATCATAAAGATAAGCTGCAATGCTGTCAAAAAAAAAAAGAAAACACAATGGATTATATTTCAGACTCATCCCAATGGGAGTAAAACTGTTTTGTCACATACCTTGGTACCCATAAAGCAAACTCGTTTACCCAGTTTGGTAGCACAGCCTTTGGAGCCACTATCAGATAAGGACCAGGCACACCTTTATTCTCCAGAAGATAAGCAATCAACGAGATTGTTTGGATGGTTTTCCCCAAACCCATCTCATCAGCTAAAATCCCATTAAGGTTGTTGTTGAATAGAGAGACCATCCATTGGAGCCCTTCTATTTGGTAAGATCTTAGTTCCCCACCTTTAAGAAGCGAAGGCTGCTCCGTTACCTGTTAAATGCACATATCTTCTACTTAAATCAACCTGTTAATATATTTAAACAAACTGTTAATAAATGTATTATATAGACCAACATTACCTTCTCTTGAATTGAATGGATAGCAGAGTTATACTGCCTCTGGCCTTCAAGTAAATCATTGGAGTCATCATTATTATCAGATTCCGAGACCTCCTCACGTGCTCAGAAGAAACATGAAGTAGGGAGAGTCCGGCTCGTTGAACTGCTTCAGCAAAAGCCCTCTTTGATCCGTCTTTGTGGTACCGTCGAGTCTTAGGTACTTGAAATCGTTAAGCGTCAGATAAATCTCGAGAATGTCAATGAGACGAGTCATCTGAGAGAAGAGCAGGATTCTATGCCCGGCCTTGCGTAGCTTTGGAAGGAGACGGTCGAGGAGCTCGAATTTCCCTGAAGCTCTCACAATCTCAGGTTTCTTCCACATGTTGTACTCTCCTCCAACGAATAGGTACGGATGGTTACAACACTTTCTCAGTTGCATCGTTAGATTCTGCAGACTCTTTGACTTCCCAGATCCTGCATCGGATCACAGCTTTACTTAGAGATGAGTGTATAGAGAGAGATTATAAGTGAATTAAGCTACAAACCTGTTTGAAGGCCAACTCTGCCCATGTCTGTAACTTGTTTGTAATAAACTTTCTGCCAAGCTGACATATCACACTTCAAGATCACCTGTGTCTTTCCTGGAAGAAACTTCTCTACTTCGTCCTTTTTCCTTCTCAGTATAAACGGTCTTATAACCTGAAAGTGACAGTGAATCACATTGAACAATTTTGTACGAAAATTTTAAGGAAAAAAATAGAGTGTAGAAGAACCAACATGATGCAGACGGTGGATAACCAACAGCTCCTCTTCATCCGTAAGACTAACGTTAGCACGATCAGCAAACGGAGCATTAAACCACTCCTCGAAGTTCTGAACCGAGTTAAAGATGTGAGGAAGGAGAAAATTAAGCAGTGACCATAGTTCTTGAAGGCTGTTCTGTATGGGTGTTCCGGTTAACAGAAGCCTGCGTTTTATCCGATAGCTGCATCCATGACAAACTTTTGTTAGAAAAATGTAACAGTCAGCTAACATCAGAGAAACGAATATAATGATGTACCCTGTTAGTAGAGTCTTAGCGAGAGCAGATTCATGGTTCTTCAGACGATGTCCTTCATCAACAATCATGTAGTGCCAATCAATTTTCTTCAAAAATGCTTTATCTCTCATGATGAGATCATAGTGGGTTATTAACACGTTGAACTTCCCTTCTCCTGCAATTTTCTCCCTGATTGCTTTCCTTTCCTCCAGACGTCCATCATAAAGATAAGCTGCAATGCTGCTAAGAAAAAGAAAAAACACAATGGATTATATTTCCGACTCATACCAATGGGAGTAAAACTGTTTTGCCGACATACCTTGGCACCCATGCCTCAAACTCGTTTACCCAGTTCGGTAGCACAGCTTTTGGAGCCACTATCAGATAAGGCCCAGGCACACCTTTATTCTCCAGAAGATAAGCAATCAACGAGATTGTTTGGATGGTTTTCCCCAAACCCATCTCATCAGCTAAAATCCCATTAAGGTTGTTGTTGAATAGAGAGACCATCCATTGGAGCCCTTCTATTTGGTAAGATCTTAGTTCCCCACCTTTAAGAAGCGAAGGCTGCTCCGTTACCTGTTAAATGCACATATCTTCTACTTAAATCAACCTGTTAATATATTTAAACAAACTGTTAATAAATGTATTATATAGACCAACATTACCTTCTCTTGAATTGAATGGATAGCAGAGTTATACTGCCTCTGGCCTTCAAGTAAATCATTGGAGTCATCATTATTATCAGATTCAGTGACGTCAATATCCTGATCAGGAAGCAAATCCTGTAACGGTTCGCCTTTTGGAGCGTCAAGCTCAGATAAATCAGATTCTGAGTCTTTCAGTGGATCAATGCCATCTGGTAGTTTAGCATCTTTCTGACGCTGAACAGCAGCTCCCAGATTAGCAAGGAGTTTGTTAGTCTCTTCTAGAAGAGTGGTGAGCCTTTCGTTTTACTCTCCTTTACTAGTTTCATGTATGCTTCTTGATCATCGGATTTAAGGGCCATTAGCCTCAACTTTTCAGCACGGGTTGCACGCTGTCTTTGTCTCCCATGCCATGCCTGTTATACACAATGTAGAAACAAAATAAGATATCTGAACTACCTTCAAGATAAATGCATATGTAGATGATATCATACCTGCACACCATCGTTTCTTTGCCTGCGGCGTTTCTGAGTCGCTTGGATTTGCAACTGGAACTCACGAACTGCATTGAGTACTTCTGCAAAGAATTTCCTCTTGGCGGTTTCAATCAGATTCTTCTCCTCCTCTTCTAAACGTGACACCCTCTTAAAAAAAGAAGTCAAATGCATCAGCGATACAAAGCAAGAAGTTTGAAAACTATAAACAATCTATCATGTCATATGCACTAGAAAGTTTCAATTCTTTATCCATGTAAGATATAAGAGCCATTGTTAAAAAGGGCCTTATATCAGTTTGGCTACTCAATTACTAATTGTAAGAAAGTAAATGACCTCGGCATCACGTTTCTTTCTGAATTGATCATCAGCTTCCGTAGCAAAAGGATCTCCAACACCATACCAAGGACGAGGCAACCGCATCATACCCCAGTCAAACAGTTGGCTACTGACATCAGCACAGTTCATACGTAGCCAGAACTCCGAGCTCACCTCTGTTCGAACCTTGCTTTGCAACTCTCGTAGCTGCGACTCACCAATGTAAAACGTCAATACCAAACACATCACAAACTCAAACAATCGTAACATAATAGCAACTATCACTGAGAACATCTGACGATACCTTTAGCCCATAAAGCTCGAGTAAGCACTTCCCTTGCAAGTCTTCACCTCTGGTGGAAGGTAATTCTGATATAAACACAAGACAACAACATCAGCAAGTGCATTCCTCTTGAACAAAGAATAGTTCAAAATTGTTCTGAGGTAAGAAAGATTACAACTTGTGAATGGTTTGAAGTAAATTAGGAGAATGGGATTATGGAATTTAACCTTCAAGCTCAGATAATCGGTTGGATAAGAGTCTTGTTCCGATTATCCTGCAATTCTGTCAATCGAGAGCCTGATTCAATGTTCGTTCTCTGCTTCAAAAGTGCATCCTCAAACTCTCCCATCAAATCACCTCCATAAGGAGTAAAATCATTGCCCTGCACAACATATACCATTAAAGCTACAACCTTTACAACTCAATGAACAAACAAAGCCACTGAAAACATGCAGTATCCTAGAAACTCAAGAAGATAGAAAGCACAGAGCCAACAAACTC
>CM028703.1:1918073-1994403 GCA_016771965.1 Brassica carinata
ACATACAAACTGAGTATTTGAGTAGTTATTAATTGTTGATCAAAACTAGCATGCTTTGTGAATGATGCGTTCATGAAATCAAAAGAGGCATTGAGAAAATACAGTGTAACATATAGCAATGTAATACAGAATTAATAATACACATAAGTCAAATCATGATAAAGTTTAGATGTATTTTCCATGCACAATTCATGGTGGAAGCCATGAATTTTATTAGTAAAATTTGGGATTTTTAACCGGCTGAGCAATGCCACAAGACTCATACAAACCAATAAGTATAAATTGATAGTTGCCAAGATATCAAATTCAATGTTTCAATTCTTCTATGGAATTGTATATTTCTTGGCTAGAGAGAAGATCTACATTGAAAGGGTGTTAAAGTCAAGTCTATGAGAACATAAAGTCTTGTGAGTGTGTTTGTTTTTGTAATGGACTAGATCAATCTATAAGTGAAAAAATGTACATGGTTTTTTTATATTGTCAATGTTGGAGAAGAGGTAAATTAAAATTCTTATATATTTTGTTATTATATTGTCTTTGTATTTTTCTTTCTTTGTTTATATAACCTATTTTAAATTTGTTTTCTCTTTTTTTTTTCAGCTACATAATGCTCTCGAACTGCAGAGCTCCCTTATGTTATCAAGAATCATTCTCCTTGAAGAAAGCCTCAACAAACTATCCTTTGATACCTTGATTCAGTTAGAGGACCTGAAAACATTCTTCACAGAAAGGGTTAAGAAGCTGCACAAAGACCTGTGTTCTAGATCCAAAGGGAGCAAGGATGAAAATTAGTCTATGAGAATCTGATCCCGAAGTCTTAGTGTAAAGTACTAAAGTATGTGTCTTAATAATTACCTAAAAGTATTTTTAAGTCCTAGAGATCGTATCTAATGAGTCGGATAGTTAATGTATCTGGAACGTATGACTTTTTTTTAAGAATTAACCAAATTTGCGTCTACTGTTTCTGTCTAGTTTGTGATCACGAATGTTGGATTTTATTTTTTTTAGAAAGAATGACTCTTCTTCTTTATTTTTTTTTTTTAAATCCAATGTAAATATATGGTTCCATTAAACTGAAACTGGCCCAACTTGGGATCAATGATATTTTATCTATTTCTGTCATATTTTGAACCGACTCAATTCAGGACCGGTGATATTTATTATTTTATAGTTTTTATCAATTTATTAATTATTCATTTATAGAGTTTCTGCTGTATATATGTATGGTTTGAAACAACTATTGGGTCCATAACATATTTACATGCACGCATCAATTCTGGTTAATCTGGTTTTGAGCTTTTTAAAAATAATATAATTTTGCCGGGTCGATACTCATTTATATATCAGTCCATCAGTAATGCATTACCCTTCCTTACTGGGCCTTACCGTTGGGGCCTTAAGCCTACATTAAATATTGGACTGCATAAAGTTCCCACGTGACAAAGAGCCAGATGGGGTGTCGGTCGTTTGAATAATCTTGTCTATCTCAACCAAACTCACCGACAGAAAAATAGATCCTATTACTATCACACATGCAATATGCTTTAGTTTAACTTGTTTTGTCAAGTGATTTACTATAATTTGAATACCTGACGTATCCCATGTCAGTTTATTTTAAGTTAGGAGAAGATATATTTGTTTTAATTGAAACTAGTTTTTAACCCGCGCGTCCGCGCAGGTGTTCGTTCTTCGTAATCATATTGTTTTTAAGTTTTGAAAATGAGATAAATTTAGTTGTTTATACTTATTATTTTTTTTGTCACTGTTTATGTTATAGATTTATATGTTATTCAAGTTTGACATTAGTGTGTCTTTGTTTAATGTGATTAATTTTCGTATATAAACTATGAGATTGTGTTATCTTTTATTGTGTTTTTATATTTTGTAAAGTCAACAGTAATATATTTTTTATTTTTCCGATAGTTAGAAATATCTAACAAAACACAACAAATATATGGTTTCCGTTTTGATACTTTAGTTTATTATTCTGACCACTGTTTTTTATTGTATATGTGATATATATTTTTCATATTGTCTACGGCATCAGTTAGATGGTAATATTTTATAAAATCTAACTATGTATTTATATATAGTGTGAACATAATTTGTTACTTAAAATATAGTATTAATTGATGACAGTAAATATAACTTGTGTAAGAAAATTTAAAAAATAAAAAGATTTTTTAAATATCTGATTATATTAACATTGGGATATATGATTTGATTTTGCAATGCATTATCTTATATATACATTAACATTATGGCCCAAAATAAAAGATGTTAATGAAGCCCTGTTTGTAACTGCTTATTCCGGGAAAACATTAGTTAAGCGTGTATCAAAAAACATCAGAAAAAAAAATTCCTCTCGTCTCTCTCTCTCTCTCTCTCTGTTGATCGGCTTCTTAATCAGACGATGATATGTTAGTGACATGGTTTCTGCTCAGTTTATATGGTAGATTTAAAATTATTATTGTTCTAAGTTATAAGTAAGTTAAAATCTTTTGTGGTTTACAGGCATCTGGTATTAGATTGCAGTCATCATAAGTGATATAAAGAGACGCTCAGACTGAGTACTGAGACAAACATAGAGAGATGATTTTTAACTACAATGACATCACAGATCATAGGAAAGGAAGACCAATGAGTTAGTCAACAACATTTACGAACAACATACTTTCAATACGGTTAGTAATTACTTATCTATAATAACTAAATCATAAGTTTAAAGCAATGTAAAAATATTTTTAATAATAAAAAACAATGGCTTAAGTATATATGATGGGTTAATACCACGGTTAATACAACTCTTTTCTTCGAAATAGTTTATAACATTGCATCAGTCATCGTCCCAAACCTGATATCATGTCATTTTATATGTGGCGTATGTTTGAGTTGGACTATCGGAGGACGAAATTCAAGTTATCCAGATACAATGGAAGACAACAACCTCGACGCAGACTGAGAATACGGTTAGTGATTACGATTATCTATCATAGCTAATTTATAGGATGAAAGGAATGTATGAGCATGTAAAATAAGTAGTGATTAGGATTGAACCCTGCCTTAACTATTGATGTTTGGTTTTAGCTTGTCTGAGTTATGACTTAGTTGATGTTTGGTTTTTACTTGTCGGACTGATTGCTTCTATAAGTTTATCTTAAAGATAGAATTGTATTTCAGAAAATTAAAAAATATAATAGATTGAAATGAACAAAGAGAATTCACAAGCAGGTCAAAAACTGAAGTTTTTCAATCTTATTGAAATGAACGTTTGATTAAACAAATAATAAAATGCAGTTTGCATCTATTAAAACAATCTTTCTGAACCAACAACCACTCTTCCACCAACACAAACCTGGAAAGAGCAAAAGTGGACATAACACCAGTTAAAATTAATTTTAATTATTTTTCTTTAATATATATATAAGAACACACGCATAGGAATCTGAACTTTATAAAGAACACATACAAACATAAAACGTATAACTACATCTAATCGATTAGGATCACATACCTTATCACCCCAACAGCTAAAGATTGTTGAAAACTTCTTTAAAAACTACATTCATAGTTTTTTTCTGTGTTTTTCCATCTTTGTCCACAATCAAAAATTTTAATCCTTTTTTTGAAGTGACTCTAGAAACAGCCACATATAGCTACTTGAGATAGTGATTGCCCTTGGCTTTTGTTGATTGTTATTGCAAAAGCCACATCAAGAGGCAGTTGTCTTCTCCGCATTTTAAACGGCAATCTGGTTATCAGCAATCTAGGAATATCAACTATTTTCCCAACCCTTTCTCCTGATATAATCCTAGCTCGAACCATAAAATTCATTAAATGTGTGATCTGCAATCTGGTCCCATTCATTAAGCCATCTGTAGGAGCTATGTTTCTTAGAACCATAAGAGGACAACCAACCTTCAGTCTAAGACTATGGTTTGGTAAACCAGAAACCTTAATAGTGTTCAGAAAATCAGAACTAAGAGCTTCATTGTTTACTGAGGTTGTATCTGAAGGATCAATACTATCAGCACTGTTATAAATTTTTTCCTCACCTGAAATAGAAAACATATTTTAGGAGAATTAGACTTACAAATATAGTGGACGCAGAAACAAAAGGTGAAGAATAGAAATTTACCATTTAGCTTATCCAACATATAATCATTACGATTGATATGATGATTACGTAAAAATAGGAAAAAAAAGTTGACGTAAAAAGGAGTGGATATATATAGTTGTGATTAGAAAGATTGACATGTTTAGTATTTGGTTTTCTTTGATACGTTTTTGACGTTAAAAGGAGTGGATATATATAGTTGTGGTTAGAAAGATTTGGTTAAATTGGCAAAAGTATAAAAAGATTTACTTTGTTGTGAGCTTCACGCAAAATCTGTTGATTGTATTACCTTATTTATGAAATCATATTTAAAAGAGAATATCCTTTCTAACGATAAGGAATAGCTTGTTTTGCAAGATTTTAAATCAGAAAATATAGATTGTATTAGTTAATTGAAACTGTGCATTAATCAAAAGTCAGCGTAGGAATAGAAAAAAATAATAATGTTGTTTTGTTTTGGAAAAGCGATATTTTGTTATGATATTGGGCATTCAGAAATCGTTTTTTGGAAAAGTTTGTTTTGATTATGGAAGGAAAAAATCTTCCGATTTGTTTTTGAATTGGGATAAAATATTCTCTGAACAATCGTTCAAAATTGTAGGGGAGATATAACTAAATTGGGTTGTTAAGAAAAGTAACAAAATCGTATTGGACATTGGATTAGACCATGAATCGTGAATTGCATTTAACAACTGATAAAATGAGAGAAAAAAAAATCCATTGGCATTGGTATGTAATATTTGTAGAAAACTAAAAGGTATTTTCTTTTTGTATTTCTGTTTTAATATATTAGATAAAAATAGTAAAATATCATAAGCAGAAATTATTCATAGTCTAAAGAAGAGTTGAGACTAAAACAAACTCAAAACATGTGATAGATATCTCAACAGAGGAAGAAACAAAAGGACATGATGAGAACTAGCAAATAATTAACGAGGCCAATACTAAAGGTGAAGCCACTAGAATCATCATCATCATCATCATGATCATCTTTTGTATCTGTATCTGTAGAATAGCTTCCTCCTGGTGTGTTGGTAGTAAGAACCACAACGATCCAATCATTTTCTTTACCAATACCCATTCCTGTAAACTTGGAATCGTTCAAACTCCTAGAGTATTGCGACTTGGTGAAGTTTGTGAGGACAAGGCTCGACTCTAAACGAGGAACACATGCGGGCATAATCGAACCGTCTCTTGTGTCGGACACGTTTAAGTGGCATTTAGTTAGAATCTTAGGGTAATCTGCGAACTGTGGTTCGGTTCCAGGTACTGTGGCTGAGCCAGTGTTGTTGGTACATGGTCTGTTCTTGAACTGCTCGGCGAGTTCGTCGGCTAGACACTCTGCGTTTTCGTTCTTGTTTAAGATTGTGAGATTCTGTGATGTTCTGTAGCTGTTGATGCCTGTGAAAAGAACGTCCTCTTCATCTGCAAGTCAAAATCTCTATTTAATATCTATATAATTTTTAGGAGCATATAATTAATCTTTGATGAAAGTAATTTATAGATTAGTATACTTCAAAAATTATTAGTTGTTTAGAACTAGTGAAGAACTTCTAAATGAAGTGAAAGAATAGACCTACGAGATTTCAGACCAGATCTAAAATAAACACAGCGAATCTATGAAGAGAGGGAATCTTCAAGAACATATATTTTTTTTTGTTGAACGGCTAAAGTATGATTGCTTTTGTTTCTATGTTTTCTTCTAAATTTTGTTTTGCTGTGGAACCAAATATAGAAGTTTTATTTTTGTTAATCTCATTTAAAACTTCAATGTTCATTTCTCGAAAAGAAGAAAGTGTTTACTTGAAAAAGAAGATCATGGACGACAGAGAGAGTTACCAGTGTCGCCAAGCACAGGGTGGTTGAGGAAGAGAAGGATGATGGAGAGAAGGAGAAGAAATGGAAGCTTGTTGTTAATCGCCATTGAATATGATTCTAGAGAACTCTTTGGTGAGACTTTGTTTTATTTTTTCTTGGCGATGAATGGCTTTTATTTGTTGATATAATATAAAAGAGTGAGAAGATGGTTGAATATGATTCTAGAGAACTCTTAGATTTTACTCTTGATAGTTATTTTTTTATTGCTTTTCTTGTATGCTCGATTTTAACGTTGCACCGACCATTCTAGACCCTTTTAACTAACTTACTGGCTGCGGCTCCTATACGCAGTTTTTTATTGACTAATAAGTTCTTGAAAACTCAATGATTTAATTGATTTACTTACAAAATATCAACCGTAATTGCCAAGATGTGATCAAACCACCCCAAGAAGATCATAATCTAGCACGTTCGTAAGCTATCACAGTCCTAAAATCAAAACAATGAGATCCATAAATCACACACCAGATAGCAATATACATTACTTTTTAATAATTGTAAAGTAGGTCAAGTTTATAGCTTAATAAAATATCTTATATATGATTTTACCAATTTCAAATGTAGTAGTACAACATTTTATCAGATAAATCAAAATGACAATACATTTTGGTTAGTATATTATATCGCACTATATAAAAAGAGATAAATACGTAACTATATTTATTTGTGAAATTAATATTTTTTTTAAACCGGTTCCACAAGTGAAGGTAATTAATACCTGATTACGTGACTACGTGTGTTAATAACTTAAATTGGTGGAGTTCTTACTCTGCAATTTGTGAGAAACATGTTTTCTTTCTTTTTTTTGTCAAGGGAGTAACATGTTTTCAGTTAATACTTTCACATATTGATGCTCAGACTTATTTGACATTTAATTTAAATAAATTAGGATTTTTCAAGTTAAAACCTCTCAACTATGTTTGTTTTGGGTAAAAACACTCAAACTAAGTATTTAACGTAAAAGCTCTCAAACTAACTTTATTTAATGAAGTAAACCCTAACAAGTCACAATTACCAATACTAACGGTAAATCTTTAGTTTAGAGGTTTCTACATTAAGTAAACATAGTTGAGGAGTTTTACCATTAAAAATAAAAAAATCAAAATTTTATAATATTATATAAAAATTAGTAACTTAAATTTTCAAAATTAACATTTTTAATTTTTTTTTGTAAATATTTGAGTTTGATGTGTTTTTAACATCAACATTATATATGTATAAATTAAAAATGTAAAAATCGAGAAAATATAACAAAAATTATATAAAGAATTTAGACGCAGTAAGATTTTCTTCCCTAACTTCCGGATCAGACATATTCCAAGAGCACAAAATACTATGGCGGACATGCTTGCAAGTGGTGCGAGGAGTTCTCCTTCAGCTATGTTATATGTCGATTCAATACTTTCGGTTTTCTTTCAATCGCTACGGTCCAGTTACTTAGTTCTCGCTTATGTTGTAAAAAAAAGTTACTAATTTTTAAATAATATTATAAAATTTTGATTTTTTTTGTTTTTAAAATTTTTAATGGTAAAATCCCTCAAGTATATTTACTTAATGTAGAAATCCCTATGTTAAAGATTTACCGGTAATGGTAATTATGACTTGATAGGGTTTAATTCATTAAATAACGTTAGTTTGGGAGTTTTTCTTTAAATACTTAGTTTGGGGGGTTTTTACCCAAAATAACTTAGTTGATGGGTTTTAACGTTAAAAATCCAATAAATTACAGTTAGTTGACAGAAAACATACAGCTGCTACATACAAATGTCGACTGCATTGTGATTTTTTCCATTTATATCAAAGAATATGCATAGAATTCTATGTATGGTCAAAAAGCAGAGATTAAGTATACTACATTAATATTAAGATTAAGTATGTTGACAAAAAAAAAAAAAGTATACTACATTAATAAAATGAAAAGAGAGAGTGATGGGCATGTGGGTGTGAGTTGTGACAGTCTTTTTCCTCTTTAGATTTGACTTTTGTCTTTTCAAACATTGTTGACAACATAACTGAAACTCTGTAACTTTGAGGTCCCAAAGAGATTGATTGGTTCTGGACCTGACAATCTGACATGAAATATTTTCTAATCTCACATGAGACTCGTCCTGATCCAGATGAATTCATCTATTGATAACTGTAGACAAGTTACATGGGGTTTAGTTTCCACTTGATTTCAAATAATTAAAAAACTGGTATGGTAACAGAGAGTGAATAAATTTCTGTATAGAGTTGCATAAATTGCACCAAATCCATTTGGATTGATGGTTCCTCCTTCATTCTTATTATTTGCTGATTTTACAAACATCAAATCTATGAATATGAATAATCAGTTATATAGTTAATGACACAAAATCCATTTCTTGAATCTTGATTTGAGGCTAAGTAAAGAGATATGCTGCATCTCTGAAGGTTCTTCTTGGATTAGTTGAAGCTGCATGATGAAGGGTGATGGGTTCCTGGTTATTGTTGAGAGTTGTGGAGTTGTTATTGTCATAAACATAATGAGGAAACTGTTGCTTGGGGACGAGGGAACCGAAACTCCCTTGCTTCTTCCGATGAGGATGATTATTTTGTTTCTTTCTTGGCTGAGAACATCTCGGGATGAACACTCCTGTCCCTTTTCTCTCTCTAATTAGGTTGTAATTCTGCACATGGTACATCATATATGGTGTTGCTAATGTTTGGTAGTTTTCGCTGAACAAACTCTGTATTTGATTTCAAATATATATATATAAACACCCACATATATTCACTAGAGAGAGAGAGAGAGGGATTAAATTGGACAAACCTGAAAAGAAACAGAAGAGGAAAGTGAGATAGGGTTATTTTCATCTTCATCTGTGATTAAGAGATTGATCTGTTTGCGTATGCGTGCAAAGAATACATCATCATCAAGCTCAAGGTCCATAGCCATATTTCTATCTTTCAAGTAGACTAGCAATTAGCCCTTTTGCTGTCTGTAAAAAGAAGTGTTGAGAAAAAATGGTTTAAGTGGAGTTGTGAGGGGGAATATTCAAAGGGTGGTATAAATAGTCAAGAGCTTGGGGTTTGGGGGTAGACAACTAGAAGTGCATGTGGGAGAGTGGGGCAAAGTTAAGATAGAATAAATATATAATGCAATCTAACCTGGCAAAAGTAAGTCCCTACACACAAATGGGTCACCAAGGAAGGTGTGTACTACTACTTGCAAATCCTAATGATATTAAATCAAAAGCCTACAACTCAACAAAACCCATATCTATCTCAACTTATATATCTTCGTTACACATAATAAAATTAGTATATCTCATCCGAAAAAACCATCCCTCTCACTCAAGTATACAAACCGATATTCATTTTCTTGTATGGCTCAGACATCATAGTTCCAATAATCTCCACACTTTAGAATGGAACACCTAACTACTTATCCAACGTCTTTTCCACGCATTTTAATTTTATATTTGCTTTCGAGCACACCGTCTAAAAACCTTGAGATTTCTTATTGTTTAATTTTTTTCATACCAGAAAAAAAAAATTTATACCAGAAAAAATCTTGAGGTTGCATGGTTTGCTCAATACTATTTCGAGTATTAAAGAAATATGTATTTTTGCAGCCATTTGCATTTACATCCATTAAAAACGAGAGCACATGTCTACAATGTGTGTGGCCTATGCATATATACCAAACTATATGGAACCGCGTGGTCATATTTGATATGTTTTAACTATTAATCTACATTCAACATGTTAGGAGATTAAAGTTGGAACCTAATTTTAGCTTTTGAAGGAAATACGATGATTGTTTGTTGCTAGCCTCGTGAAGAAAACATGTCCAAACCACTATTCGTTGAATATGTTCAACCTAAACATACAGAGCCGGCCCTTGGGCCAAGTGGATGAAGCGCATGCTTCCGGAGGCATTTAAATAACTAAAATATTGGTCACAAATTTGTAAAAGAATCATTAGCATAGTGGTTCTTCAAACATTAAACATGACTTCACCTGCTCAGCCCAGGTTCGACGCTTACAAGTTACATGTTTGTTTTCAATTTTTTTTTCTTTAACAATAAAGTGGCCATTTGTTTTTTGCTTCTAGACCGTATAATATCAGGACCGGCTCTGGGCTCATATAAAATATAATTTTAATACAATTTATAAAAAATTATATTATTTAAAATGTTATTAAGTTTAGATATGAAAACATATAAAATAAATAAATATAGAAATACATGTAAATTTATTTTTGTTCTTAACAATTTGGTTTTTTCTTTGAAACAAAATAATCTTTTTAAAAAATTGAACATCTAATATCATGGCTCGGAGGCAGTTGCACTGCTTACCCTCGTGGTTGCCGGCATTGACTCGAAGACAACATATTTACATAACATATTAGTATATATTATAATGAGGAGGCTTTGAAGAGTTGGTCAATTCGTTCAATATATTATAAGAGAATATGTCTCCATGATTTGATTTGGTTGGACTACGGGTGCTTGATTCTAACTGAAAATATTGTACGTACATATCTTGAACATTTTCTGGTATGAAAAAAATTAATCCTCAAACCACATCATCCTCAAATGACCACATAAATATCGAGATAAAAGTAAAGTATCTGAGAGGAGAATCTCTGAGAGAATTTACAATCACAGATTCTCTAACGAGCTTCTTGCTAAGGTTCATGTCATGTCACGATCACCAACTTGTTTTTTTTATTTAGCCTCACCGACTTGCCATTTCTAAATTATATAATGACTTGATTCGCCGAGAGCACCTTCAATAGTAGTATTAAGGAGTTCTTAACATTAAAAAAAATGAAATTAAGAGAGCGAATAAACAAAAGTTTTTAGTTATGAATTTTTTAAAAATTATGAGATATTAAGAATAGACATATCATTCAAATAGATGATTAACTAGTTCAAAAAAAGTAAAACATAAATAAATAATTTTAATACTAATATATATATTTTTACGTTGGAAGTGCTCTTAAAAACACCTCCAATGATAGTTTCTTACAATAGAATTTTAAAGTTATATATTGGTATATATATATAAGAGTATACTAAAATCTTGAAAACCCAACTAATAAATAATATGTTAAATTAGATATTATTGGTTGAGTTTCCAAGAATTTTACTATACTCTTATATACATACACTAATATATAACTTTAGAATTTCATGGTAAGAAACTACCGTCTTTTTTTTTGTTCAACCTACCATTGAGGTCTAATGACGTGTTTGTAGTTATCATTGTGACATCAAATTATACGGAAAAAAATACCCGTAAAATGACTTCGCTGCATTTAATGGAATAACAATGACACAACAAACAAGTACTCGTCGAGTAGGGTAAGGAAGTTGAGCCAGTGGAAGATTGTACGGTTGAAGTGGTATACATGTCTGGGTGGAATGATCATTAACGGTATATGTTGTATGAATGAGCTAGATATTTTCCGGCACTATAAGAACGAACATAATAATTTTATTTAATTATATAAATGTAAAATATAAGTGTCACAAGACGAATGAAAAACTAATTAATTCCTCCTTGTTTTACAAAAAAAAAAAAAATTATTTGGCTGTAATAGTATTTTGTTGAAAAATCACATCCTAAAATTGAAATTAGTGAGGATGTTCAGTCCCAATAAACCAGACCAAATAAATCGATCCAAAGTCCAAATAAACTATTTAAGCTGGTTCAGACTATTATATATACTCTACTAATTTACTTGATATCTGAAACCACAGCTAAATACGAATTGAACCAAATTTTAAGTTATTTCTAAAATCAAAATATATCATATTAAAAACTCAAATTCTAATAACCTGATCCATAGGAATTAGTAAATGGTACCAGTTGTTCGAAATAAAAGCTGAAATTAGCAACTTTAGGAATATGATATATATATATATATATATATATAGATTTTTTGCAAAATTGACCTACAACTCAAAGTCGAACACAAAACTAACCTCTTTTTTTTGGAAATTAGTTTTGCTCTATTCATCCCACAAATTCATATAATTCACGAAAATGCCATCAATTTTTTTTTTCATTTTTACTCTTTCACCCTCATCATCTTCAAGTAATTACAAGATTGTCATTGTCATCAATACCCTAACCACCATGAACAACCAATTTGAAACTCTTAATGTTTCTAAAATCGATTTACCCTTCTTCTTTCTTCATTCTTATGAACCAGACACAACATCTCTCTCACTTTCTCTCCACATTAAGCTAAAAAAACTCAAGATTTGATTCTATATTTTTAATGGTTCATAGAGTCAAAGAAGCTAACGATTCTGGGTGGGTCACTTTCGTTTGAGATTATGTGTTCTTGGAGAAGCCTTATGTATGCTAAGGAAGTTATCTCACTAATTTAAGGTATGAAATCGAGTTTTTTTCCAGATCTTTTCATCCAGACGACTTACAGGTAAGTCGATGCATTTAAACGACACGGAAGTCGTCACGAGTAATTGAGAGTTATTTTGCAATTGACTTTGAAATCTGTTTTCTGAGATGACTGAAAGTTAAGTCGTCTCATTTGTTTGGTTACAAAAAAATCTCCAAAGAACCTAGACGACTTACATTTCAGTCGTCATAGGTTAGTTTTGCATTTGACTGGATTATTTCAGAAGTTTGACTTTCCTGGACTACTTACATTTCAGTCGTCTGGTGAAAATTGAAATATCAATATTTTATTAAATCTAGACGACTTACAATTAAGTCGTCATAGGTTAGTTTTGCAATTGATAAACAAACTTCAATATTTAATTATACTTCAACTTCAGCAGCTCACCGACGCATTCATGCAAGTCGCCCGAGATTTTATTCCGAGATTCGGTCAAACCTCGTAAGTGCGGACGACTTACATGTAAGTCGCCGGCGACGACTGAATTGTAAGTTGTTTGGTATAATTAAATATTGAAGTTTTCAATTGCAAAACTAACCTATGACGACAATTTTAAGTCGTCGGTTTTAATAAATTATTGATATTTCAATTTTTCACAAGATGACTGAAATGTAAGTCGTCCAGGAAAGTCAAAATTGTGAAATAATCCACCAAATGCAAACTAACCTACGACGATCGAAATGTAAGTCGCCTAGCTTTTTGGAGTTTTTAACCAAACAAAAGTAGACGATTTATTTTTCACCGCCTCGATAACGATTTCAAAGTCAATTGCAAAATAACCTGCCGGAGCGACTTATATTTTAGTCGTCTGGAAGACTTAGATTGAAGTCGTCCGCGTCGACCTAAATGGACGACTTCTCTGGAAGTCTACTAGATGACCTCCGTGGATGTCGTCTGCGTCGATGTTTAATAAACTTGCATTTTCTCTAAAACTATAAAGATTTTTTAACATTTTATTGTTAATTCATGTTTATTAATGAATATTTGGGCTACTAAATGAAATTTATAACTTAATTGGTGATATTTATGAGGTTACCAACATTCACGTTAATTAAAGTTTCTAACTGATACGAGAAGACTTCCGTGGAAGTCTTTTCCGCTAGTTTTTAAGTCTTCTACGCTAGTTTTTGAATAACTTGTATTTTTAAGAGTGATAAGTAACTTCAAGATATGTAAAAATCATATTTTCGAAATATGTTCTCTCCCTTAGTTTTACTAAATTTGACTAAGTTTTTCAACACAAACTTATAAAAAATATGATATGCTTTGACTAGTTACTATTGTTTGTTTCCATCTTTTAAGTATTATTGTTATAGACACTAATGATGATTATTGTTATGAGTTGGAAGAAGGGTTAAAATGCTTCTTAAAATGTTGTATCAATATTAAGCTACCAACATTCTTGTTTATTAAGATGAGTAAAAGACCATTGGAGTTTATTATTGCATATGAGAGATCCAAAGATAAGAAAAAGGCTACTGAAATCTATTATTTCATTGATTTGTAAATGTGTAAACACATTGTTAGCACATTGTCCAGACGACTTCCAAGAAGTCCAGACGACTGAAATGGAAGTCGTCTGGAAGACTTCCTGGAAGTCGTCTAGTGCATTATATTTTAGACGACTAACATGTAAGTCATCCCAGAAGACTTCCAGATCTGAAAAACCTGCATATCAAATCCAAATCTGAAAAACCTGCATATACAAAAACATTCAAATGACTTAAAAACAGAGAAAATGAGTGAAAGATTAGATAAATCTACCTTTATAGAACACACAAAAATATGTATCTAAAATTAATAAATCTACCTTTAAATGAGTGGAAGATGAGTACCATCTGATTAAAAACCTGCAAAAAAAGATAGATTAGTAAGAAAGGCATGAGACAAAACTGAAAAATTCATATAAAGTTTGGTGTTTTCAATTCAAAGAGAATAGAGAGAGGTTGAAAAGTTTTAGAATGATGAACATTACATTTTTGTTGCAGCCATCTGAGAAGAGGAGAGAAAATGTGTAAATTTTTCTTTATATAGGGAGACAAAAAATCCAATTAGGTTAAATATTTTTGATTCAGACGACTTCCTAAACGACTTACTTGTAAGTCGTCCAGAAGACTTTAATATTTTTAGCGGGAAATTAAAATATTTTTAGCGGGAAACTAAAATAGAAGACTTCCCAGACGATTTACAAGTAAGTCGTCTGGTTTAAATTATTTAAGCGGGAAAATATTTTTTTTTTTAAATTTTAGGCGGGAATATTTAGACGACTGAAATGTAAGTCGTCTGTTTTAATTTTTTCACCAGAGGACTGAAATGTAAGTCGTCTAGACCCTAAACATAACCCTTAAACTTAATTAACTAACTAAACACTTTATAAAATCAAATTAAACTTCAAAAGTGTTTACTCTAAACAAAAATAAACACGTATATGTAAAAAATTAATTTTTCAAAAAAAAACATTCAAGCTTTCCAAAATCTAACCTTAAGAATACATACAATACTACAACATATGTTGCCAAACCTTAGACCAAAGAATACCATGATTCACTACTTACACTCATCTATGTTGAAAACAATTCAATTTTGTTATATTTTAATTTATATCATTTAAAATTGTTTATAATTACATGATTTTAATTTTTCGCTTACCAAAATATTTTTTAAAAAATTTATAAATTATTTTTAAGATCAGCTAGCCAGAAGACTTACTTTAAAGTCTTTCAGACGATTTCCAACATCTTAGACGACTCAGACGACTTACTAGGGCTATTCGTAAAAATGACTTCTGTTTTTTGTTTAGTCACAAGAAGTTGTGCTATAATTTCGCAAGGCTTTTAGGTTAGTTTTGCATTTGATTCAAGTTTGGATATAAGTTTGGGGTTAAAATCAAGTTGTGGGTTAGTTTTGGCAAATTCCTCTACATATATATGTTCGAAAAAGTTTCTTGATCTAGCTTTTAAATACAAACACATATGCACGTCACTCTTTATGTCTGCACGTAAAAGAAATACCTTTTTCAGCAAGTGGAAGTGACCAGCCAGAGTACAGGCCTACACGTGCACTCGTTAGTCGTAACCTCGAACCTCAGAAGATTTGTCAGACACAGATCAACATGATCCAGACATCATCCTTGTTCTTCTTGTAATTAGTTAACAACCTTTCATGTTTTTGGGCCTAAACCAAAAGAAAAACACATCTTTATAGAATTGAATAAATTGCCCTGATGATATGTATACTATTTGCCGCCTTTACCCATAAAAGTAAGAGGCCCTAATCGAATTGAAAATAAATATATACTTGGGTATGACGTAACTCATCATAACAAGACGATTTTTAATTCATAGAATTGGCAGCTCAAAAAAAATACTGGTTAAAATAAAACGGAAACTCCATTGCCGATAAATTGACGGCGCAAGACCAAGAAAGCTTAACAAAAGGGAGAAATGCACCAGCCGGGTCTGTACCGTGGCAGGGTACTATTCTACCGCTAGACCACCGGTGCTCGTTGACATTTTCTGAAATGTCACGTATTATTACTGGGGAACACTTTTTCGTTGCAAACCAACTCGTATTAATTCAATTATACGAATTATGTTAATCTTTGTTATTACATGCATGCCTATGATGAGGACTCAGCTTATAGGAAGATAGTGTCATGAACTCTCAAGAGATTACGAAGAAGTCTCGTGATGACAAGAAAACTCATTAGTTTCGTGTTGTGAAGGATTTTTCTTGTGAACAATTAATTGATGGTGAGCTATTTGCCATGTCCATTTGCTAAACTGAAATAAATGAAAACGCGGAATTTAGATTTCTTTTGTTACTACAACGAATATTTTGGAGGAGGATGAATGCACTTTAACCAATCCCAAACCAGATGCATAACTATGTTTTTTGTTGATTAAAAATAATGTTTATAGCATAGACAATATGTGTTTTTCTAATAAAAACACTGAAAAATTCAGAATTTTATAAGATGATGTACCTTGATTTGCTGGTTCTAATTTCACATATAGAATTCATATTTCATACAACCAATTCTCTATATTTACTCGGATAAGATATGAGTTGTATATTTGATTATATGCATTAATGAATCCACATCGTATCTTTTGATCGAGCGTGAGTTTTCTTATTGTAGATTGATTTTTTTATTTTGTATTTTCGTATTGCCTTACCGATCAGTATTATATAACGTGATAGACCATGGACAAATTGAATAGCGATGCGTTAATATTTAAGTAAATGGGGCATGCACCTTTGCATGTCTTATACAAATTGTAGCATAGCACTGGCGGTAGCAAACATATATCACGAACGTTTTATTTCCGGCTTCCTCATTTCTTGGACTAATGAAAAAACTCGAACAACTTAAGTTTGCGACGAAGTTCCTGTCATGCATTGGAATATGTTAACTTTACAAAACAGAGCCGAATATTTAAGAATGTCTTATAAGAAAATAATTTAAGAATTTCTAGTTTTTGGGAGGAATCATAATGAGCCGTGCATGTAGATGAGACCCGTGAAAGAAACTTGAACAACTTAATTAGGTTGCTACGAGGGTTATATTTTCTATAAAAAATATTCTTGTAGATAGAGCTAGAAACTGATCCAGAAAACAATAACGTGAGGTTCCGATCGATAGGTGATTAAACATAACCAGGTAATACAACGGGAAAACAAGAATGTGGGATTAAATGATAGAATGATTAAGCAAAAAAAAAAAGATGTAATTTACTATTAAAAGGTAAACAATAGTTAAATTATACATTTTATTTTATTTATTCATCTTACAAAACCATTTGATGGATCTAAAATTTGATTCCATAAAAAATGAATTCCGTATAAGATACCAAACATTTGTCTATAGAGCATTCAAATAACAAATTAAATCAAAATTTTGGTGATCGTGATGAATCCCTTCATATATAAACTTTAGATCACACATTAGTGCTTCTAATTAGTATTGCTTGGAAGATACATACTTACTTACATTCATCCATAAAAACATCTATATTAACACGAACTAGATCTCGACCCGCACAACCGTGCATATTTTGTTTTATATACTAAATCATTTTAGTTTATAAAACAAAATTTATCAATAAATTAATATAGTTTAGTATTATGTATTATCTAACTCTATTATACATGTGTTTATGTGATTTATGATATTATTATTATAAAAAAATTCAAATTTTGTATTCTTGTAACAAATTTTGTTTGAAAACATAATTATGTAACAATACTAATTTACATATTTTTTATTTCTAAATTTGAAATATATATAAAATTTAAATCAAATTAGACCTACTGTTAAAAACTAAATCAAATTGGTAATAGATAAAAAAATTTGGGATACTGTTAAAAACATCAAATTTTTAACACTATAATATATTATGCCTGTAAAATATTACGGTGCAATTAGTTAGTCTGTAATTCAGATTTGGTGTATATAATTTATTTTATAAACTCAGTATACATATGGTGATTAATTAAACCCATTTGGTATAGTGTTCGTCGTTAGAGCATCTCTAACCCCACTGCAAAAAAAACTACAAAATAGAGTGGAAAATGCAGTCATGAACAAACAAAAAAGGCATTACTGCATATATGCAGTAATGCCTTTTTTGTTTGTTCATGACTGCATTTTTTACTCCATTTTGCAGTTTTTTTCAGTGGAGTTGGAGATGCTCTTAGTCTAAGGGGTTAGTCGAAATTTGATTTATATTGCATGCTCAGAATAATAACAATAGGATAATGTATTGGTCCACAGATTGGTTTGATTGATTTGATAATGATTTTACATCCTGACTATCTATAAATTAATTTTACATTTAATAAGGATTAAAAATTGGTTATGTTTACCATTCCGGTTTTGTAGGAGTTATGGTTATATTAGTTGTGATATATTATTAAACCATGTTATTAGTAATAAATGAATGATAACTGATTTCTAATGATGATTCATTTTTTTTAAAAAAATCACACATGAATCAATGTTGTGACTTCTGTTTTAATATAGAAGATTAAACTTATATTTTCCACCAGTAATCCAATAGCTCATTTAGTATGGAAATGCAGTAATTTAGAGCTAGGGTAGAAACTAGAAGTAAAAGAAGGTGGTGCAAAGGCATGCACTCTAAATGAAATTACAATATAAATCATAAAAGGCATCACGCAGTGAATGTAAATGTATCCAACTTCACAAACGTGACGTATCTTTATGTATATGCATACATTTTCTCTACTTTGTACTTATACATACTGATCGAGAGAATAGTAAGGGAAAATAAATAAGAGAAACTAGATCTCGACCAAGACAATCGTGCATATTTTGTTTTATATACTAAATCATTTTAGTTTATAAAACAAAATTTATCAATAAATTAATATAGTTTAGTATTATGTATTATCTAACTCTATTATACATGTGTTTATGTGATTTATGATATTATTATTATAAAAAATTCAAATTTTGTATTCTTGTAACAAATTTTGTTTGAAAACATAATTATGTAACAATACTAATTTACATATTTTTATTTCTAAATTTGAAATATATATAAAATTTAAATCAAATTAGACCTACTGTTAAAAACTAAATCAAATTGGTAATAGATAAAAAATTTGGGATCTTGTTAAAAACATCAAATTTTTAACACTATAATATATTATGCCCGTAAAATATTACGGTGCAATTAGTTAGTCTGTAATTCAGATTTGGTGTATATAATTTATTTTATAAACTCAGTATACATATGGTGATTAATTAAACCCATTTGGTATAGTGTTAGCCGTTAGAAGATCTCTAACTCATCAAAAAACTACAAAATAGAGTGGAAAATGCAGTCATGAACAAACAAAGATTACACGCATATATGCAAGAATGCTTTTTGTTTGTTCATGACTGCATTTTTACTCCATTTTGCAGTTTTTCAGTGGAGTTGGAGATGCTCTTAATCTAAGGGTTAGTCGAAATTTGATTTATATTGCATGCTCAGAATAATAACAATAGGATAATGTATTGGTCCACAGATTGGTTTGATTGATTTGATAATGATTTTACATCCTGACTATCTATAAATTAATTTTACATTTAATAAGGATTAAAAATTGGTTATGTTTACCATTCCGGTTTTGTAGGAGTTATGGTTATATTAGTTGTGATATATTATTAAACCATGTTATTAGTAATAAATGAATGATAACTGATTTCTAATGATGATTCATTTTTTTTAAAAAAATCACACATGAATCAATGTTGTGACTTCTGTTTTAATATAGAAGATTAAACTTATATTTTCCACCAGTAATCCAATAGCTCATTTAGTATGGAAATGCAGTAATTTAGAGCTAGGGTAGAAACTAGAAGTAAAAGAAGGTGGTGCAAAGGCATGCACTCTAAATGAAATTACAATATAAATCATAAAAGGCATCACGCAGTGAATGTAAATGTATCCAACTTCACAAACGTGACGTATCTTTATGTATATGCATACATTTTCTCTACTTTGTACTTATACATACTGATCGAGAGAATAGTAAGGGAAAATAAATAAGAGAAAAGAATGTCACGAGACAGCGACATGGTGCATTTATGAACCCTTGAAAAAAATAAACCCTAACTCTCTCGTTGTTTGCGGCTGTATAAATACCACGTTCGTTTGAAGAATGTGTCGAAAAAGGTAAAAAGTGATCATCTTCTTCTTTATAGATAAGAACCGTAGAAGTGATATAATTGAATATTAGTCAAAGATCATGTCTCACATCGCTGTTGAGAGGACTCGAAGAAGGCAAATGAACGAGCATCTTAAATCCCTTCGTTCTTTGACTCCTTGCTTCTATATTAAAAGGGTAACTTTCATTTTTTTTTTTTGCCAAGTAAAAGGGTAACTTTCATGTTATATCTTTTTCCTTCATACTCAATTTAATTGAATTTTTATCCTATAGGTTGTTGATTGTTTTTCTTGGTTCAATGATCAGAGATTTCTCGAATATATAGTTTCTTAAAAAGTCTATATTTTCGGATAATCTTCTCGAATACTATTTTTTCAAGACCCAAATAATTTTTTTTTGTGTGGAAACAAAAGGTTGCATGGTAATCTTTCTAACCATGGATAATCTAAAGATACTAATTTTGGGAATTTGGGAAAACATGTTGTGTCATCCTGTACATATTCTGTTTGTGTTTGCTCTTTTGTATATATATGTGTTATGATAGACAATGTTTTTATAATTGTTTGTTAAAACAAATTAATTCTACTTGGCATGCACCAATATATTCATAAGTATAGTCTTGTTTTCGATGATTGATCGGTATTATTAGGGAGATCAAGCTTCGATAATCGGAGGAGTGATAGAGTTCATCAAAGAGATGCAGCAATTAGTGCAAGTTCTCGAGTCCAAGAAACGCCGAAAGACACTGAACCGGCCTTCTTTTCTGCATGATCACCAAACACTCGAGCCATCCATATTAGCCGCAGCCACCACCAGAGTGCCCTTTAGTCAAATCGAGAATGTGATGACCACAAGCACTTTCAAGGAAGTAGGATCATGTTGCAACTCCCCTCATGCTAACGTCGAAGCCAAGATCTCAGGCTCTAACGTTGTATTGAGAGTTGTCTCTAGGCGAATTGAGGGCCAGCTTGTGAGGATCATATCCGTCTTGGAGAAGCTATCTTTTCCGGTTCTTCATCTCAATATTAGTAGCATGGAGGAGACTGTTTTGTACTTCTTCGTTGTTAAGGTACATATCTAATATGTCACCTCAATCATTAAAATTAATAATAAAAAATCACTAAATATCATCAGAATTAGATTGAACTTAGGGTATAAACCTATGGTGAGTAGCGTCTTATCATATACTGATGGATCGCAATTATGCTAACCAAAATCCTATAAGCTTTATAGTTTATATTTGGATCAAAAAACATTAATACGAATGTTTTGGTTCTTTATATTGATCTAGGCTTAAAATAATTAAATTTACATATTTGCAGATAGGACTGGAGTGTCACATAAGCTTAGAGGAGCTTACCTTTGAAGTTCAGAAAAGCTTTGTGCCTGAAGTCATCGTCTCTACCAACTAAAGCCAAAAGTATACATGTACTAGCTAGCGTGTATCGTTCGTTACATGAGCATGCTTGACACTTTGCTAGAAATAAGCTCATACAAACTTAATTATTGTTTAACTTGTATCGTCCTTATTACATATGTTTTAATTACTTACTTTGTTGTTGAATCCAAAACTCGATCAAAATTATAATTTTCCATAATAAAACCATCGCAACTAGTTAATACTTCAACATCATCATCTGCATGTATGTATATATCAAATCCATTAAATTGATCATGTTAACCACCATCCATATTCACCGAAAAATTATCAATAAATCACTTATCCATCCATATATTTGTCTATTATGAACCTATACACCATGAACATATCCACAAGACTTGTTTTCGGTCTTAAAGCTTTGGTCTCTTTTTTTTTGGTCTCTTGTTTTTAAAATAATGCTTTTGGAAATGTAAAAGATACAAAGAAGTCTAAGATTGCATGCAGATCTCCAATATATTCTTTACTTACAAGAGTTAAACCAAAAACTCCTGCGGATCTTATGATCTGTCTGATTCACTAGGAGTCTCTTGCATTGGAAACTCTCCATCTCGTCAGAGCTTTCCTCAGGGGCTTCCGGTGGCTCTTCAAAGGCTCAAGGCCCAATCAGTATAACCCACGAAGATCATTGTAGGCCCAAACCCAATAGAATTTGCATGTAGTTAATTTATATAGAACCGTTACTTACCAACCAAATGTAACTGAAAAGAGACCGATGAACAAGTAAAGTGTTCAGTTCATCTCTCTCTCTCTCTCTCTCTCTCTCTCTCTCTCTTCCCTCGTTTCAGCCAACGTCGTCGTCACGATCCACGACGATTCAGCTCCGAACTACCATCGATTCTCGCTTCGACACCTCATTCCTCTTCCTTCCTTCGTCCTCTCTCTCAAATTCTCAACCTTTCCCCTTCCAATTCAAAACCCTAATCTCCCCCAATTCAACCCCACCTCACCTCCTTTCGAGATTCCACGACCTGGGTCTTGATCCCAACCAATCGAATCTCAGAAGCCCTCAATCTCTCTCCCCAAAGTCGCGACCTTTGAAAATCTCGCCTCCGTTTTGAATGGACGCAATCAAGGCTTCAACGGAGTCAACCTCCCACACGGAAACCCTCAACGGCACCCACGAGTTCAAGATCAGCGGCTACTCTCTAATCAAAGGCATGGGCGTGGGCAAATACGTCGCCTCCGAGACCTTCACCCTCGGCGGATACTCCTGGGCCATCTACTTCTACCCGGACGGGAAGAGCCCCGAGGATAACTCTGTGTACGTGTCCCTCTTCATCGCCTTAGCGAGCGAAGGAGCTGATGTGAGAGCTTTGTTTGAGCTCACGCTCGTGGATCAGAGCGGGAACGAAAGGCATAAGGTTCATAGCCATTTCGGGAGGACGCTCGAGAGTGGGCCTTATACTCTTAAGTATAGAGGAAGTATGTGGTGAGTTAAAGCACCGTTCTTTTGTATTTATTACATTGTTTTAGATTTGTGATGTGTTTATGTTTATTTAGGGGATACAAGCGGTTTTTCAAGAGGAGTCTTTTGGAGTCGTCTGACTATTTGAAGGATAATTGTTTGTTGGTTCGGTGTTGTGTGGGGCTTGTGAAGTCAAGGACAGAGGGACCGAGGAGTTATAATATCCCAGTGCCGGTTTCTGAGTTTGGTCGTCAGTTTGGGAAGGTTTTGGAGAGTGGGAGAGGAGCTGATGTTACTTTCCGTGTTGATGGAGAGACGTTTCCTGCTCATAAGCTGGTTCTTGCAGCTCGTTCTCCTGTTTTTAGAGCGCAGATCTTTGGCCCGTTGAAGAACCGTGATACTGAATGTATTAACGTAGAAGACATGGGAGCTCCCATTTTCAAGGTCCTCCCTTTTTAACTCTCTGCTGGTTTAGGTGTTAATAAGGTCGTTTTGTAGGAAGAGATAGATTTCTTGGTTCAATGCCTTTTCTCTGCTGAGTGATTGTGGCGTGATGGAGGATTTTCTGTTTATGATCCGGGACAGGACCGGCCTTTAGATTTTAGGGGCTGTAAACGATTTAGTGAAAGTTTTAATTTAAAAAAAAAAACAAATTTGGGGGTCTATGTACATCATTTCAAAAAATTTAGATGGTGCTATGCCCAGGGCAGGCATTTAGATTTTAGGGGCTGTAGACGATTTTCTGAAAGTTTTAATATAAATAAATAAAACAAATTTGGAAGACCATGTATAAGACAATGTTCTCAAAAGTTTAATCTTATTGCTTCTCTTCTGACTGCATGAATATCTGTATCTTATTCGTTGCTGCAATGCCACCATTTCTTGTGTGCAATTATATACATGGTTATAACTTAATGTCAAAAAAGTTTCCTGTGTTTGCTATTACATCCCTTAGACATGTTTGACTTTAGAAGCTTTCATAATAACCGCCAAATATGAACCTTCTTCTGCTTTACATCTCGGGGTTGTTTGTTATGATTGGTCTTTAGTCTATGTGCGAGCTTCAGATCATGAATCCTGAAAACTGAAGTTTTTTTTTTCTCATTTTGTGCTTTGTTATGTAGATGTTCCTACATTTTATCTACTGGGACGAATTGCCTGATATGCAAGACGTTATGGGGACAGACTTGAAATGGGCAGCTACTCTTGTGGCTCAGCATCTGCTTGCGGCTGCAGATCGTTATGCTCTTGAACGACTTAGAACAATCTGCGAGTCACAACTCTGTGAAGGGATTAGCATCAACACGGTTGCAACCACCTTGGCTCTAGCAGAGCAGCATCATTGTTTCCAGCTGAAAGCTGCTTGCCTCAAATTCATAGCTTCGCCAGAGAATCTAAAAGGTAAGATGAGGGTTCCTTTGTGCTTGCTTGCATCACTTTGATCATTTCATCACTTTGAAATCTGAAACCGCTCTTTGTCTGTAATTTCTTTTAGCTGTGATGGAAACCGATGGGTTTGATTATCTGAAAGAAAGCTGCCCGTGCTTGCTAAGTGAGCTTCTGGAGTATGTGGCTAGGCTTAGTGAGCATTCTTTAGCATCTTCAGGGCATGGGAAGGAGTTATATGTTGAGGGCTGTGACGTGAATGGGAGACGAGTGAAGCAACGGTTACACTAAGTAGTAACTAACTCTTGAGGGTGAGAGTACTGATGTTGTAGACATTTGGTAGAGGAGTCATGATTTGTGTATTTATCATTTGTAAAAGGATTAGTGATTGTAATCTATGTTGTCCAGTAAGTAGAGTGAAAACCACTTCTCTTCAGAAAAAAGTTTCATGTTACTAAGTGAATTGAGGACAAAGAGAATAATTGTCTTACTTTACGACACTATTATCAATCACAAGCAAGAATCAGATGGAAACTGATCAATAATACCTTAGGTCAGCTGTTATTTACGACACTATTCTCCGCTCTTTTTACGGCCTGAAGCCAACATACTAACTCAATCAGAGTCTTTAACTAAGCAATAATATAACCTACGGATTTATTAGGTCAGCTGTTATTTCTGATAGTGGATGCAGCCTTGTCCTTTGGCCCATTAGGTTCTTCGTTTGTTTTCGTTCTTAGAATTTTCTGCCATATGTTACCATAGTTGATGAGTCAGTTTGTATCTTATTATATAAAGCTTGGTTCTTCAAAGTTGCTAATTAACATGACATGACACATGGCAATTAAAAATTTAAGATTATGACATGTGTTAAAATTTTATTATATAAAGCGATTCTTCAAAGTTGCTAATTAACATGACGATGACACATGGCAATTAAAAATTTAAGATGATGGCATGTGTTAAAATTTTATTATATAAAGCGATTCTTCAAAGTTGCTAATTAACATGACATGACACATGGCAATTAAAAATTTAAGATTATGACATGTGTTAAAATTTTATTATATAAAGCTTGATTCTTCAAAGTTGCTAATTAACATGACATGACACATGGCAATTAAAAATTTAAGATGATGGCATGTGTTAAAATTTTATTATATAAAGCGATTCTTCAAAGTTGCTAATTAACATGACATGACACATGGCAATTAAAAATTTAAGATTATGACATGTGTTAAAATTTTATTATATAAAGCTTGATTCTTCAAAGTTGCTAATTAACATGACATGACACATGGCAATTAAAAATTTAAGATTATGACATGTGTTAAAATTTTATTATATAAAGCTTGATTCTTCAAAGTTGCTAATTAACATGACGATGACACATGGCAATTAAAAATTTAAGATTATGACATGTGTTAAAATTTTATTATATAAAGCGATTCTTCAAAGTTGCTAATTAACATGACATGACACATGGCAATTAAAAATTTAAGATTATGACATGTGTTAAAATTTTATTATATAAAGCGATTCTTCAAAGTTGCTAATTAACATGACATGACACATGGCAATTAAAAATTTAAGATGATGGCATGTGTTAAAATTTTATTATATAAAGCTTGATTCTTCAAAGTTGCTAATTAACATGACATGACACATGGCAATTAAAAATTTAAGATGATGGCATGTGTTAAAATTTTATTATATAAAGCGATTCTTCAAAGTTGCTAATTAACATGACATGACACATGGCAATTAAAAATTTAAGATGATGGCATGTGTTAAAATTTTATTATATAAAGCTTGATTCTTCAAAGTTGCTAA
The DNA here is from genome assembly GCA_016771965.1 of Brassica carinata. Lineage (NCBI taxonomy): Eukaryota > Viridiplantae > Streptophyta > Magnoliopsida > Brassicales > Brassicaceae > Brassica > Brassica carinata. The sequence goes on from CM028703.1 coordinate 1,944,211, forward strand.
TTAACATGACATGACACATGGCAATTAAAAATTTAAGATGATGGCATGTGTTAAAATTTTATTATATAAAGCTTGATTCTTCAAAGTTGCTAATTAACATGACATGACACATGGCAATTAAAAATTTAAGATTATGACATGTGTTAAAATTTTATGTCAAAAAGTTTCCTGTGTTTGCTATTACATCCCTTAGACATGTTTGACTTTAGAAGCTTTCATAATAACCGCCAAATATGAACCTTCTTCTGCTTTACATCTCGGGTTGTTTGTTATGATTGGTCTTTAGTCTATGTGCGAGCTTCAGATCATGAATCCTGAAAACTGAAGTTTTTTTCTCATTTTGTGCTTTGTTATGTAGATGTTCCTACATTTTATCTACTGGGACTAATTGCCTGATATGCAAGACGCTATGGGGACAGACTTGAAATGGGCAGCTACTCTTGTGGCTCAGCATCTGCTTGCGGCTGCAGATCGCTATGCTCTTGAACGACTTAGAACAATCTGCAGTCACAACTCTGTGAAGGGATTAGCATCAACACGGTTGCAACCACCTTGGCTCTAGCAGAGCAGCATCATTGTTTCCAGCTGAAAGCTGCTTGCCTCAAATTCATAGCTTCGCCAGAGAATCTAAAAGGTAAGATGAGGGTTCCTTTGTGCTTGCTTGCATCACTTTGATCATTTCATCACTTTGAAATCTGAAACCGCTTTGTCTGTAATTTCTTTTAGCTGTGATGGAAACCGATGGGTTTGATTATCTGAAAGAAAGCTGCCCGTGCTTGCTAAGTGAGCTTCTGGAGTATGTGGCTAGGCTTAGTGAGCATTCTTTAGCATCTTCAGGGCATGGGAAGGAGTTATATGTTGAGGGCTGTGACGTGAATGGGAGACGAGTGAAGCAACGGTTACACTAAGTAGTAACTAACTCTTGAGGGTGAGAGTACTGATGTTGTAGACATTTGGTAGAGGAGTCATGATTTGTGTATTTATCATTTGTAAAAGGATTAGTGATTGTAATCTATGTTGTCCAGTAAGTAGAGTGAAAACCACTTCTCTTCAGAAAAAAGTTTCATGTTACTAAGTGAATTGAGGACAAAGAGAATAATTGTCTTACTTTACGACACTATTATCAATCACAAGCAAGAATCAGATGGAAACTGATCAATAATACCTTAGGTCAGCTGTTATTTACGACACTATTCTCCGCTCTTTTTACGGCCTGAAGCCAACATACTAACTCAATCAGAGTCTTTAACTAAGCAATAATATAACCTACGGATTTATTAGGTCAGCTGTTATTTCTGATAGTGGATGCAGCCTTGTCCTTTGGCCCATTAGGTTCTTCGTTTGTTTTCGTTCTTAGAATTTTCTGCCATATGTTACCATAGTTGATGAGTCAGTTTGTATCTTATTATATAAAGCTTGGTTCTTCAAAGTTGCTAATTAACATGACGATGACACATGACAATTAAAAATTTAAGATGATGGCATGTGTTAAAATTTTATTATATAAAGCTTGATTCTTCAAAGTTGCTAATTAACATGACGATGACACATGGCAATTAAAAATTTAAGATTATGACATGTGTTAAAATATATCATAATTAATAATATAAATATAATAAGATAATAACACAAAAAAATTATTTACTGGTAATTTTCCTTTTCTTATTATATAAAGCTTGATTCTTCAAAGTTGCTAATTAACATGACATGACACATGGCAATTAAAAATTTAAGATGATGAAATGTGTTAAAATATATCATAATTAATAATATAAATATAATAAGATAATAACACAAAAGAATTATTTAATGGTAATTTTCCTTTTTTTAAATACTAAACAAAGATAATAATAGCAAAAGGTTATTTGATGGTTTTTGGTTGACAATAATTTCCTTTTTCTAATTTTTTTTCCTTTTTACAATTACTAAACAAAAAATATGTATAATAATTTACTTAATACTAATTTCCGTTTTGTAAAATCGTCTTTTAAAACATACTCATATACGACAACACATCATAATTGAAAAAAAAAATTGTGTTAGCATCATAAAATGTAATAAGATTATAAGAAAAATTGAGTTCTATCATGAAATTAAAAGAAATTACTTAGGTAGTATTTTTTTCGAAAATAATATTTTATTTTCTGAAAATAATATGTAGAAGGTAAAACTTAAATATAGTTGTGAAATATTTGTAGCTATTTTTTGGTTTAGAAGGAAAGTTTTTTATTTATAGTGAAATAATAGTAATACTTTTAGAATTTTCTTTTGTTTAGGCTTTTAAAAAATAAAGATTACTTATTTTATAGTTAGTTTTACGTTATGATTTTTATTAAATAATTTCTTGTATATAACAATAATACTCTAAAGTCTCAACTAATAAATATAATACTCAACTAATAATATAATGCTAGCACAAAAAAAACTAATAATATAGTGTATTTTTAATTCTCTCTTCATATACAATTTAAAAGCATATTTCCTAATCCGATTTTCACTATTACTTAACATTGACCAGAACTTAAAACTATATTTAGGAAACTACTATACGGGTCAGATAAGGTTAAACTATCAGTTGAGTCTGTTTCAGTTACCGACAAAAAAGAAGGCCAAACCATCAAAGCTCTTGTTGGGGTAACTGTTTCAATATTTTCAGTTTCAAGATAACACCTGCTAAAATAAGATAAATCATGAGAAAAACATAAGAATTTTTTTGAAAATATATTTTGAAGTCTCTTTAAAAAATAGTTTATTAGACTTCATTTGAATTCTTTTAGTGTAAACTTATTAAATAGACTTATCAGAATTTTAATGTATCAGATAATTTTCAAATCTAAAAATATGTATATTTAAAAATGATAAAATAGTTTCAGAGCACAAAAACTTCAAAAATAAAAATTTCAAGCTAAAATAGTAGCAAAGCAAATACATAGAGTTTTAATATTTAAATTTATTTAATATAAACAGAAAATACATATTTAAAATCTCTATATAAATCTTACATTATTGGGAGGAGGATATGAAAACCATAAAATAAAATACTTGTAAAATAAGATAAAAACATAAAATAATAAATATTAAAATCATATTTTAATAAATTATTGATGAGGTCTGTTTAAAATTTATGGTTTATTAGATTTCATTTGAAAAACATGATATTTATAAACAAGTACGTTTATGAAAAATCCGTAACATCAATATATTTTTAAATATGTAATTTTGTGTTTATATGAAATATTTGTAAATCTAAACTCTATGTTTTTGCTACTATTTCAGCTTAAAATTCTATTTTCGAATTTGTTTTTAGATTTGAAATTGGTTTCACTTTTTCTAAATGTATATGTTTTTGTATCTTAATCATTACTTTAAAATATGATAAAAATAAAATAAAACTTTAAATTATATTTTAGTAGACTTGCAATGAAGTCTCTTAAATTTTATGATTTACTAAGTTTACTAACTTTAAATTTATGAATTTAAAACTCTATTGGATTGTATATCTTTTAGATTTTATTTTTTTACATTTAGAAAACTTGAAAATAACTTTAAATTTAAAAACTCGAAAATGTATTTTATAAGTTAAATTTGTAGCAAATTAAACACATAGAATTTAAATAGTTTTATTTGAATATAAACAAAAAAATGCATATTCAAAACTTATAGATATAAATCTTACTTTTGGGTGGATGAGATGAAAATTATGTAAAAATATATTTAAAATAGAATAAAATTACGAGATTGGAAATTTTAGAAAATATTATACTAAAGAGAATCATTTAGATTGGTTTTATACTAAGCGGACAAAGACCATGTATATTTTTGTTCTACTTTTGCATATTTTCAAAAACAATACATAGTCTAAAAGGGTAGCAAAATAAATACATAGAGTTTGAATAGAAATTTATATGAATATAAACACAAAAATTAAATTTAAATTCATAAATCTAATTTTTTTTTTGAGAGAGAGTTGAGAACCGTAAATGAAAATACCTACAAAAACAATATAATATGGTGAGAAAGATATAATAACTGAGAGAGTGTAAATTTATTTCTTTAAATTAATGAAATTAGAAAAGTGTGAAAGTTTTAGAGAACTGTGAGAGTCCTAGAGAGAATGTGATGATTTACAAACTCATGCAGCTATTTTAGAGTAAGTGTGTCAATGTTTGTTTTATAGACTAAGATAAAAAAATTATAATTATGATAAACTTTACTGCACTGTAAACTTTTTTTTTTGAAGTTTACTAACTTTAAATTTAAAAACTCGAAAATGTATTTTATAAGTTAAATTTGTAGCAAATTAAACACATAGAATTTAAATAGTTTTATTTGAATATAAACAAAAAATGCATATTCAAAACTTATAGATATAAATCTTACTTTTGGGTGGATGAGATGAAAATTATGTAAAATATATTTAAAATAGAATAAAATTACGAGATTGGAAATTTTAGAAAATATTATACTAAAGAGAATCATTTAGATTGGTTTTATACTAAGCGGACAAAGACCATGTATATTTTGTTCTACTTTTGCATATTTTCAAAAACAATACATAGTCTAAAAGGGTAGCAAAATAAATACATAGAGTTTTAATATTTAAATTTATTTAATATAAACAGAAAATACATATTTAAAATCTCTATATAAATCTTACTTTTGGGTGGATGAGATGAAAATTATGTAAAATATATTTAAAATAGAATAAAATTACGAGATTGGAAATTTTAGAAAATATTATACTAAAGAGAATCATTTAGATTGGTTTTATACTAAGCGGACAAAGACCATGTATATTTTGTTCTACTTTTGCATATTTTCAAAAACAATACATAGTCTAAAAGGGTAGCAAAATAAATACATAGAGTTTTAATATTTAAATTTATTTAATATAAACAGAAAATACATATTTAAAATCTCTATATAAATCTTACATTATTGGGAGGAGGATATGAAAACCATAAAATAAAATACTTGTAAAATAAGATAAAAACATAAAATAATAAATATTAAAATCATATTTTAATAAATTATTGATGAGGTCTGTTTAAAATTTATGGTTTATTAGATTTCATTTGAAAAACATGATATTTATAAACAAGTACGTTTATGAAAAATCCGTAACATCAATATATTTTTAAATATGTAATTTTGTGTTTATATGAAATATTTGTAAATCTAAACTCTATGTTTTTGCTACTATTTCAGCTTAAAATTCTATTTTCGAATTTGTTTTTAGATTTGAAATTGGTTTCACTTTTTCTAAATGTATATGTTTTTGTATCTTAATCATTACTTTAAAATATGATAAAAATAAAATAAAACTTTAAATTATATTTTAGTAGACTTGCAATGAAGTCTCTTAAATTTTATGATTTACTAAGTTTACTAACTTTAAATTTATGAATTTAAAACTCTATTGGATTGTATATCTTTTAGATTTTATTTTTTTACATTTAGAAAACTTGAAAATAACTTTAAATTTAAAAACTCGAAAATGTATTTTATAAGTTAAATTTGTAGCAAATTAAACACATAGAATTTAAATAGTTTTATTTGAATATAAACAAAAAATGCATATTCAAAACTTATAGATATAAATCTTACATTATTGGGAGGAGGATATGAAAACCATAAAATAAAATACTTGTAAAATAAGATAAATCATGAGAAAAACATAAGAATTTTTTGAAAATATATTTTGAAGTCTCTTTAAAAATAGTTTATTAGACTTCATTTGAATTCTTTTAGTGTAAACTTATTAAATAGACTTATCAGAATTTTAATGTATCAGATAATTTTCAAATCTAAAAATATGTATATTTAAAAATGATAAAATAGTTTCAGAGCACAAAAACTTCAAAAATAAAAATTTCAAGCTAAAATAGTAGCAAAGCAAATACATAGAGTTTTAATATTTAAATTTATTTAATATAAACAGAAAATACATATTTAAAATCTCTATATAAATCTTACATTATTGGGAGGAGGATATGAAAACCATAAAATAAAATACTTGTAAAATAAGATAAATCATGAGAAAAACATAAGAATTTTTTGAAAATATATTTTGAAGTCTCTTTAAAAATAGTTTATTAGACTTCATTTGAATTCTTTTAGTGTAAACTTATTAAATAGACTTATCAGAATTTTAATGTATCAGATAATTTTCAAATCTAAAAATATGTATATTTAAAAATGATAAAATAGTTTCAGAGCACAAAAACTTCAAAAATAAAAATTTCAAGCTAAAATAGTAGCAAAGCAAATACATAGAGTTTTAATATTTAAATTTATTTAATATAAACAGAAAATACATATTTAAAATCTCTATATAAATCTTACTTTTGGGTGGATGAGATGAAAATTATGTAAAATATATTTAAAATAGAATAAAATTACGAGATTGGAAATTTTAGAAAATATTATACTAAAGAGAATCATTTAGATTGGTTTTATACTAAGCGGACAAAGACCATGTATATTTTTGTTCTACTTTTGCATATTTTCAAAAACAATACATAGTCTAAAAGGGTAGCAAAATAAATACATAGAGTTTGAATAGAAATTTATATGAATATAAACACAAAAATTAAATTTAAATTCATAAATCTAATTTTTTTTTTGAGAGAGAGTTGAGAACCGTAAATGAAAATACCTACAAAAACAATATAATATGGTGAGAAAGATATAATAACTGAGAGAGTGTAAATTTATTTCTTTAAATTAATGAAATTAGAAAAGTGTGAAAGTTTTAGAGAGAACTGTGAGAGTCCTAGAGAGAATGTGATGATTTACAAACTCATGCAGCTATTTTAGAGTAAGTGTGTCAATGTTTGTTTTATAGACTAAGATAAAAAAAATTATAATTATGATAAACTTTACTGCACTGTAAACTTTTTTTTTTTGAAGTTTACTAACTTTTAAATTATAGAATGTACATCGTTCAAAATCACCTTATAAGATTTTTTGAGAGGTTACTATGATAATTTTGTTATATTATTTATTCTTTACTGTTTTAGTAATTCTAATAAATGATTTCACAATTGTTAAATACTTTTGTGAAGATTATTGTTTAGTTTATCATACAAAAACTAAAATTAATGATGACAAAAAAACAGTAACCGGAAAAATACACTAAGGAAATAAAGGAGGAGTATTATTTAGAGAAAAAGACTATGATAGAACCAAACCAAGTTTTTGTTTTCAAAGTAGTACTCAAGGTTCAAAATCACAAAAATAGGTTTCGTTAAAGAGGTAAATATACATTTATACCTCCATTGGGTTAATTAATCCAAACCTTAGGGTTTAGAGTTAAGGGGTGGAGTTTTGGAATTAGGGTTTAAAATTTTATAAAAAATAAATACTAAAATAAAAAATAAAAATTTTAAAAACAGTTTCAAAAAGTATTTTTAAATTACAAAAATAAAATTTGAAAAAAAATTAATAAAAATTTCGAATCTGAAAACATATAATCTGAAACTATAAAAAAAAATTCTTTTTTTAATTTTTTTTAATTTTTATTTTATTTATTTTTGTTGTTTATTTAATTTTAAACCAAGGGTATTAGGGATATTTACCTTTAATGAATGTCATTTTTGTGACTTTCTCCTTCTAGTGCCATTTTTGAGACATAAACTTCAAAATGTGCTATTATTAACAATTGCCCTATTATTTATTGTTAAAATTACAAGGATTAAAAAGCCGGCATAGCTTTGGGTTAAATTACCAGAGCTAAAAAGAAGATGGATCAGTTGTTTACTATTGTTCATCCTCGGGTAATGCATTTCTTCTTAGCTCTGGGCTCATCCTTGTGAAGTTTGGTCATAGAGAAAGATTGATGTAGTCTTGTCACTCTCAGGGATCTCACACACAGTCCTTGGTAGAGAAATATAGATTTAAGCTTTATTTTTAATTATAACAAAATCCGTTGAGGAAAAAGTATAACCAAAAGTTTTAAATATTTTTATAAATAATTCAATAATTAATTTTGTAGTTATTAATATAATATTATTATATATTTATATTAGTTAATTTTTATTAAAAAAAATAATTGCAATTTTTATGAATTTCATAATATATTATATTAAAATAGTACTAAATGAATTAAATAAAACAAAAATATGTAAAATTGGTAAATTAACCTATTTTATTTAAAAGTGCTTTCATTTAAATCTACTTTATTGATTTTGAGTCATAATTTTTATCTACTATAGATAAGTTTTAGTTGGACCCTTTGATTAATTACTTAATATGACATAATGATTATTTGTAGTCTAACAAATATGTTCAAGAAGTATAGATTTAAGTTTTATTTTTAATTATAACAAAATCCGTTGAGGAAAAAGTATAACCAAAAGTTTTAAATATTTTTATAAATAATTCAATAATTAATTTTGTAGTTATTAATATAATATTATTATATATTTATATTAGTTAATTTTTATTAAAAAAAATAATTGCAATTTTTATGAATTTCATAATATATTATATTAAAATAGTACTAAATGAATTAAATAAAACAAAAATATGTAAAATTGGTAAATTAGCCTATTTTATTTAAAAGTTCTTTTATTTAAATCTAATTTATTGATTTTGAATCCTAATTTTTATCTACTATAGATAAGTTTTAGTTGGACCCTTTGATTAATTACTTAATATGACATAATGATTATTTGTAGTCTAACAAATATGTTCAAGAAGTATAGATTTAAGTTTTATTTTTAATTATAACAAAATCCGTTGAGGAAAAAGTATAACCAAAAGTTTTAAATATTTTTATAAATAATTCAATAATTAATTTTGTAGTTATTAATATAATATTATTATATATTTATATTAGTTAATTTTTATTAAAAAAAATAATTGCAATTTTTATGAATTTCATAATATATTATATTAAAATAGTACTAAATGAATTAAATAAAACAAAAATATGTAAAATTGGTAAATTAGCCTATTTTATTTAGTTGACAAAAAACATATTTTATTTAAAAGTTCTTTTATTTAAATCTAATTTATTGATTTTGAGTCATAATTTTTATCTACTATAGATAACTTTTAGCTGGACCATTTAATTAATTACTTAATATGACATAATGATTATTTGTAGTCTAACAAATATGTTAAAGAAATATAGATTTAAGCTTTATTTTTAATTATAACACAATATGTTGAGAAAAAATCTAACCAAATCTTATTAAAAGTTTTAAATATTTTTATAAATAATTCAATAATTAATTTTGTAGTTATTAATATAATATTATTATATATTTATATTAGTTAATTTTTATTAAAAAAAATAATTGCAATTTTTATGAATTTCATAATATATTATATTAAAATAGTACTAAATGAATTAAATAAAACAAAAATATGTAAAATTGGTAAATTAGCCTATTTTATTTAGTTGACAAAAAACATATTTTATTTAAAAGTTCTTTTATTTAAATCTAATTTATTGATTTTGAGTCATAATTTTTATCTACTATAGATAAGTTTTAGTTGGACCCTTTGATTAATTACTTAATATGACATAATGATTATTTGTAGTCTAACAAATATGTTCAAGAAGTATAGATTTAAGTTTTTTTTTAATTTTTATTTTATTTATTTTGTTGTTTATTTAATTTTAAACCAAGGGTATTAGGGATATTTACCTTTAATGAATGTCATTTTTGTGACTTTCTCCTTCTAGTGCCATTTTTGAGACATAAACTTCAAAATGTGCTATTATTAACAATTGCCCTATTATTTATTGTTAAAATTACAAGGATTAAAAAGCCGGCATAGCTTTGGGTTAAATTACCAGAGCTAAAAAGAAGATGGATCAGTTGTTTACTATTGTTCATCCTCGGGTAATGCATTTCTTCTTAGCTCTGGGCTCATCCTTGTGAAGTTTGGTCATAGAGAAAGATTGATGTAGTCTTGTCACTCTCAGGGATCTCACACACAGTCCTTGGTAGAGAAATCGAAATCAGCGAACTTGTTATTGAATTGATTAGTAAAGGAATCGATTTTGCAATGTTTTTCACAGGAAGATGAATGGTTCTCGTAAGCGATCAATCAAGATTACCCACTTGGCTGTGGAACTTACCCTCAGAGATTCATCAAGATTCCAAGAACTAGTTTATAGAAAATCTGATCGTCATTATGTCCTGGTTGCACCTCTTAAACCAAAAGAAACTTGTCTCAAGCAAGAAGACCCTCCACGGGTTCATAATTGTGATGTTGCAGCTGAGCGCTCCCACACGTAAGAGAACCTCTCTCAAACAAGAACCAGCGTTTAGAAACTCTCTCCATGATCGTGTTTCCAACGCTTACGGGGACTTGCTCCAAACAAGAATCAGCTTTTAGAAGCTCTAATCAACATGTTGATCTTTCTGCAGCTCCAAAACCACAAGGAGCTTGTCTCAAACAAGAGCCAGAGCTTAAGAGCCTTGTTCATGATTGTTATTTTCAGGTGGAGGAGGTAACGTGGTTAGCAAGGAAAAGAAAACTGAAGATAGAGACTGGTTAAATGGAACTTGGCTTTGGCTAACAGTATGAAAAAGAGGAGTTTAGTGAGAGTGATACGTGGTGAAGAGAGGCTGGATAAGAAAGGGAAACGGTATGTGTATGATAGATATTTGGTTGATAAGTACTGGCTAGAGAAGGGAGGTTAGAGGTACTACTGTTTACAAGTTTAAGCTTTGTAGAGTCCCTGGTCAATCTCTCTGTTGACTTGAGAAGAATTATTATCAGATCTATGAAACAAATTTGATATTGTGCAAATTGGTAAATTAACCTATTTTATTTAGTTGACAAAAAAAACATATTTTATTTAAAAGTGCTTTCATTTAAATCTACTTTATTGATTTTGAGTCATAATTTTTATCTACTATAGATAACTTTTAGCTGGACCATTTAATTAATTACTTAATATGACATAATGATTATTTGTAGTCTAACAAATATGTTCAAGAAGTATAGATTTAAGTTTTATTTTTAATTATAACAAAATCCGTTGAGGAAAAAGTATAACCAAAAGTTTTAAATATTTTTATAAATAATTCAATAATTAATTTTGTAGTTATTAATATAATATTATTATATATTTATATTAGTTAATTTTTATTAAAAAAAAAATAATTGCAATTTTTTATGAATTTCATAATATATTATATTAAAATAGTACTAAATGAATTAAATAAAACAAAAATATGTAAAATTGGTAAATTAGCCTATTTTATTTAAAAGTTCTTTTATTTAAATCTAATTTATTGATTTTGAATCCTAATTTTTATCTACTATAGATAAGTTTTAGTTGGACCCTTTGATTAATTACTTAATATGACATAATGATTATTTGTAGTCTAACAAATATGTTAAAGAAATATAGATTTAAGCTTTATTTTTAATTATAACACAATATGTTGAGAAAAAATCTAACCAAATCTTATTAAAAGTTTTAAATATTTTTATAAAATAATTCAATAATTAATTTCGTAGTTATTAATATAATATTATTGTATATTAATATTAATTAAATTATTATAATAAAAAAAAATTATTTGCTATTTTATGAATTTCATAATATATTAGACTGTCTCCTTGTTTAGGAATCTGTGATATATACACTGCCAAGACCAAAGTGATCAACAACGAGTCAGCCAAGACCAAAGTGGATCAACAAATTATTTGGCACCATTTAACAACCAAGAAAATTGATTAATCTTTGAGAAAATTACATGTTTACCACTTTTATGATACCTGATATCTTGCATATTTACATTGTTTTATCTATTCACCCATGTGCATTTTGATCATATAGACTAAGATTTAGCCATGTTTAGGTTGCATTTTGCATACATGAGTCTTTATCAGGTATTGGAGTACCACATGGAGTTCTTGGAGGCATTTGGGTGCATTTGGAGCTCAAAAGAAGTGTTTAAAGCGATCATTGGACGAGCAGAGCAGGGGAGCGAGGTTCCGCAGCGACGTCATGAGGTCGCTCCAAAGCACCTCTCAGAGCGACCTAGCTGGAGCGACCCCGTGAAGTCGCTCGCCATACTCACCCCGTGAAGCGACTTGCCCAGAGCGACCTCCCGGAGCGACATCACGAAGTCGTTGTGTCCCACTTCTCAGAGCGACCTTCCTAAAGCGATGCCATGAAGTCGCTCGCGTTCTCGTTACTCCGAACAGTCTTAGATGACCCTGGAGCGACCTACCAAGGTCGCTCCCGATCCAGAGTGACCCGTTGGAGCGACACACCAAAGTCGCCGGGACCTCTCGCCGGAGACACCAAAATCGGCCCAGGCGACCTTCCGGGCGGCGCCGCAAGTCGCCCGCTATTTTGCTGCCGAAAATCATGATTTCTCGAGGACCTTTTTGCAATTTATTTTGGACGTTTTGCACTTGGAAAAATCTATGTTTTAAACATCTTTTTGTAGCCACCAGGCAGACTATCTTTGAACTATTGAAAAATACACAAAAACTCTCTAGAGAAGTTCATCTCTTGGATTTTTGATTGTTATGTTCTTGTGTTCTTGTTGATTTCTTATCTATTTCTCTACATGATTAATCTGAAATCCAATATGGGTTTAAGAGGAATCATGGAGATTAGTGAGTAATCACCTTTGAATTCATGGGTTAGGAGATCAAGGGTGATTAGGTTAGTTCTAGGATGTTTTAGTGTAGATTTTTCTTGTTCCTTGCTAGTAGAGTATTCATAATGCATCTTCTGAGTTGGCCACTCAAAAGTTGATCAATAGGCATTTCCCACCCGAAAGGTGTTTGATGAAATGCCTGAGACAACTCTCCTAGGCTTTTAGTATACTTTGCCAAAGACATTTGTTGTTAAAGGTGCTAAGATAGCTAATAGACTTGTTAGTAATGATTGCTTTCATATTATTCAACCAAAGACATTTGATGTTTGAGATATGTTAGCAAATGAGCATTCATCTAGACATAGAGCTTGCTTAGAATTGTGTCTACACTTAAGGTTGATAGTTTGATTGATCATTTGCCATCCTTAGTTCGATACTTGATCACCCAAGGTCTAATCCCTATGCCCATGAGTTCTCTTTTCCCTTAGTCAAGAAAGTATCATTCTGTTATTGCTTTCTAGTTTTAGTCATAGCTTAAAACCCATCTAAATCATTGGTTGCACTTAGATTAAGTGAGTACTTGCATTCTCATTGCTTTGATATCCCTCAGAACTGGTTCGACAATCACTATACTACAACATTTGTCTTAGGAGCCTTGAAAACTCCTAACATCAATACCACTTTTTATTTTTACCACCACTAAGAAGACATTTTCAAAAATACATTCTTCATTAAGTGGCAGAAGACTCTTATGCTCTTGTTAGTTATATATATAATAAATCATTATTTAAATAAAAAATAATAAAAAAAATAATAAAAAAATATAAAAAAAATATAGAAAAAAATAAAAAAAATAAAAAAAAATAATAATAAATAAGTATAAATTTGTTTTTTTGAAATTTTTTTTTTCGATTTTTTTTTTCAAATTCCTTTTTGAAAAACGAAAATTATGTTTTAAACTATTTTTTAAAAAATTTTATATATTTTTTAAGTATTTATTTATATATTTATTAGAATTCTAAATTTCACATTGATTCAGCAATTTCTTGGCAGACATTGAGTGGTTAGTAACCAAACATGATCGATGATGATGATGATGTTCATCACAAACTTGCTGGGAGGTGGATTCTCTGGTGTGTTCCCACACTCAAGTACCAAAGCGTACGAGCTTGCGAGTGTAACAACTTTATTCAACTTAGCTCCCAGCTGGTGTGATCTTCAACTGACCAAGGACGCTGAAGGATTCTATTAGTGATGAGCCTAACTCACACCCAAAAGCTAGCTCATGAGTGGAGGTTTACCCATACACTTATATATTGTCCAAGAATCACTTATTTAAGCGATGTGGGATATCTAATAGCCCCTCTCGAGATGTGGGTGGGAAACGATCCATAGGAAACAGCTCAAGCCCAACATCTCGGAAATACCACAGCAATATGGGCCACTTGTACATGCTACATAGGTAGAAAACTGTTTATGCGGGAAATCATATGATGGGCCAAACCATGGGCTCTGATACCATATTAGTGATGAGCCTAACTCACACCCAAAAGCTAGCTCATGAATGGAGGTTTACCCATACAATTATATATTGCCCATGAATCACTTATCTAAGCGATGTGGGACATCTAATAGATTCTGCTTCCCCGATCTTCATCTTGACAAAGGGTCCGATGTCAAGGGCATTTACCCAGATAAAAAGGAATGGTTCTCTCTTGATTTCACATGGAGAGATCTAGAGGGTGTTAGCTGTAAGTAGACTACCCTTTTTCGTTTTAGGTATCGAAAATTATAGGGTCTTGATTAGGTTTTCTTTTAGTAACTAGTTGTTTCATTCATCAGTGGTCCATAGCGCAGAGTCAAGAACAAGTGTCTTTGATGGTTCCTACCATCTATTAACTGCTATTAACTGCTAATCTTGAAGTATAATTAATTAATAATTTATCGCAACCCAGTCTTTTTATTTTCTTAGTCTTCTTTTTTGATTTTTTGCTTTATTTTGCATAGATTGGTTAGCCTTATCATGATAAACAATTATGGCTAAAATTAACTAAGGATGAGGAAGACTAGACCTAGGCATTCGGGGTCCCAATCGGATTTTGGTTTTATCCAATCGGATTTCAATTATTCGGGTTTATAAAAATCAGCCCCATTCGGGTTATATGAAAGTTCGGTTCGAGACCCGTTCGGATTCTATCGGGTTCGGATCGTGATTAGTAAATCTTCAAAGACCGGTACAACCCGATATACTTTCGGGTTCGGATCCAATCGGTTATTGGGTTTAAAAGTACTTGATTTATACCTAATTTGTAATCAAAACATAAGTAAAATCGGTTCTTCGGTTTTAAAACACCTGATTTGTACATATTTTATAGCTAAAACATAAGTAAAACTAATTCAAAAATAAGAAAGAAACAAACATAATCATTTAAAATCAAACTAGCTTTTGACCCGCGTGTCTGGGCGGATGTTTGTTCTACATATCATATCATATGTTTCTAACTTTCAAAAATTCGATAAATTTAATTGTTTATACTCATTATTAATTAGATTCATATGTTTTTTAGGTATGAGATTGATGTATCTTGTTCAATGTGAATATTTGAGATTTAAGTATATTTGAGTGTTTTTCTAAATTATATTATAAACTATTATGTTTTAAAGTTGAATACAAACTCCTTTTTTTTTTTTTGAGTTTTGTAAAACAAATACAGAATTTTGACAAACCAAAAAATAATGAAACCAAGTTATAAAAAAAATATTAAAAATAAGAAGAACCGTCATGACCAGTTACTTAGCTTAGATTATGTTTTCAAAAAAAAAGAATGTAAAAAAAACAGATTTTAAAAAATTGTATTTAGCAAACCTAATTAATGTAATTAAAAAGGGCTATTTTTTTTATGAAAAAAGTTGGTACATCGTAATGGACATTTTCTAATAATCCAAACCCATATATGTATATTTAATAAATCTATTTTATTAAAGCATGAGTGAATTTTATTTGACATAAAATATTTTATTTTGAAAAGGTATATTTATTTTTATAAATAAACATACTAATTGTTTTTTTAGTTTATAAATAAACACATCAAAAATAATTAATATAATTAAAAATTTACTAATTGACGAATATATTATATAACATATTATTTTTATAATTTAGTATCTAACTACAATATGAGTAACCAACAAATTATAAAAAATTAAAAATATTTGTCTACCATAAATGTTGTATACTACAAATCGAAAACAAACACCCATATAGATATATGTGATGTAGTGTTTTTAATGACTTTTAACATCTAACTAAATCTCATTTTAATAATTTAGATTGCATATTAGGAGTATATATTGCATTTTTTGCATAATTGCATTAAAAAAGGGTTAAAGTGCACACTTGAAAAGTTTGGGGCAAAATTATGAGGTTATTCCTGTGAATTTAGAAGTATTGAGGCAAATGTGAAACAACAGTAAATGCAGGTACCAAGGTTACAAAATCGAAATATTTGCTGGGTCTAGATATCACTATTAAAATATTCGAGGTTGATTTGGAAGGATATTTCTACGATTTACAAAGCCTTTGGTCGATTTAAAAATAATCAGAAATATGAGGGACCTAAGTGAAAATACAGAGAAGCCAGCCATTGGAATAGATCGAGCTTTATCTTTGCCAGATCTGGAGTTTGACGACGCCGGCGGCCATGACGACGGAGCAGAGACAGGGAATGGAGACGTCGTGGACTTTAGACACGTTAAGCATTAAGCAGCAGAGATGGAGATTGGAGGCCATGGAGGAAGAAGAGCCACAGCGGCTAGGTGAGCACGGCGGCAAGCACAGTGAGTCGACGACCAGAAGCCATCTCGGAAAGCCTTCATGATCACCGGAGTTAAGATTTGAAGAACATACGTGAACGCTCAATTCAAGATTTCGTGTGTTTAAAAAAAAAATTGGTTGAGTAATTAAATAAAACGACAGTGTTTTAATTTCAGTGGCATACCATTGTAATTATGGAGGAAAACTCAGAGGTAAGTAAAAAATGTACTAATGTTTTAATAGCTTAGATGAAAGTTAAACATAGTTATTGATAAAAAAAAATCAAATAAATAAAAGTATAAAACCAAAATTAAGTTCTAGTGAAATGATAAACATTATTCAATAAAAGCAAAACCAAAATCTAAAATTTCAAGTTTCAACTATCAATATTTATGTAACAAATAATTATTTTAGATGTTCAATAATATCTTAATGTATTTTAGAAATATATTATGAATTGAGATCATGTTTGGTATAATTTTTTTGAAATTTTGAATTTTTCGGGTTCTATCGGATATCTATTTAAGTTCGGATTCGGTTTGGTATTTAACCATAACCCAAAATACCAAAAAATAAGATCCAATTGGTATTTATGTCAAGTTCAGATTCATTTTTGTTCGGATTTTCGGGTTTGGTTTATTTGCCCACCCCTAAGGAAAACGTATATCCCCTATATATTATTTGTGAAACATTACAACTTATTTTTGTAGCCACGTGTCATCACTATGATGATTTTTAGAATTATTAGAGAAATATGTTGGTCCATCTAATTATATAATAAACTTTTTATTAAACTAATCATAAATTCATTATTAATGTCATTTATTATTTCCTTAAATAAAGATTACGGAATTGCCTAATGTGGCTAAAGTATATATGACAATTAATGATTTTGAATAATAAAGATCTGATAAAAAATATTGTATCTTCTATCAAATTTTTGTTTAATTTTAAACTATTAAAATAATTAAAAAAATCACAATAACCATATTATAAAAATTTATATTTTTCTTTATATGTTATATTTTGAATTTTAAAAAACGACTATAAATTACTAAAACTGTTAAAAGTCTCACATTCAAATTTTGCGATCCATGGTTTAAAATTTTTGTTATGACAAAATACAAATGATTACAAAATCATATAAATAAAAGTTTAATTTAATTAATCATTAAGATTTAAAATATATATGTATATATATCATTCTAAGTTAAACTATAAACCATATTGAATAAATAAATATTTTAATTTCAAAATTTACTTTGAATATTTTTTTTTGATAAAAGTTTTGAACTAACATTGATAAAATTTTTTAAATTATAAATTACTAAAATTATTAATTGCACAATGAAAATTTTGTTATCAGTAATTTAAAGTTTTTGCTATTAAAGATACACATGATCAAAAAAACATATGAGTAGAAAGAATCATTTAATAGACATTAATATTAAAAATATACTATGTATGTTAATATCATTTAAAAAAAATTTTGGATTAATAAAATTGATTTATACATTCGCACCAATTTAATTATATATGTAATAGTTACTGACTTTTAATTATTCAATATATATTTATTATTTCATAATATGTAAGAACATATAATACATAAAATAATTTATATATATATAATGTTTATCCCGCGCAAGGCGCGGGTCTTAATCTAGTTTTGAAGATATTATACGAACATTATAAAATTGATAGAAAATCTAGAGCATTAGATGATATAGAAATAAAGGAGTGGAATGATTCAAATACCGTGGAGGCCTGAGTTTCGAAATCAACCAACCTTTGACATGTTCCTTCGTCATTCCATATCTCCGTCAATGACAATGTTTGCGATCCTTTTTTTTTTTGATTTACGATGATTTTTGGAATAATATAAAATTTACGACGATTTTTGGAATAATATAAATTGGGGTTTGAACCTGTTTCAGTTGTTCTTCTTCCAAAGTAGCAAGTGATGGAGTCATCTCTACTTTGCAGTCTTGCCATTGAGCCTGTTGTGCTCGTCACCAACTTACATATACATAGTGTACAGAATAGATGACGTGGGCAGCGACTCTTGTGGCTCAGCATCTGCTTGCGGCTGCAGACAGATATGCTCTTGAGCGGCTTAGAACAATCTGCGAGTCACAACTCTGTGAAGGGATTAACATCAACACGGTTGCAACCACCTTGGCTTTGGCAGAGCAGCATCATTGTTTCCAGCTGCATCATTGTTTCCAGCTGAAAGCTGCTTGCCTCAAATTCATAGCTAGGCTGAGTGAGCATTCTTTAGCATCATCAGGGCACGAGAAGGAGTTATATGTTGAGGGTTGTGACGTGAATGGAAGACGAGTGAGGCAACGGTTACACTAAGTAACTAACTCTAAGGGAGAGAGCAACTGATGTTGGAGACATTTGTAAAACAGAATTGTAGAAGAGTCTTGATTTGTGTATTTGTCGTCATTTGTAAAAGGATTAGTGATTGTGATCTGTGTTGTCCAGTAAGTAGAGTGAAAATGTTGTATTTTTTTGTATGGTCCCCAAAGATTCTATGAACAAAACTACTTATCTCAAGAAAAAAGGTTTCATACGACTAAGTGATGAATTGAGTACTTGGCTTGCTTCTATTAAACAAGAAAGGATTCACATCAACCATTATTTGCAATTAGATAGCCTAATCTTTTAGTTTGCCATGGTATGTAAGGTCGTTCAATAAAAGTATTTCAAATTGTAGTATTGAGACATTTCTAATGTAAACGAAAACCACGTAAACGGAGCTGTATGGATTTTCTTTAGTTTTCGAGATGAACTCTGCAAACATTGAATGTGATGATAACATCTATAATAATGATAGATTGAAGAGTTCCCATCGATCTCTGATCAGCGCTTGTCTATGCCTCCCTTTAGAGCCAAGTTTGCTTGTGATCTGTATAAAGACAAATGGCATATGATGAAATGAATCAGGATACAATGTGAAGAAATCGAAATTTTGTCGAGTCAGAATGTTCTTATCTATAGTAGCGTGTAAATATGGTTACAGATCAAATGAGAAACATGAAGCAGACGAAGAAAGGTAAATAATAAAAATTTACAAAATCAAATGGCCTTGGTCATGTGTCGTTAATATTACAGGTTACCCACAGATAAATAACAATAAAAAGAGTGATCAACTAAAGGTTGTTGTTGGCAGTTGACTACGCAGCACCATGTATCGCTCAAGCAAAGTAATGTACATCGAGAATCATGTTGTAGTCACATCATATCAAAGTGGAATCTCAACGCTTTGTTAAATCAAGAATCAATGGTAAAGCAAACATTTTGCCAAGCAGAGCACCAAGAAACCTTTGCAAAATAAAATAAAAATAACAGTTGCAGCAAAGATGGAGTTTTTTCCTATCAGTAAGGGCAATCAACTGGGACATAAGCTGCTATTCCTTGCCTCTTATGTTTGATCATATTATAAGCCTAAACCATGGCACCACCATTTCAAAACAACATGGACAAGAAAATGGCTTCAATGTCCAAAGTTGTTAATTTTCTTCATAGCTAACTCAGCCAGGACAGTCTTTCCATATACTCGAAAACTCCAGTAAACCCGCTATAGATAATCGTTTACAAAACGGATAGAGACAACCAGATCAGTATTACAAACACCAACCATCATCATTGATTCCCTTTCATTTCTCACTTGGAATATACCCTCAGCTCGCATTCACATCACAAACATGAAGAGAGAGCATAAAGGCTTACTCTTTTACTATGAGACTTCACAATTCAATCCATCATTATCAATAGCTTATTGAGAAGGAACACACACACACACACTATTATTATTATCAATCACAACCAAGAAGAATCAGATGAAAACTGATCAATGCCATACAATAACCTATTTTATGGTTCAGACAAAACTCAAAGAGACAAAAGAGAACTGAATTCAGACAACTCAACAAGATGAAAGATTGTGTTTTTGGTAATAATCCAAGAAACTTACATAACAGACAAAGAGAAATGTCTTACTTAACACTACTTATCAAATCACCAGCAATGTGTTACGTTCAGACACAAAAGAGAATCAAATTCAGACAAAAAACTTGAACAAGATGAAAGATTTTTGTTTTTGATAATATAATCAAATAAAGCTACTTACTTTTTATGACGCCGACCACGCTTAGGTCCCCAACCTTGAAGCTTCGCAACAGGACAACCACACCTAGATCGGAAAAGCAACACAGCCCGACCATTAACGGGAGCCATCCTCCTTAGCTCAGCCCTCAAACACTCGTAATCAGGATTCCCCTCGCTCCCCCCTTTCCACGGCAACCGATCGATCTCATTGCTCCCTCCCGATCCCGATCTAACGCAATCCTCCGTCTGTATCTGCAGATCAAACTCCATGGCTTTCTTCAGCCCTTTGCACTTCGGGTTCCGACATTTTCTCGATCTCGGCCCGCAGCATAAGTCGAGGAAGGCGATGGAGGCGGCGAAGAAGACGGCGAAGGCGAGGAGGTAGGAGGCGGGAGGGATGGAGGAGAGATCTTGGGAGGAGAGGTGGGAGGAGAGGAGGGAGAGGGAGTGGAAGAGGTAGGAGAAGTAGGAGGAGAGGAGGAAGGCGGCGGAGAAGAGGACGAGGAGGAGGATTAGGAGGTCGAGGGTTGCGGAGGGAGAGTGTTTGCAAGGGTGGAGAGATGAGGATGAGGATGAGGATGAGGAGGAGGGAGGGGGCATGCTGGTGAGATTTTCGTCGGAGAGATGGAGGAGATGGAGCATGTTTAGGAGGAGGAGGTGGACTGTGGCTCTTTTACATATAAGCCCTTCATCTATATAGACATTTGCTAATAATCCCCAAATATATTAAGACAAACCAATCTTTAACCGGTGAATTGTTTTTACCGTGCTCAGTATATGCTATCTGATTAAATATTTTTTGTCTTAATGAATATATTTAACCAAATCATGTAATCAACAAAATACATAACCCATTAATTGTCCTTGATCAAAAGATAATCCAAAAACACAGCAATGGCACACATAACATATGGCAAAAATGCATGCGCATACCACCAGATTTCCTCTCCCTTGTTTTTTAGTGTGGATTCTTGTAGTAAATTTTGATGTTTTAAAAGCAATATGTTGATTTCAATTGTTAATTTTGAGTATATATTATGAATTTTCAATTGAAAACTAATTTGTTAATTCTAACTTTTAAATATATTAGCTCAGTAATTCTTCAACTACTACGAATGTGAGATTTTCGTTATCGATTAATCATTCTCTTGTAACTGTAGAATTTTGTGGTTTCTAGGATTCAAGAGAATCTAGATTGATTATGTACATTTATACTTGACTAGGGTTTAACAAGGAAATGCACGTTATGATCAGTGGCCGAGGTAGGAATTGAAAGCAATGGGGTCAAAATTTTATATATATGAAACTGGCTAGATATTAAGGGGGTCAAACTACTGAAACTCAACCAAATAATATAGATATATATTAAAATTTATGTCAAACTACTGAAACTCAACCAAATAATATAAGATATATTAAAAATTTATGCCTAAATTTGAATAATTCTTAAAATTGATATAGGTCAAATGACCCACATGCTTCTTAGCTAGTTCCGCCACTGGTTATGATCCTATAACGGTTTCTAACAGAATAAGATATATACTAGACATTTCAATTAAAAATAATTAATTTAAAAATCCTCCATTTGTGCAGTAATGATACCTATATGTTATACGTTGAAGCAATGGTGAAGAACAAAAAAAAAAAACTAGAAGCATAGGAGAATAATAAAATGATGTTAATATCATCTCACTACTGAACTCAATGCACATGCACAACGTCTTTTTGCATTAAGAGTGTGTGTTACAAAAATTACAAATAAAAATTTCACTCTCTTTGATCGCTAAAAAAACTTCTTGTACCTTCTCCTCTCTAGTATTATATATATATGTGCCATCTTGTTGTATGTTTTTGCCTCTACTCTTCTAACGAATGTCTTGATGAACGGTAAAGATCATACGGAGCCCATAGATGATCCACACTACAAGGCTTCCTCGAATCTAGTCTCAACCACGGCTTCCCTTTCCCACTCCAATGAAGAAGACTTATAGGACCAGGATGCAACGTTCTACACTTCCCTTCAAAGTTGTCCCCTCCGAGCCCATGCTGGTTCCACCTGTGGTCAACAGCTTTTATATCACCGGCGAATATAAGCAGAAACGGAGGCAATGATCCTAAATGATATATCCTCCTCTGCTTCTGAACAGTCATCCACTCTTCTACCTTTTGTGTATACATTCCTCTCCTCCATTTACCAACGTCCACGACCATCACTCCCGTGTTGAAATAACACGGTCGTTTCCCTTCAAGTACTTTGACTAGTTCCGCGTCAGACCAGAAAGCTTTTGTGAAATAGTACGTGAAGTTTGCATGGCAGTACTCTGGAGCCGCCACGACTTTACCTTCCATCTCCACATGCCATAGCTTCTCTATGTCGTCGACCACGACTAGGTCAGAGTCTAGGTATATGATCCGGTCAACGCTGGTCGGAATGATATCCGCGAGGTAGATTCTCGCGTAGTTTAGAGGCTGGTCTAGGGCTTCCCTGATGGATTTTGAGATTTTGCTGCGGACTAGGTTTGGATCAAACTGATAAATCTTGAAGTTGAGGTAAGGAAAAGTGGATTTAATGCTGGTGAAGAGGTCGTTTTCGAAATGAGCAAGGGAGAGGAAATGAAAAGAGAGGTTTTCAGGACAAGTTGAATGTTGAAGGAGAGACAAGACAGCGGCCATTGTTCCACGGAGGTAGTTTGTGTCGAGAGTCATGGCGATGTGAATGTGGTCAGCCTCTTGGTTCCCGCATTGGTCACCGTTCCTGAAAGCCGGGGCTTCTCTGAATACAGGAAGGGTTGGAGCAGAAGGCTTGTGGAGAATGACTCCAACACGAACTGCCTTTGTGGAGGTTGTGAACAAGAGGAGGTTAAAGGACAGGAGGCCTAGGAGTTGTGTGTAGGAGCGGCTCCTTGAGGCCATCCTGAACCTAATTCTCAGGTAAAGTCTTTTATTGTATTTTTTTTTTTTAAATAAAAAGGTTAATTACAAATTAAAAAGATGAATAGTTAATAGAGGAGCCATTGGTAGGGAAGGGCTAGAATAAAGGATTTGAGGAGAGGCTTGTTTTATTAGCAGTCGAGATGTGAGGAAGAGATTGAAGTTCGGACTGTTTCGCACACAATCTTTGTCTTAAAAAATCCATTTCCTCTGAAATAGGGGAGGGTTTTTAGATTTTGTTTCTACTTTCCGTAGATTCTTAGAAACTGGTGTATGTTTTTGTTTTTGGTAATTAAAGATTATGGCTTATTTTAGGACGATGAAACTGTGTTGATAAGTTTGATTTGCTGTCGTTTCCTTTAGTTGACTGTGCTGGTGGAATGTTTTTTAGAAAGTTCTAAAATTAGAATAAGAATTCTCTTCTAAAATGTATTGTATATGGTTTCCATTTAGTTTGGTAAAATAACAATTTTTTAACTTAAATCCATCTCAAAATAGAGCTGTCTTTTATTTAGAAACAGTTAAAACCATATTAATATGCCAAATGTAACATCACACCATCTCAAGTTGTTAAGAAAGAGTCTGATACTCACTCCCCCTTTTGAGAAGAAAATGTGTGTTACTCCCGATCTTCACCTAGATATATAGTCGCTGCATGTCCCGCACATTTACCAAAGAGTTTTATGCTAGTATCATTAATTTGGTTTAAACATAGTCCAATTCATTACTCCGTCCGTTTCATTTTTAGTGTCATTTTGGATTTATCCACAGATTAAAAAAACAATTAATTTTATATATTTTATATTTAAAAACACAATATCTATACAACCATATTTTAACTAATAAAAAAATAAATTGTTGAATAAAATTAATAAATTTTGCATTGAAAGTCGAAAACGACACTTATTTTGTAACAAATTTTTTTTTCTACAACGACATTTAATATGAAACCGAGAGAGTATTATCTATTTGTTCTGGTCTTAAACCTATTTTTGAAGAGTTTTTATGCTCAAATAAATTTTTTTTTTGAGAAATATATGTTTTTTATCCATATTGATAAACCATACATGAACCTCACAAGACAGAAGAACATCATCCGAATTTAAATATAAACCCATGACCTAAGTTGATATAAGAAAATATCAACCATGTTTAGTTAGAAGACATAAATAATGATGAGTTCTATAGCTTCAATGTTGAAAGTGTATTTAGGAGTAAGATGACCTCTAATTTTTGTAAGGCCATCATTGTTTATTAGTAGTAAAGTTACAGTTGAAAGAGAGGTAAAACTATAGGCGAGGGCCCAATAAATTCGTTAGGCCCATTAAGCCTTTCTACACTGAAACAATAATAATGTCTGAAAGAAGCGAGAAAAGTTAGATTTTTTCTCGGGAAAGAAAAATATTCAATCAGTTTCTCAAAAAATCTATGTTTGATTTGGTAACTCGTGCAGAGGCCAAACCTACCCCTGCACTCCATCCGTCAGATCAACCAAAAGTCATCTCTCTTTCTTCTCTTTCTCTCTCTTTGTTTTTATATTCTTTTCTTTAAGAACAAATTCCTCTGCTTCGCTTTTTTAGGGTTCCTCGAATTTTTTGACGCTTTCTCTTTCAAAGGGTTGACGCAATAATCAATCCTTTAAGGGGAAACGTTGAGGAAGACACGAATCAGACAAAAAGAGGAAGAAAGAGACCGAACACGAACAATAAAGTTGTTCCCTTTTTCTTCCTTCTTCCTCTGCTCAGGATTGGGCAAAACAAAGATTCTGTCTTTGTGTCGGAATCACATTATTCCCTTCTACACAACATGAAATCTCCCAAACCCTTCACTTCCCAAGACGCCATTGTTGAATCCAACCAATACCCTTCTCTCTGTTTCTCAGGAGATCGCTTGTTCTAGCAGAAACACAGCATCCTCTGTTCCGAAACAGAGCATCCTCTGTTTTGAAGAATCTTTTATTTTGTGTGTGTAAATCATCTCCTCTGTTTTTTTCTAGATGGGTTGTGTTCAATGCAAATGCTGTAGACGATACCCACCTTCATCATCATCAGGAGATTCCCACAGACGTGGCGGAGACGCTAAGGTCAAACCAAACGTCGTCGTTCAGAAGCCTCCTCTCTCCTCATCGATCCAAGTCCCTTCTCCAAACTTCGACATGGTTTACTCTGTTCTCTCTCAGCGAGGGTACTACCCAGACTCCCCCGATAAGGAGAACCAAGACGCTTACTGCATCAAAACCGAGCTCCAAGGAAACCCCAACGTTCATTTCTTCGGCGTCTTCGACGGACACGGCGTGTTCGGCACGCAATGCTCGAGTTTCGTCAAGGAGAGGGTCGTGGAGATGCTTTCTGAAGACCCTGCTCTGCTTCAAGATCCGGAGAAGGCTTACAAGTCTGCTTTCTTGAGGGTCAACGAGGAGTTGCACGAGAGCGAGATCGATGATTCGATGAGTGGGACCACTGCTATAACAGTTCTTGTCGTTGGAGACAAGATCTATGTCGCTAATGTCGGTGACTCGAGAGCTGTTCTCGCTGTTAAAGACAAGAACAGGATCATAGCAGAGGATTTGTCTTATGATCAGACGCCTTTTAGGGAAGATGAATGCGAGAGGGTGAAAGCGTGTGGAGCAAGAGTGATGACTGTTGATCAAGTCGAAGGGTTGAAAGATCCGAATATACAAACGTGGGCTAATGAAGAGAGCGAAGGAGGTGACCCGCCTAGGCTTTGGGTACAGAACGGGATGTATCCAGGGACAGCGTTCACTAGAAGCGTTGGAGATTGTACAGCTGAAGGGATCGGTGTTACCGCGGAGCCTGAAGTGTCTATGGTTCATCTTTCGCCTAATCATTTGTTCTTTGTTGTTGCGAGTGATGGGATCTTTGAGTTTCTTCCAAGCCAAGCTGTTGTTGATATGGTAATATATAAAGGACATAAAGACCCAACTCCTTTGAAGGTCTCTTATGTCTGTGTTGTGTGTGTGTGTTTGTAGGTGGGGAGATATGCTGATCCGAGAGATGGATGCGCAGCAGCGACAGCGGAATCATACAAACTGTGGTTGGAGCATGAGAATAGGACTGATGATATCACAATTATCATTGTACAGATCAAAAATTTGTCTAATGAATGATGATGATCATGATGATGGCATGATTCAGTATTCCTATTTGCCCACCTTTGTTTGTTTGTTGTATACTCTTACTATGTCACATATTCATCATATATAGCAAGTAAAAGTAATGCTCTCTCTTTATATCATGTGTACGAGCTTCTTTCTCACATCTCTGGCTACTAAGAGATGAGATCTGAAATCTGAATCCGACCCACTTGCAACTCATTTATTCCATATTTACACACCAGGAGCTGAAAACAGCAGATTATTATAGGAGACAATGGGTGTGATCGGTAGTGGTTCTAAGTGCTGTCCGCAGCCCAATTTATTTTTACAGTCTTTAATACAAATTTCAAAATCACAGCTTTTGAAATAATCTACAGCTGTACAAGTGCTATGTAGAGCCAAAAATCCAGAGCAATGTTTTGGAGTTTTCCATAAAATTCTACAGCAATAAAATCTAAAGCCACATCAAAAAGTCTACAAATTTTTTTGTAAAGCAAAATTTTTAAAGCTACAGTCATTACCAATCGGACACAATATGGTCACCGTGCGAGATAAGCTTTGATAATAACTATTGTCTTGCTGCTGAATGTTTTTCTTTTTGAGAAAGTAATCTTGCTGCTGAATTTTGTATCCTGACTTAATGTTTTAGCTGATTTAATCTGAGTATATGATGTGATAAATATTTGGAATATTTCTAAATATTTATTATTTATTTTATTAATTATTTAGATGGCTATCTTTGTTATTTTAGGGTTTTACGGTTTTCTTATATATAGACGTTTAAGCTTAAGTTTGTAGTGGGATTATTGATATTGATATTTTTATAAAAATGCTTTTGTTAAGCACTGAGAAGAATCTTCTCAACCTTGTTTTCGGTAGATCTGTGGATCTCAACGAGTTCAAAAAAGCAACGTCTCTTAGGTATTCTCAGAATCAATAGGTTACTTGCATTATCGTAGCTTCCGCTATATCAGGTGGTATCAGAGCTGGTGTTTTGGTTTCTTAATCAAAATTCGATTCTGGAATCACGACGAATTTGTTCGTGAAAGTGAAGTAATTGTTTATAGAATTTATTGGTGATCCTGTTTATGATATCCACAATGGAGATAACATAAACTTCATCAACGATCAATTATCAAGAGACGGAGACGTGACCGTTAATCAAAGTCAAAGCGTGATATCAAGTGAAGATGTCCATGTGCGCAGCCACTTCAACCCCATTAAAGAAAGTGTGTTCGGGAGGAGAATGGAAATATCAGAGGTTTTGGCTATTTATCATAAAGACCACATGGAGACAAAATTTCAGTTCCTTGTGATGTGTTTTGCTACGGGAGATTTGAAGATTAAATTGATGGTGCTAAAGGATTATGTTCTTCTATTTGATGGATACTATCGATGGAAGGCCAAAGAAAAAGAAAAATATGTGTGGCATGGACAACGTTTTGGAGTTGAAAACCACGGTTAAGATTCGAGGACGAATCTTCTTCAACCTGGAAAGAATGACGTAGATAAATATTTGGAATATTTCTAAATATTTATTATTTATTTTATTAATTATTCAGATGGCTTTTTTTTTTGAACTCATTTTAATTAAAACGAAATAAGTTAGTTGAGAACCATAAAGGCTCCATCAACTACAGAAGTTGTTACAACATTTAAGACAGATTTTGCTAACCCATCAGCTAGGGTGTTCTCTTTGGGAGGGATCCAAACAAAAACAACAAACTCAAACACAGAAGCATAAGATAGAATGTCTGCCACCACTCCGTATAGCTCGGGTATGTAGTTCCCGTCATTGATCGTCTTGATCAGCTGCTCCGAGTCGGACTCAAAGCTCACCATTGCTCTCTCTTCCTTAGCAAGCGTCTGTACTGCCTCCAGTAGAGCTAGACCTTCAGCCACTAGTGCTGATGACACAAAAGGGGTATGTTACTGGAAGCATCGATGCGCCGCAGGTGAGAGGACGACCCATCCCAACCTTGCATTCGTTCCCAATGGAGACCACGCTGCATCCGATCTGACTGTCACCATGCCTGGAGGTTTCTGCAGTGGAGACGGGATGCGGGGAGGTCTGAGAGAGGGTTCCTGGTCTGGTTTGGAGCTCCATTCCCATGCTAGCTTTATCGCCAAAGACAGAGTTTCTTCAGGGTAATAAGAATGACCTTCAAAAGTAAACTTATTTCTAGCTTTCCACAAATTCCAAAGGATCCAAGGAGCCAGTGTTGTAGATGTGACTCCCGACGGCGGTAGGCATTGTTTATCACAAAGTACGGGCCAGCTAACTGCTAAATCTATCATTCCGCTGCACTCCATCATCGTAGTGAAAGGAGCAAGGCTCCACACCTTTCTCGCAAACAAACAGTGGAAGAGGAGATGAAGAATAGATTCCGAGCATCCGCACCATTTACACCTTGGCTCTATAGGAACATGCCTTTCTGCTAATCTCTCTCCCACTGGAATCGCTCCCTTCAGTAGTTTCCACGAGAACATTCTCACTTTTGGTGCAATGTCAAGGTCCCAGATGTGTTTCTTCCAATTGAAGTTGACGTTGAGGTTTGCCGCATTTGCCATTTCGTCTCTGATGTCCTCCATATTGACTGCAAAGTAATAGCCAGACTTGGTTGAGTACTCCCCTGTTTTCGTTCCTAAGCAGATAACCTTATCCAGACTCCCTGATTGGCTTGGTTTGATACATTGGATCTGATCTTCCGGTACGTGTAGATGAAGTTTGTGTACGTCCCATTCACACGATTCAGGTAGCATCAGCTCTGCCACCTTGAGCTCCTGAACCTGTTCTCCCGGAGGGACCATCGGCCTCTCTTGCATCACAGTGCTCAACCAAGGATCATTCCACACACTAATTGATTGACCATTTCCAACCACCCATCCAAGTTTTTGAACAAGAAGATCTCTTCCCAAGAGGACACTCCGCCAGCCATGCGACATTACTGAGGATTCTTTAGCCAAAAGTATGTTAGAGTCTGGAAAATACTTCCCCATAAGAACCTTACTGAGCAGACAGTTCAGATTTTGATAGAGGCGCCAACTAATTTTTGCTAGTAGCGCGATGTTGAAGGTTTGGAAGTCACGCAAGCCCAGACGTCCAATCGATTTCGGCTTCGACATTGATGACCAAGAAACCCACACCATCTTCCTTGCATTCTCATTATTATCCCAAAAGAACCGAGTCACAGCAGACTGCATTCTTTTACACAAAGACACTGGTAAGGCAAAGTGAGACATGGAGTAGGAGGGGACCGCTGATAGAACACTCTGTAACATAACAAGCTTTCCTGCTGAAGAGAGGAGTTTAACCGACCAGCCACGGGCCTTTGCTTGATACGATCGACTACTGAGGAGAACATGTCCCGTTTCTTACGTCCGAAGTGCTCAGGCATGCCTAAGTATTTCCCGGTTCCACCCTCTTTATGTATCTGGAGCTCGTCTTTGACCGTCTTCTTAAGCGATTGTGGTGTTTTCCGGGAGAACGTAATGGCCGATTTTTCTTTACTGATTGATTGCCCCGACGCTTCCTCATACTTGCTTAAGATATCTTTAAGCACTACAGAATTTCCCCTACTTGATTCGAGGAAAAACATCGTATCATTCGCAAATAGAAGGTGGTTGATCCGAGGGCTAGCCCTCGCCACCCGCAGTCCCTTGAGAGAACCGTCTTCTTGCGCCCTATTACATAATCCCGAGAGAACCTCACTACACATAATGAATATGTAGGGAGAGAGAGGGTCTCCTTGACGGATACCTCTACTCGGTACTACCTTCCCTCTAGGCAAGCCGTTAATGAGGAAGGAGTAGGTAACCGACGAGATACACTGCATTATGCAGTTAACAAGCTTTTGGTGGAATCCCAACCGCAGCATCACTAGCAAGATAAAGTCCCACTCTAGGCGATCATACGCCTTACTCATGTCCGTCTTAACGGCAATCGCACATCGTTGTTCCGCCTTGGACGTTTTGAGGTAGTGTAACACTTCATGAGTTATCAAAACATTATCGCCTACAGCCCGGCCCGGAACGAACGCCGATTGATTCTCGGAGATGAGCTTCTCCATCATAGGCTGAAGGCATCGGGTAAAAAATTTGGAGTATATCTTGTAATAGACATTACACAAAGCTATAGGCCGATAATCCGAGACTTTCTGTCGGTTGTTGATCTTTGGAATCAGCTGGATATGCGTATCATTGATGTACTCCGGCAGGGGCTGTCCATTAAAGAAACCCTGCACTTCTCGATTGATGTCCGGGCCTATCTCTTCCCAATGGATGTGGAAAAATCCGGCCGAGAATCCGCCCGGTCCGGGAGCCTTATCGGCATTGATCGAGAAAGCTGCCTCTCGGATCTCCACTGCCGAGGGTATGGCTAAAAGCATATTGTTCTCCTCCTCAGTCACAATCGGCCGTAGCGCTTGCTTCACTGTTTCTTCCCTTTCCCCCGACTGAGAGGAAAACAACTTCCGAAAATAGTCATCTATCACCTGCACTATTGCACCTTCTTTGTGGACCATATTTCCATCCTCTCCCTCTATCACTGAGAATACATTAATTAGCTCTCTTACGTGCTCTCGTAGTTGCATGGAAGAACCCGGTGTTACGGTCCCCGAGCTTTAACCACAAGAGTCGGCTGTGCTGTTTCCAAAACTCCTCCTCCGCTAAGTAAGCCGCATTTAACTTTAATGCGATCTCTTGGATAAGTACGGTATCATTCAGGGGACTAGCCAGTGCTCTGTCAAGCTCACGCTGCTGCTGCTCGATAACCTTCTAGCTGTTTCTCTGTTGTTCTCTGTTCCAGGCTGATATCGCGCTTCTCACTGAAGTTAGCTTTGCACTGGCCGGCAAGCCTGCATTCTCGCGCCATGATTCAGTGATCACTTTCCTTGCTGCCTCATTCTTACAAAGTCGTCGGTCGTACCTAAAGATCCCACGTCTTCTTTTAGCTCCATTGTCAAAAAACGACATCAACGGTTTGTGATCGGAGCTCATATCAGCTTCTAGGTATTGACACCTAGCTGATGGGTAACATTCAGCCCACATGGTGTTAGAGGCCGCTCTGTCTAATCTGCACCTAACTAAATGATCCCCTCGTTTTCCCCTCCACGATAGAGGGTCCCCCGAGTGTTGCAAGTCAAACAGATCGCCCTCGGAGAAGAAGGTGCGAAGGTCTGAAAAAGATCCTTCGGGCCTCTCTGGCCCGCCTTCCTTTTCGATACTGCAGAGTAAATCGTTGAAATCCCCTGTAGAACCAGGCTTCCTCTCTGATAATAGCTTTGGTTACAAGCTGATCCCATAGGAAACTTCTTTGGTTTCTATCCGTGCTAGCATGCACAAAGGATGAGTAGAACGTTTTCCCTTCAAACTCAATAGTCGTGTCAATTACCTGGGCATTAGACTCGATAACTTGAAGGTTTAGGCCTTGTTTCCAGAACAGGCCGAGGCCACCAGCCCCATGGCCCGTTGGGGTAACTAGATGGTGATAGTCGTACCGCAGGTGCTCCAATTTCTTTAGTACAACTGCATCGGGGTTTTTTGATTCCATTATAAAGATGATATCCGGGTCAAACTTCTTCGATATCGCCTTCAGTCTACGAACTGTCCGGGGATTCCCCGAGCCCTGACAGTTCCAGCTAAGTATTGCTAAGGAACGGCGTTGGATGGACCCCGAAAATCCATCCTTCACCGAGCTGCCGGGGGGATCATCTGGGATATTGGAATTATTTAGATGGCTATCTTTGTTATTTTAGGGTTTTACGGTTTTCTTATATATAGCCGCTTAGGCTTATGTTTGTATTGGGATTATTGATATTGATATTTTTATAAAGAGCTTTTGTTAAGCACTGAGAATAGAGAAGATTATTCTCAACCTTGTTTTCGGTAGATTTGTGGATCTCGACGAGTTCAAGAAGGCAACGTCTCCTAGGTATTCTCAGAATCAATAGGTTATTTGCATTATCGTAGCTTCCGCTATATGACATTACAGCATGTGCATTTTGAGTCTGGATTCCTTCAAAAAAAGAGTACTAATAGCTTTACTTACAAGTACAACAATCACATTTATAGACCTAGTTGAAAAAGATAGTTCAGTGATGAACAAAACAAAGACGGGATTAATTTTTTAAAAAGCCTGATTGGTTTGCACTCGAATTTGTTATATTTGCCTCTTTGATCCTCGGTTTGAATCCAGTTATGCAAATGTCATTGGCCTGATTTGCTTGAACCAATTGGTAAGTTGGGCTGGGACCCTGGTGAACCGACGTCGATTAAAACGGTTAGTAACGTTTATACTCTTAATGAATAAAACTAGAATACGACCCGCGTTAAAACACAGAGCATTTTTTTTCGTTTTTAATTTACAAAATAATATTATTTCGTAAAATCGATAGCATATTCTGATTTCCACATTTTTAGGATCAGTTACATGAAAATAAAAAGAGAATTCCACTTTTCAAATATAACAGATTAAAAAAAAACCCGAATTAAGTTGTTAGAGAATATTTTGTTTGCAAGACACGCTAGTGTAGATTTGATCAAATATATTCTTAATGTGATTAGAATATTCTGGATAGATGATTGTATTAGATAATAATTAGATAAACATATATTTTAAATTACAAAATACAATGTATATAAATGAACCGATTTACACATAGATTTTGAGAAAATTTTCAAAAATATAATAATATTGTTTTAATGCATAGTTGCATCCTGCACTAACATATGACGATGTTCAAAGAGGTTTGGAGCCTTTGTTGTCTCCGTTTTTCAAGAAAATATTGGTTTTATAGTGGTTATTCCATCGATTTAGGGAGTATTATGAAGTTTTACTAAATTAATGGATAAAAAAATTATAACAATTCCCATATATCATGAAAAGAACTTAAAATATATTAATACAATCGTAGAATGTGGTTAGAAATTTTAAAACAATACTAAAGATTATAGGCTTCAGTATATAAAGTATTTACCAAAGACACAATATTTTCGTAGGGGTTGTTAACACATAGATATTGACAAAATTTCAAAAAATATGATAATATTGTTTTAATGCATAGTTACATCCGGTAATAATATACGATGATGGTCAAAGAGGTTTGGAACATTTGTTGTCTCTATTTCTCTAGATAATAGCGATTTTATAATGGTTAGTCCCCTAATTTAGGAAGTATATGAAGTTTACTAAATTAAATTATAAAAACAATTGAACTATGCTAATTTACCATAAAAAATAGTTTAGCATACATTAATACAAATGTAGAATATGGTGAGAAATTTTAAAACAACACTAAAGATTATAGGCTTCAGTATATAAAGTATTTACCAAAAACTCAATATTTTTGTAGGGAACACATAGATTTTGAGAAAATTTCAAAAATACGAAAAATATTGTTTTAATGCATAATTTCATCCTGCACTAACTTATGATGATGGTCAAAGAGGTTTGAAGCCTTTGTTGTCTCTGTTTTTCAAGAAAATAGTGCTTTTATAGTGGTTATTCTATCGATTAAGGGAGTATTATGAAATTTTATTAAATTAATTGATAAAAAAGTTATAATGATTCCCATATACCATGAAAAAGAGCTTAAAATACATTAATACAAATGTAGAATGTGGTTAGAAATTTTAAAATAACACTAAAGATTATAGGCTTCAGTATATAAAACATTTACCAAAAACTCAATATTTTCGTAGGGGGGTTAACACATGGATTTTGAGAAAATTTCAAACAAATATGACAATATTGTTTTAATGCATAGTTGCATCCTGCACTAACATATGATGATGTTCAAAGAGGCTAGGAGCCTTTGTTGTCTCCGTTTTTCAAGAAAATAGTGATTTTATACAGGTTATTTCATTGATTTAGGGAGTATTATGAAGTTTTACTAAATTAATTGATAAAAAATTATAACGATTCCCATATACCATCAAAAATAGCTTAAAATACATTAATACAAATGTAGAATGTGGTTAAAATTTTTAAAACAACACTAAAGATTATAGGCTTCAGTATATAAAACATTTACCAAAAACTCAATATTTTCTTAGGGGGTTA
This sequence comes from Brassica carinata, assembly GCA_016771965.1. Taxonomy (NCBI): domain Eukaryota; kingdom Viridiplantae; phylum Streptophyta; class Magnoliopsida; order Brassicales; family Brassicaceae; genus Brassica; species Brassica carinata. The sequence continues at coordinate 1,978,836 of CM028703.1, forward strand.
TTAACACATGGATTTTGAGAAAATTTCAAAAAACATGACAATATTGTTTTAATGCATAGTTGCATCCTGCACTAACATGTGATGATTGTTCAAAGAGGTTAGGAGCCTTTGTTGTCTCCGTTTTTGGAGAAAATAGTGATTTATAGTGGTTATTTCATTGATTTAGGGAGTATTATGAAGTTTTACTAAATTAATTGATAAAAAAATTATAACGATTCTCATATACAATCAAAAATAGCTTATAATAGCTTAAAATGCATTAATACAAATGTAGAACGTGGTTAGAAATTTTAAAACAACACTAAAGATTATAGGTCTCAGTATATAAAACATTTACCAAAAACTCAATATTTTCTTAGGGGGGTTTAACACATGGATTTTGAAAAAATTTCAAAAAATATGACAATATTGTTTTAATGCATAGTTGCATCCTACACTAACATATGATGAATTTCAAAGAGGTTAGGAGCCTTTGTTGTCTCCGTTTTTTTCAAGAAAATAGTGATTTTATAGTGGTTATTTCATTGATTTAGGGAGTATTATGAAGTTTTACTAAATTAATTGATAAAAAATTATAACGATTCCCATATACCATAAAAAATAGCTTAAAATACATCAATACAAATGTAGAATGTGGTTAGAAATTCTAAAACAACACTAAAGATTATAGGCTTCAATATATAAAGTATTTACCAAAAAACATAATATTTTCGTACGGGTTAACACATAGAAATTAACAAAATTTCAAATTTCAAAAAATATGACAATATTGTTTTTATGCATAGTTGCATCCTGTAGTAACATATGATGATGGTAAAAGAGGGTTGGAACATTTTTTGTCTCCATTTGTCTAGATAATAGCGATTTTATAATGGTTAGTTCCCTAATTTAGGGAATATATGAAGTTTTACTAAATTAAATTATAAAAACAATTGAACTACGCTCATTTACCATGAAAAAGAGTTTAGCATACATTATACAAATGTAGAATATGGTTAGAAATTTTAAAACAACACTGAAGATTATAGGCTTCAGTATATAAAACATTTATTAAAAACTCAATATTTTCGTAGGTTAACACATGGATTTTGAGAAAATTTCAAAAAATATGACATTATTGTTTTAAAGCATATTTGCATCCTGCACTAACATATGATGATATTCAAAGAGGTTAGGAGTCTTTGTTGTCTCCGTTTTTCAAGAAAATAGTGATTTTATAGTGGTTATTCCATCGATTTAGAGAGTATTATGAAGTTTTACTAAATTAATTGATAAAAAAATTATAATGATTTCCATATACCATCAAAACGAGCTTAAAATACATTAATACAATTTAGAATGTGGTTAGAAATTTTAAAACAACACTAAAGATTATAGGCTTCAGTATATAAAACATTTATCAAAAACACAATATTTTCATAGGGGTGTTAACACATGGATTTTGAGAAATTTTTTAAAAATATGACAATATTGTTTTAATGCATAGTTGCAGGAGCCTTTGTTGTCTCCGTTTTTCAAGAAAATTATGATTTTATAGTGGTTATTCCATTGATTTAGGGAGTATTATGAAGTTTTACTAAATTAATTGATAAAAAATTATAATGATTTCCATATACCATCAAAAAGAGCTTTAAATACATTAATACAATGTAGAATGTGGTTAAAAATTTTAAAACAACACTAAAGATTATAGGCTTCAGTATATAAAGTATTTACCAAAAATTCAATATTTTCGTTGGGGTTAACACTTAGATATTGACAAAATTTCACAACATATGACAATATTGTTTTAATGCATAGTTGAATCATGTACTAATATATGATGATGGTCAAAGAGGTTTGAAACATTTTTTGTCTCCATTTCTCAAGATAATAGCGATTTTATAAAGGTTAGTCCCCTAATTTAGGGAGTATATGAAGTTCTACTAAATTAAATTATAAATCAATTTAAATATTCTCATTTACCATGAAAAAGAGTTTAACATAAATCAATACAAATGTAGAATATGGTGAGAAATTTTAAAACAACACTGAAGATTATCGGCTTCGGTATATAAAATATTTACCAAAAACTCAATATTTTTGTTAGGGTTAACACAAAGATTTTGATTTTTTTTCAAAAAATACGACAATATTGTTTTAATGCATAATTGCATTCTACACTAACATATGATGATGTTCAAAGAGGTTTGGAGCCTTTGTTGTCTCCGGTTTTCAAGAAAATAGTGATTTTATAGAGGTTATTCAATCGATTTAGGGAGTATTATGAAGTTTTACTAAATTAATTGATAAAAAATAATAACGATTCTCATATACCATGAAAAAGAGCTTAAAATACATTAATACAAATGTAGAATGTGGTTAGAAATTTTAAAACAACACAAAAGATTATAGGCTTCAATATATAAAACATTTATCAAAAACACAATATTTTCGTAGGGGTGTTAACACATGGATTTTGAGAAAATTTCAAAAAAGATGACAATATTGTTTTAATGCATAGTTGCATCACGCACTAACATATGATGACGTTCAAAGAGGTTAGGAGCCTTTGTTGTCTTCGTTTTTCAAGAAAATTGTGATTTTATAGTGGTTATTCCATTGATTTAGGGAGTATTACGAAGTTTTACTAAATTAATTGATAAAAAAATTATAACGATTCTCATATACCATGAAAAAGAGCTTAAAATACATTAATACAAATGTAGAATGTGGTTAGAAATTTTAAAACAACACAAAAGATTATAGGCTTCAATATATAAAACATTTATCAAAAACACAATATTTTCGTAGGGGTGTTAACACATGGATTTTGAGAAAATTTCAAAAAGATGACAATATTGTTTTAATGCATAGTTGCATCATGTACTAACAAATGATGATATTCAAAGAGGTTAGGAGCCTTTGTTGTCTTCGTTTTTCAAGAAAATTGTGATTTTATAGTGGTTATTCCATTGATTTAGGGAGTATTACGAAGTTTTACTAAATTAATTGATAAAAAAATTATAACGATTCTCATATACCATCAAAAATACCTTAAAATACATAATACAAATGTAGAATGTGCTTTGAAATTTTAAAACAACACTAAAGATTATAGGCTTCAGTATAAAAAGTATTTACCAAAAATACAATATTTTCGTAGGGGTTAACACATAGAAATTAACAAAATTTCAAAAAATATGACAATATTGTTTTAATGCATAGTTGCATCCTGTACTAACATATGATGATGGAAAAGAGGTTTGGAACAGTTTTTGTCTCCATTTTTCTAGATAATAACGATTTTATAACGGTTAGTTCCCTAATTTAAGGAATATATGAAGTTTTACTAAATTAAATTATAAAAACAATTGAACTATGCTCATTTACCATGAAAAAAAATTTAGCTTACATTATAAAAATATAGAATGTGGTTAGAAATTTTAAAACAACAATGAAGATTATAGGCTTCAGTATATAAAACATTTACCAAAAACTCAATATTTTTGTAGGGGTTAACACATGGATTTTGAGAATATTTCAAAAAATACGACAATATTATTTTAATGCATAGTTATATCATGCACTAACATATGATGATATCCAAAGAGGTTAGGAGCCTTTGTTATCTCATAGTGATTTTTTATTGGTTATTCCATCGATTTAGGGAGTATTATGAAGTTTTACTAAATTAATTGATAAAAAAATTATAATGATTTCCATAGACGATCAAAAAAGCATAAAATACGTTAATACAAATGTAGAATATGGTTAGAAATTTTTGAACAACACTAAAGATTATAGGCTTCAGTATATAAAGTAATTACCAAAAATACAATATTTTCATTAGGGTTAACACATAGATATTGACAAAATTTTAAAAAATATGACAATATTGTTTTAATGCATAGTTGCATCATGTACTAACAAATGATGATATTCAAAGAGGTAAGGAGCCTTTGTTGTCTCCCATTTTCAAGAAAATAGTGATTTTATAGTGGTTATTCCATCGATTTAGGGAGTATTATTAAGTTTTACTAAATTAATTGATAAAAAAATTATAATGATTCCCATATTCCATCAAAAAGAGCTTAAAATACATTAATACAAATGTAGAATGTGGTTAGAAATTTTAAAACAACACTAAAGATTATAGGCTGCAGTATATAAAGTATTTACCAAAATTACAATATTTTCGTTGGGGTTAACACATAGATATTGACAAAATTTCAAAAAATATGACAATATTGTTTTAATGCATAGTTGAATCCTGTACTAATATATGATGATGGTCAAAGAGGTTTGGAACATTTTTGTCTCCATTTCTCTAGATAATAGCGATTTTATAATGGTTTGTTCCTAATTTAGGGAATATATGAAGTTTTACTAAATTAAATTATAAAAAATTGAACTATGCTCATTTACCATGAAAAAAATTTAGCTTACATTATAAAAATATAGAATGTGGTTAGAAATTTTAAAACAACACTAAAGATTATAGGCTTCAGTATATAAAACATTTATCAAAAACACAATATTTTCGTTGGGGTTAACACATAGATATTGACAAAATTTCAAAAAATATGACAATATTGTTTTAATGCATAGTTGAATCCTGTACTAATATATGATGATGGTCAAAGAGGTTTGGAACATTTTTTGTCTCCATTTCTCTAGATAATAACGATTTTATAATGGTTTGTTCCCTAATTTAGGGAATATATGAAGTTTTACTAAATTAAATTATAAAAAAATTGAACTATGCTCATTTACCGTGAAAAAAAGTTTAGCATACATTATACAAATTTATAATGTGATTAGAAATTTTAAAACAACACTGAAAATTATAGGCGTCAGTATATAAAACATTTATCAAAAACTCAATATTTTCGTAGGGGGGGCTAACACATGGATTTTGAGAAAATTTCAAAAAATACGACAATATTGTTTTAATGCATAGTTGCATCTTTCACTAACATATGATGATATTAAATGAGGTTAGGAGCCTTTGTTGTCTTCGTTTTCCAAGAAAATAGTGATTTTATAGTGGTTACTCCATCGATTTAAGGAGTATTACGAAATTTTACTAAATTAATTGATAAAAATATCATAATGATTCACATATACCATAAAAAGAGCTTAAAATAAATTAATACAAATGTAGAATGTGGTTAGAAATTTTAAAACAACCCTAAAGATTATAGGATTCAATATATAAAGTATTTACCAAAAATACAATATTTTCAACACATAGATATTGACAAAATTTCAAAAAATATGACAATTTTGTTTTAATGCATAGTTCCATCCTGTACTAGTATATGATGATGGTCAAAGAGGTTTGGAACATTTTTTGTCTCCATTTCTCTAGATAATAACGATTTTATAAAGGTTATTCCCCTAATTTAGGGAGTATATGAAGTTTTACTAAATTAAATTACAAAAACAATTTAACTATTCTCATTTACCATGAAAAAGAGTTTAACATACATTAATACAAATGTAGAATATGGTGAAAAATTTTAAAACAACACTGAAGATTAGGCTTCGGTATATAAAGTATTTACCAAAAACTCAATATTATTGTTGGGGTTAACACAAAGATTTTGAATTTTTTTCAAAAAATAAAAAAATATTGTTTTAATGCATAGTTGCATTCTACAATAACATATGATGATTTTCAAAGAGGTTTGAAGCCTTTGTTGTCTCCATTTTTCAAGAAAATAGTGATTTATAGTGGTTATTCAATCGATTTAGGGAGTATTATGAAGTTTTACTAAATTAATTGATAAAAAATTATAACGATAATCATATACCATGAAAAAGAGCTTAAAATACATTAATACAAATGTAGAATGTGGTTAGAAATTAAAAAACACTAAAGATTATAGGCTTCAGTATATAAAACATTTACCAAAAACTCAATATTTTCGTAGGGAACACATGGATTTTGAGAAAATTTCAAAAAATATGACAATATTGTTTTAATGCATAGTTGCATCCTGCACTAATATATGATGATGTTCAAAGAGTTTAGGAGCTTTTGTTGTCTCCGTTTTTCAAGAAAATTATGATTTTATAGTGTTTATTCCTTTGATTTAGGGAGTATTACGAAGTTTTACTAAATTAATTGATAAAAAAATTATAACGATTCCCATATACCATCAAAAATATCTTAAAATACATTAATAAAAATGTAGAATGTGCTTAGAAATTTTAAAACAACACTAAAGATTATAGGCTTCAGTATATAAACTATTTACCAAAAACACAATATTTTCGTAGAGGTTAACACTTAGAAATTAACAAAATTTCAAAAAATATGACAATATTGTTTTTATGCATAGTTGCATCCTGTACTAACATATGATGATGGAAAAAGAGGTTTGGAACATTTTTTTGTCTCCATTTTTCTAGATAATAGCGATTTTATAATGGTTAGTTCCCTAATTTAGGGAATATATGAAGTTTTACTAAATTAAATTATAAAAACAATTGAACTATGCTCATTTACCATGAAAAAGAGTTTAGCATACATTATACAAATATAAAATGTGGTTAGAAATTTTAAAACAACACTGAAGATTATAGGCTTCAGTATATAAAATATTTACCAAAAACTCAATATTTTCGTAGGGGTTAACACATGGATTTTGAGAAAATTTCTAAAAATACGACAATATTTTTTTAATGCATAGTTGCATCCTGCACTAACATATGATGATGTTCAAAGAGGTTTGGAGCCTTTGTTGTCTCCGTTTTTCAAGAAAATAGTGGTTTTATAGTGGTTATTCCATCGATTTAGGGAGTATTAAGAAGTTTTACTAAATTAATTGATAATTTTTTTTTTAATGATTCCCATATATCATGAAAAAGAGCTTAAAATACATTAATACAATTGTAGAATGTGGTTAGAAATTTTAAAATAACACAAAAGATTATAGGCTTCAGTATATAAAATATTAACCAAAAACACAATATTTTCGTAGGGGTTGTTAACACATAGATATGGACAAAATTTCAAAAAATATGATAATATTGTTTTAATGCATAGTTACATCCGGTACTAATATACAATGATAGTCAAAGAGGTTTGGAACATTTTTTGTCTCAATTTCTCTAGATAATAGCGATTTTATAAAGGTTAATCCTCTAATTTAGGAAGTATATGAAATTTTACTAAATTAAATTATAAAAACAATTGAACTATGCTCATTTACCATGAAAAATAGTTTAGCATACATTAATACAAATGTAGAATATGGTGAGAAATTTTAAAACAACACTAAAGATTATAGGCTTCAGTATATAAAGTATTTACTAAAAACTCAATATTTTTGTAGGGGTTAACACACACATTTTAGGAAAATTTCAAAAATACGAAAAAATATTGTTTTAATGCATAGTTACATCTTGCACTAACATATGATGATGGAAAAAAGGTTTGGAACATTTTTTATCTCCATTTTTCTAGATAATAGCGATTTTATAATGGTTAGTTCCCTAACTTAGGGAATATATGAAGTTTTACTAAATTAAATTATAAAAACAATTGAACTATGCTCATTTACCATGAAAAAGAGTTTAGCATACATTATACAAATGTAGAATGTGGTTAGAAATTTTAAAACAACACTGAAGATTATAGGCTTGAGTATATAAAGCATTTACCAAAAACTCAATATTTACATATGACACATGGATTTTGAGAAAATTTCAAAAAATACGATAATATTGTTTTAATTCATAGTTGCATCCTGCACTAACATATGATGATATTCAAAGAGGTTATCAGCCTTTTTTGTCTCCGTTTTTCAAGAAAATAGTGATTTTATAGTGGTTATTCCATCGATTTAGGGAGTATATGAAGTTTTACTAAATTAATTGATAAACAAATTATAATGATTCCCATATACCATCAAAAAGAGCTTAAAATACAATAATACAAATGTAGAATGTGGTTAGAAATTTTAAAACAACATTAAAGATTATAGGCTTCAGTATATAAAGTATTTACTAGGAATACAATATTTTCGTTGGGGTTAACACAAAGATATTGACAAATTTTTTAAAAATATGACAATATTGTTTTAATGCATAGTTGCATCCTGTACTAATATACTAAGATGGTCAAAGAGGTTTGAAACATTTTTTGTCTCCATTTTTCTAGATAATAGCGATTTTATAAAGGTTAGTCCTCTAATTTAGGGAGTATATGAAGTTTTACCAAATTAAATTATAAAAACAATTTAACTATTCTCATTTACCATGAAAAAGAGTTTAACATACATTAATACGAATGTAGAATATGGTGAGAAATTTTAAAACAACACTGAAGATTATAGGCTTCGGTATATAAAGTATTTACCAAAAACTCAATATTTTTGTTGGGGGTAACACAAAGATTTTGAACTTTTTTCAAAAAATATGACAATATTGTTTTAATGCATAGTTGCATCCTGCACTAACATATGATGATGTTTAAAGAGGTTAGGAGTCTTTGTTGTCTCCGTTTTTCAAGAAAATTGTGATTTTAAAGTGGTTATTCCATTGATTTAGGGAGTATTACGAAGTTATACTAAATTAATTGATAAAAATTATAACGATTCCCGTATACCATCAAAAATACCTTAAAATACATTAATACAAATGTAGAATGCGCTTAGAAATTTTAAAACTACACTAAAGATTATAGGCTTCAGTATATAAAGTATTTACCAAAAACACAATATTTTCGTAGGGGGTTAACACATAGAAATTAACAAAATTTCAAAAAATATGAGAATATTGTTTTTATGCAGAGTTGCATCCTGTACTAACATATGATGATGGAAAAAGAGGTTTGGAACATTTTTCGTCTCAATTTTTCTAGATAATAGCGATTTTATAAAGTTTACTTTCTCTAATTTAGGGAATATATGAAGTTTTTCTAAATTAAATTGTAAAAACAATTGAACTATGCTCGTTTACCATGAAAAAGAGTTTAGCATACATTATACAAATATATAATGTGGTTAGAAAGTTTTAAACAACACTGAAGATTATAGGCTTCAGTATATAAAACATTTACCAAAAACTCAATATTTTCGTAGGGGTTAACATATGGATTTTGAGAAAATTTCAAAAAATACGACAATATTGTTTTAATGCATAGTTGCATCCTGCACTAACATATGATGATATTCAAAGAGGTTAGGAGCCTTTGTTGTTTCCGTTTTTCAAGAAAATAGTGATTTTATAATAGTTATTTCATCGATTTAGGGAGTATTATGAAGTTTTACTAAATTAATTGATAAAAAATTATAATGATTCCCATTTACCATCAAAAAGAGCTTTAAATACATTAACAAATGTATAATGTGGTTAAAAATTGTAAAACAACACTAAATATTATAGGCTTCAGTATATAAAGTATTTACCAAAAATACAATATTTTCGTTGGGGTAAACATATAGATATTGAAAAAATTTCAAAAAATATGACAATATTGTTTTAATGCATAGTTACATCCTGTACTAATATATGATGATGGTCAAATAGGTTTGGAACATTTTTTGTCTCCATTTCTCTAGATAATAGCAATTTTATAAAGGTTAGTCCCCTAATTTAGGGAGTATATGAAGTTTTACTAAATTAAATTATAAAAACAATTTAACTATTCTCATTTACTATGAAAATGAGTTTAACATACATTAATACAAATGTAGAATATGGTGAGAAATTTTAAAACTACACTGAAGATTATAGGCTTCGGTATATAAAGTATTTACCAAAAACTCAATATGTTTGTTGGGGTTTACACAAAGATTTTGAAATTTTTTCAAAAAATAAGAAAATGTTGTTTTAATGCATAGTTGCATTCTATACTAACATATGATGATGTTCAAAGAGGTTTAAAGCCTTTGTTGTCTCCATTTTTCAAGAAAATAGTGATTTATAGTGGATTCAATCGATTTAGAGAGTATTATGAAGTTTTTTTTAATTAATTGATAAAAAATTATTACGATTCACATATACCATGAAAAAAGCTTAAAATACATTAATATAAATGTAGAATGTGGTTAGAAATTTTAAAACAACACTAAAAATTATAGGCTTCAGTATATAAAACATTTACCAAAAACTCCATATTTTCGTAAGGAACACATGGATTTTGAGAAAATTTCAAAAAATATGACAATATTGTTTTAATGCATAGTTGACTCTTGCACTAAGATGATGTTCAAAGAGGTTAGGAGCCTTTCTTGTCTCTGTTTTTCAAGAAAATTGTGATTTTATAGTGGTTATTCCATTGATTTAGGGAGTATTACGAAGTTTTACTAAATTAATTAATAAAAAAATTATAACGATTCCCATATACCATCAAAAATAGCTTAAAATACATTAATACAAATGTAGGATATGCTTAGAAATTTTAAAATAACACTAAAGATTATAGGCTTCAGCATATAAAGTATTTACCAAAAACACAATATTTTCGTAGGGGTTAACACATAGAAATTAACAAAATTTCAGAAAATATGAGAATAATATTTTTATGCATAGTTGCATCCTGTAATAACATATGATGATGGAAAAAGAGGTTTGGAACATTTTTTGTCTCCATTTTTCTAGATAATAGCGATTTTATAATGGTTAGTTCCATAATTTAGGGAATATATGAAGTTTTACTAAATTAATTTATAAAAACAATTGAACTATGCTCATTTACCATGAAAAAGAGTTTAGCATACATTATACAAATGTAGAATGTGGTTAGAAATTTTAAAACAACACTGAAGATTATAGGCTTCAGTATATAAAACATTTACCAAAAACTCAATATTTTCGTAGGGGTTACCACATGGATTTCTTGTGGGGTTACCATGAAAAAGAGTTTAGCATACATTAATACAAATGTAGAATATGGTGATAAATTTTAAAACAACACTACAGATTATCAGCTTCGGTATATAAAAATTTAACAAAAACTCAATATTTTCGAAGGGGTTAACACATAGATTTTGAGAAAATTTCAAAAAATACGAAAATATTGTTTTAATGCATAGTTGCATCCTCCACTAACATATGATGATGTTCAAAGAGGTTTGGAGCCTTTGTTGTGTCCGTTTTTCAATCAAAGAGTGATTTTATAGTGGTTATTCCATCTATTTAGAGAGTATTACGAACTTTTACTAAATTAATTGATAAAAAATTATAACGATTCTCATATACCATGAAAAAGAGTTTAAAATACATTAATACAAATGTAGAATGTGATTAGAAATTTTAAAACAACACTGAATATTATAGGCTTCAGTATATAAAACATTTACCAAAAACTCAATATTTTCGTAGGGGGTTAACACATAGATTTTGAGAAAATTTCAAAAAATATGACAATATTGTTTTAATGCATAGTTGCATCCTGCACTAACATATGATGATGTTCAAAGAGGTTAGGAGCCTTTGTTGTCTCCATTTTTCAAGAAAATTGTGATTTTATAGTGGTTATTCTATAGATTTAGGGAGTATTATGAAGTTTTACTAAATTAATTGATAAAAAATTTATAATGATTCCCATATACCATCAAAAAGAGCTTAAAATACATTAATACAAATGTAGAATGTGGTTAGAAATTTTAAAACAACACTAAAGATTATAGGCTTCAGAATATAAAGTATTTACCAAAAATACAATATTTTCGTTGGGGTTAACACATAGATATTGACAAAATTTCAAAAAATATGACAATATTGTTTTAATGCATAGTTGCATCCTGTACTAATATATGATGATGGTCAAATAGGTTTGGAACAATTTTTGTCTCCATTTCTCAAGATAATAGCGATTTTATAAAGGTTAGTCCCCTAATTTAGGGAGTATATGAAGTTTTACTAAATTAAATTATAGAAACAATTTAACTATTCTCATTTACCATGGAAAAGATTTTAACATACATTAATACAAATATAGAATATGGTGAGAAATTTTAAAACAACACTGAAGATTATAGGCTTCGGTATATAAAGTATTTACCCAAAAACTCAATATTTTTGTTGGGGTTAACACAAAGATTTTGAAATTTTTTCAAAAAATAAGAAAATATTGTTTTAATGCATAGTTGCATTATACACTAACATATGATGATGTTCAAAGAGGTTTGGAGCCTTTGTTGTCTCCGTTTTTCAAGAAAATAGTGATTTATAGTGGTTATTCAATCGATTTAGGGAGTATTATGAAGTTTTACTAAATTAATTGATAAAAAATTATAACGATTCTCATATACCAATAAAAGAGCTTAAAATACATTAATACAAATGTAGAATATGGTTAGAAATTAAAAAAAAAACACTAAAGATTATAGGCTTGGTATATAAAATATTTACCAAAAACTCAATATTTTCGTTGGGGGTTATAACACATAGATTTTTAGAAAATTTCAAAAATATGAAAATATTGTTTTAATGCATAGTTGCATCCTGCACTAACATACGATGATGTTCAAAGAGGTTAGGAGCCTTTGTTGTCTCCGTTTTTCAAGAAAATTGTGATTTTATAGTGGTTATTCCTTTGATTTAGGGAGTATTACGAAGGTTTACTAAATTAATTGATAGAAAAATTATAACGATTCCCATATACCATCAATAATATCTTAAAATACATTAATAAAAATGTATAATGTGCTTAGAAATTTTAAAACAACACTAAAGATTATAGGCTTCAGTATATAAACTATTTACCAAAAACACAATATTTTCGTAGAGGTTAACACTTAGAAATTAACAAAATTTCAAAAAATATGACAATATTGTTTTTATGCATAGTTGCATCCTGTACTAACATATGATGATGGAAAAAGAGGTTTGGAACATTTTTTTGTCTCCATTTTTCTAGATAATAGCGATTTTATAATGGTTAGTTCCCTAATTTAGGGAATATATGAAGTTTTACTAAATTAAATTATAAAAACAATTGAACTATGCTCATTTACCATGAAAAAGAGTTTAGCATACATTATACAAATATAAAATGTGGTTAGAAATTTTAAAACAACACTGAAGATTATAGGCTTCAGTATATAAAACATTTACCAAAAACTCAATATTTTCGTAGGGGTACAAATGGATTTTGAGAAAATTTCTAAAAATACGACAATATTTTTTTAATGCATAGTTGCATCCTGCACTAACATATGATGATGTTCAAAGAGGTTTGGAGCCTTTGTTGTCTCCGTTTTTCAAGAAAATAGTGGTTTTATAGTGGTTATTCCATCGATTTAGGGAGTATTAAGAAGTTCTACTAAATTAATTGATAAATTTTTTTTAATGATTCCCATATATCATGAAAAAGAGCTTAAAATACATTAATACAATTGTAGAATGTGGTTAGAAATTTTAAAATAACACAAAAGATTATAGGCTTCAGTATATAAAATATTAACCAAAAACACAATATTTTCGTAGGGGTTGTTAACACATAGATATGGACAAAATTTCAAAAAATATGATAATATTGTTTTAATGCAGAGTTACATCCGGTACTAATATACAATGATAGTCAAAGAGGTTTGGAACATTTTTTGTCTCAATTTCTCTAGATAATAGCGATTTTATAAAGGTTAGTCCTCTAATTTAGGAAGTATATGAAGTTTTACTAAATTAAATTATAAAAACAATTGAACTATGCTCATTTACCATGAAAAATAGTTTAGCATACATTAATACAAATGTAGAATATGGTGAGAAATTTTAAAACAACACTAAAGATTATAGGCTTCAGTATATAAAGTATTTACTAAAAACTCAATATTTTTGTAGGGGTTAACACACATTTTTAGGAAAATTTCAAAAATACGAAAAAATATTGTTTTAATGCATAGTTACATCCTGCACTAACTTATGATGATGTTCAAAGAGGCCTAAAGCCTTTGTTGTCTCCGTTTTTCAAGAAAATAGTGCTTTTATAGTGGTTATTCCATCGATTAAGGGAGTATTATGAAGTTTTCTTAAATTAATTGATAAAAAAGTTTTAATGATTCCCATATACCATGAAAAAGAGTTTAAAATACATTAATACAAATGTAGAATGTGGTTAGAAATTTTAAAACAACACTAAAGATTATAGGCTTCAGTATATAAAATATTTACCAAAAACTCAATATTTTCGTAGAGGTTAACACGTAGAAATTACCAAAATTTCAAATTTCAAAAAATATGACAATATTATTTTTATGCATAGTTTCATCCTGTACTAACATATGATGATGTTCAAAGAGGCCTAAAGCCTTTGTTGTCTCCGTTTTCAAGAAAATAGTGATTTTATAGTGGTTATTCCATCGATTAAGGGAGTATTATGAAGTTTTCTTAAATTAATTGATAAAATTTCAAAAATATGACAATATTGTTTTTATGCATAGTTTCATCCTGTACTAACATATGATGATGTTCAAAGAGGCCTAAAGCCTTTGTTGTCTCCGCTTTTCAAGAAAATTGTGATTTTATAGTGGTTATTCCATCGATTTAGGGAGTATATGAAGTTTTACTAAATTAAATTATAAAACAATTTAACTATTCTCATTTACCATGAAAAAGAGTTTAGCATACATTATACAAATATAAAATGTGGTTAGAAATTTTAAAACAACACTGAAGATTATAGGCTTCAGTATATAAAGTATTTACTAAAAACTCAATATTTTTGTTGGGGTTAACACATAGAAATTACCAAAATTTCAAATTTCAAAAATATGACAATATTGTTTTAATGCAGAGTTACATCCGTACTAATATACAATGATAGTCAAAGAGGTTTGGAACATTTTTGTCTCAATTTCTCTAGATAATAGCGATTTTATAAAGGTTAGTCCCCTAATTTAGGGAGTATATGAAGTTTTACTAAATTAATTGATAAAATTTCAAAAAATGAAAATATTGTTTTAATGCATAGTTGCATCATGTACTAATATATGATGATGTTCAAAGAGGCCTAAAGCCTTTGTTGTCTCCGCTTTTCAAGAAAATTGTGATTTTATAGTGGTTATTCCTTTGATTTAGGGAGTATTATGAAGTTTTACTAAATTAAATTATAAAACAATTTAACTATTCTCATTTACCATGGAAAAGATTTTAACATACATTAATACAAATGTAAAATATGGTGAGAAATTTTAAAATAACACAAAGATTTTGAAATTTTTCAAAAATAAGAAAATATTGTTTTAATGCATAGTTACATCCTGCACTAACATATGATGATATTCAAAGAGGTTATGAGCCTTTTTGTCTCCGTTTTCAAGAAAATAGTGATTTTATAGTGGTTATTCCATCGATTTAGGGAGTATTAAGAAGTTCTACTAAATTAATTGATAAAAATTTATAATGATTCCCATATACCATGAAAAAGAGTTTAGCATACATTAATACAATTGTAGAATGTGGTTAGAAATTTTAAAATAACACAAAAGATTATAGGCTTGGTATATAAAGTATTTACTAAAAACTCAATATTTTTGTTGGGGTTAACACAAAGATTTTGAAATTTTTCAAAAATATGATAATATTGTTTTAATTCATAGTTGCATCCTGTACTAACATATGATGATAT